>PVKZ01000898.1:384842-560806 GCA_004027375.1 Macroglossus sobrinus
ATGCAGAAGGGTCCCGGGAGAGGAAGGGGCTGCAAGGTCAGATTAGTTTAAGCAAATGGCTCAAGGGGCCCAGGGCAAGTCAGGGCATGTCAGGGCAACTGACTTTATGCTGTCTATCCTATCAGATAGCACAGGGCGAGGCAGACCCTGTCCCAAGGCGAAGTTGCCTAGATCTCAGGTATGAGAGCCTTGATAAGAACGGCTCCCGACACCTGAATGATGGATGTAAAAGAAGGACCAGATTTGGAGGGAAGCACATGGTTCAGGGTCTGTAGGATAACAAGGTAGAAAGAGAAGACTCATTACCACTATTAACAGTTAAATCAGAATTATTATGATTCACAGCATTTGGTGAATCCCCAGAGAACAAAGAGTAAAAGTCCTTCTGCATAATAGCATTAGGCTTGAGTAATAACATGTTCAGGATCAGACTTGCTCTGTGTTATCAGTAAGTTGTGAACAAATAAAGCTTATTACATTAAAGCTTTTCCTAGCTCATCTGAGCCCACCCTGATCACTTACACATTTTCTGTGAAATCCTCATGAGACAGTATTGGGTAGTGGTGGTCTCTGTGACTTTGGGCAAGTTTTTTTTAACTTCTCTGTACTCCAGTATCTTTTCTAGAGATAATAATGGAAACTATATAATCTCTTTGGTGAAGATTCAATGATTTAAAATATATAAAAGACATAGAATAGTTTCCAGCTTATAGAAAGCATTAAATAATTATCTATCATGTAGAGATATAACTAAAACATTTTGATTAGTAATCCTGTGTGTAATTCTAGTTTATCTAAAACTTGCAAAAGTATATTTTCACAAAAATTCCTATCATCATTAAATAAGAAGTAAATGAAAATTGAGGAGAAAGAATGCTAGGGAAACATGAATGAGAGTAGGGAAAGAACAATTACATGACTAAAATGTTCTTAGATGACAGATACTGACATCTTTTTACACTGACGATGCAGTGACTGATTACTAAATGAGAACAAAATTTAAGTATAGCATCTATATGTAAATTATGTTACAATCATTATGACATCTGCAACAAACTGTATAATCCATAGGATAAAAAAGGTCATGAATATCTATGACATGTCCTTATATGTTGTTACATATTAAATTTCTGTGGTTCATACCAAGATGGAGTAACAGGGACCAGATTTAATCTACTACCTGAAACAACTAAAAGCTTACAAAACATGTGTAATGATGGTTTTAAAGACATTGTACATTAGGCAAAGGAGGACAGTTATCAATGAGAGATGGGAAACAAATGAGATGAGCCCTATACTTGCCCCATCTTACTGCCTTATAAAGGTTTCCATTTTGCAACATCAGAAGAAAACTAGGAAGAACCAAGCAGAAGTCCTGGTTAAGAAGGCTAAGCTAAGAATCCAGGCAGCTGGAATTTTCAGGGCAGAGTAACAGAAAGTAGAGAGCATAACAGAGAACTCCAGACATTTACAGAGCAACCCCCTACCCCTGCCTTGAGAATTCAGCTGAGTACTGGGGAAGGACAAATATAAAAGGATTAGTGAAAATTGTGCTCAGTGCTCACACAAGATTGTGATTAGTACATATTCCCACCAGACAGATCAAAGAATATAATAATTTATGAGACACTAGCTATAGTACTCAAGACCTTGCCTAAATAGTGGAGAATAAATAGCTCTAAGTTGAAAACTGCTCTGAATATGCCTAAGAATCTTAAAAACAATACCTGAAAGTTTCAAACTGCATCCCAGAAGAAAGTGCAAGAATTCAATACAATAAAAATACAAAAATATCCAACTTCTAACCAGGTTAAACTTACAATGAATGACATTCAATTAAAAATCATCAGACATGTGAAGAAGTAGTAAAATATAATCAACAACAAGGAGAAAAATCAATCAAAACTGATACAAAACTGATTCTGATACCAAAAATGGCAGTTAAGAACATCAAAATAGTAATCACAATTTTGTTCTACATGTTCAAAAAGTAGAGAAGAGATATAAAAGATTTTTAAAAAACCAAATCAAGCTTCTAGAGGTGAACATTTTATCTTATGAAAAGTACACAAAGTGGGATTGATTAATGGCAAGTTAAATCTTGCAGAAATAGAGATTAGTGAACTTGAAGATAAACAATCCAAAATAAAACACAGAGAGAAAAAAAACTTTTAAAAATATGAAAATCCCATCAATGCAGTGAAGAAAGTTTATAACTGTAAATACGTTTAAAAAGAAAAAGATAAAAAAATCAATAACCTAACTTTACACCTTGACAAACTAGAAAAAAAAGGCAAATTAAATTCAATGCTATTTGAGGGAAGGAAATAATAAAGCTTATAGTAGACAAAAATAAAATAGGGAATAGAAAAACAATAGAGATAACTGATGAAATCAAAAGATGATTCTTAGAAAAGATTTAAAAAATGACAAATCATTAGCTAAACTGACAAAAAAAGAAAAAGAAATGAACACAAGTATATGTATATATATATATATATATATATATATATATATATATATATATATATATATATATAGAGAGAGAGAGAGAGAGAGAGAGAATATTATGAACAATTGTTCCCTAACAAATTAAATAATCTAGATGAAATACACAAATTCCTCTCAATATACAAATTACATCAAATGACTAAGATTAATAAGAAAATTCAACGGGCATATAACAAGTAATGAACTCAGCCTAGGACCAGATAGGTTCAAAAATGGGTTCTAACAAACATTTAAAAATGTAATGCCAATCCTCCTCGAATGCTTCCAGAAAATAGTAGAGGAACGCTTTCAAACTTATTCTATAAAGTAGAATTACTGTAAAACCGAAGCTCTAAATGAAAAGATAGTGGAGAAAAAAACTGTCAACCTTGAGTTCTATACTCAGTGAAAATAAATTTCAAAAAATAAATGAAATAACATCTCCTTAGGATAACACTGCATATGTTAGATCTTCTTTACTGTGTTCCACAACAATAATTTTCTTAGTAATTCTTTTTAATTTTTAAAAAAATTGTATGTAATTATGTTTGCCATTTTTAAAGCAATTTCAATTCTGTTTTATGAGGTTTTCAATAGGGACTTTATTTCTGAAATTGTTTGGTTGCTTATTCTTTGAACTGTGCAAGATTCAATTTTATCACCTGTTTTCTTACCATATCTAACTGAAAAATTTTATATCTACTTTTTTTGCTTTTGTTTTAAAAGCAATTACTTTAATAATAAATATTTTTTAACATGACATTTATAAACATTTTTCTCCATGCATCTCTACCTTGCTCTCTACCTGAGGAGCTGACCTCCATGAACTACCTCCCTTGCCTTCCGGTTTCTGGTTAATTCAGCCAAGAGATAATACCATCAAAAGACTGGGAAATGAAGAATGAGATTGTGGTATTGTGTCACTGGCTTATTTCCTGCATATTGTCTTAGAATTATTGCATTCCTCAACTTAAGTTCATAGCTTCTTTCAAAGCAGCTTATTCCACATTACTCCTCTTTCAATATTTTAGGCCTAAAGATCTTTACAACATTGCTGTTACTAACCCTGTAATACTATCATTTTTGGTTTCCATACATTAGTCTCTCATCATTAAGTTTTCCTTGAAGTATCTTGCTTTGTGTGGAACATCAGTTCTTGATGGGACCTTGACTGAATATGAGCTGGAACGACTTGATCCAGCTGACATCCCCTTTATATATGAAGCAGTGAAGATTATGGGCTTAGTATTAGAAAAGTAGGTAGAAAGTTTATCTTCCTTGTAGTTTCTCATAAATGGAGAATTTGATAGTAACCCTTTATGTACTACATTTTACTCAAGATTTACGTGCTATCAAGGGATGAAATAACTGGTTGAAGGGGAATAAATGATCAGTAAATCAGAATATCTGTTCTTGATCTGGATAATGTCTGAGGTCTATTCTGTTCTGCAACTTGATAACTTTCACTCTGATTATCCCACATATCAATGTTTGACATCATTAGAATTGAGAGATATTTGCACAAACCCTTATCTTTTCAGGTTTATGAGGTCATTAGCTTGTTCTCTGTTATGTGAGCAGCTTCCATTCTGGGCAGAGAGCTCATGAACAGATGCCTGCTACTTGAGGACCGATTTTGCAATGTCAAGACCTCAGTATCTTTCATCCTTTGCTATCTTAAAAAATGGTTTGATTTGCAAGTAGGATTATAAATACAAATCAGATAAAACCCATTTCTTGCTCTCAAGTATCTCATTGTCTGAGGAGTGGGAAGTATGAGATGGAATTACATGGAGACAAATGAGACAGTTTATAAGAACAACAATAGATGGTCTGTACAAATGTATGTTAACCACATATCTGATAGTATGCCTAATATGTCTTCCTATCTTATTTTGATGGTTACTTTGTTTTTAATTCATTGCTTGTTAAAAGTTTTGGAATGAAAAGAGTTCAGATGGAAATACTGAAAGGTTTTATGCAAAGATGGAGTAATAATGAAGGCCCTGAGAAATAAAGAAAAAAGTTAAATAATCTAAGGAACTCTGCTTATCTCAAGAACTAACAATTGATGACTATTCAAAGCCTAAAAGAATTTCTGTTTTAGCTTGGTTTGAACTATATTGATAAGTTATAACCTAATGGAATGCCATCTATTTGTACTTGAGGACATTCAGGAACATGCCTGTGTCTATCTGTACGCTTTGCTCCGGTCTAACTTTTCAGTGGTAGCTGCCCTAAATCTGAACTTTAAGTGTATCTGCTAACATGCCAGCATTTAATAAGCTGGAGCTTGAATAGGAAAAGCAGGAAGAAGAAAAGGAGGAAAAGAAACTGGTTGTGAAAGAGACTTTGACAAAAACAAGGAATCAGTGAAAGATATCTTTAAGAAGGCATAGTGAAGCCTAGAGGCAGGAGGCTCAATGTACTTCAACTAACATAAAAGGGAAAAGCCATTACATAAATTTTTGAACTATACCAAGCCAATATTATTCCTTTTCAGGTAATAGCATCACTATCATTAATGCTGTCATTGTCTCAAGTTTAATGTGTAATCTGGTGATGTTCAAAAGCTCTGGCTTTCTGAAGTCACACTTCCCCCATCCCCCACAGCCTAATAAAATGTCTCAAACCCCTATATATGTCCTTTAGTAATTCAGTGCCTTCTCAAATATTTACAGAAATTTTTCAAAACTGATGCTTTTCTGGAGACTTTTTGCTCTAAACTCCTGAGTTAGTTGAATCCTCGTTTTGTCTCCCATGGCTCCTATTATCTCTCCATCCCTCTTTGTCACTGCACTCATTTTCCCAAAGCACCAATAACCTAAGATTGTTGTGCATAAAATGTTGTATAACAGTTTTAATTTATAATATAGAGGTAATTACAGCATTAAACAGAAAATCACGCAAAATAAAATATATAACATCAAATTAAATATTTGATATCCTTAGTGTTCTTAACCATTTCTGCCTCAGGGTCATTTCTTTTTGGTTCAACTTTGAAAATATACAGTTGCCCAGACTCACAACTAAAACACTTCTCCAGGTCTTCTCTGAGTCCCTAAGTCCCCTCTAAAACCATTAGGATATCCAAATTAGGCTACTTTCTACTTTTTCCCTCTTAGCTAGCTGGAGGAATTTACTTACTTTTTAAAAATCGCTATATATCATCAAGATACTTCCCTGAACAAAAGGACTTTTTATTTCTAGTAAAAAACCTTTGAGAAAAAATATTGTCATTTGACTGTTCTTGGAAACAGTGGATTTCAGATTATTTTCATCTTACATCTTTATCAGTAAAAACATTTGTATATATCCCCATTAAATATATACTTATTCACACTTTATACCCATGAACTCTTGAAAGTTCATTTATAAAATATAAATACTTTATATCAGTACATAAAAGTACTTTCCATTATAAGTACAATATAATAGCAAATGCATCAAAGTAAAGAGAATTGTCCCCTTGCTAGAAGTGTATGTCATTAACCTTATGGTATGGTATAATTTAAGTCCTGCATCATTTCCCCTTAAGGAGGTACCATTTTTTCTCCTTTTCAAGTAATCTACTTGACATTTCTGCCTGATAAGCCCAGTGAAAAATCATGTGGAAATGAAAACTCGAAACCAATTTCATGGCATATGTACATTTCTCATTATTGATGGATTTTTTTCCAGTTCTCTCCAAAATCTAGAAGGAGTTGGAAGGATTTTTAATAGGAGAATGATGTAGTTAAGTCAGATCCTGCTAGATTCTTCAGTGCTCTGACACAAAGTTGTTTCTTCTGAAATTAAAGCCTCTAACATTGTTCACTGGGGAGTGGGGAAGAGCCAGTGAGTCTTTATGGATGCATAAAAGGTCATTTTTACCTCTTGAACTAGCACCTTGATGTTACTGTTATACTCTCCACCTCACCATTCTATACCACTATTTGTGTGGATGTTTTGATATTCATAAAATATTTTCTTTTCTAAAAAGGGGAAGAGAAAGTTTAAGTTTTAGTAGCCCCCAAAAATGGAGAGGGTGGGACTGTTTTTCTAGTCTGCCCTAAGGAATGAATCTGAGTTCTAATGGAATATAGGTCAACTCAGATGAAAAAAATTGAAGAGGCATTAATAAAAGTATTCTTTCTAGAGGTGTGAGTAGAAATGAGGAAGCCAAGAAGGGGTACTAGCAACAGCACATCCAGGCCTGAAGGGAAAAGGGGAGAAAATGGCCTTTCTGAAACTCAGTGAGAGCTGGGCAGGAACTATAGCCTGGAAAGACTACCAGACCATGTCAGAACTGTAATGACACAATAGGGAAAAAGCAGAAAATAAATACCTCAACCTCACTCCTCCCTCAGGATGGAATCTCTTGCTGGTAATTCCCCATAGACAAATCCAACCAAGAGCACATTAGCAAAAAACCTCATAGTTCAGCACATCAGAGCCAGCGTCCTGGTGCTCAGAGCAGGGCAGCAAGTGTAACAACACATAGGGTTAGAAAAGGGATAGTCAGAAACATATAGAACTGCTTATCAAGAGACTTATGAGATTCTAGATATGAAATGAAGACCAAAGCTAACATAACTATAAAAGACAGAGTTTTTAAGGCTCTGAGCCCAAGCAAAAAACTTTGTTGGTCATTCAAGAAAATGTGGCTTGAATTTGGAGAGGGGACCATTCTGTCTTTGGAACTCAGCAGATCTTTGTGTTCCAAGGACTGCAAACATGGAAGAATCAGAAAATCTGGGGCATGGACAGTGGAGATCTTGTGCTGCCATTTAGCAGCATGAGCAGAAGGGGAAGGACAGGGCAAATTTATGTGGTGACTATAGCTCATGGTCCAGTCTGTGGACTTACAGGAGGAAGGCTTCCTAGCCCGCAGGTCTGTGGGCCTGGAATAATCATAAGTTGATTAATAAAAACATACATGACATTTTTCTATAACGAAAAGTTAGAGATCTGAAATAGTAGTAGAATGATTGAGAGAGAAACAGAGGAGTGTCAACAGAGTGTCCAGACTAAACTATCCCAGAAACATTATAGGGCATCTGATCACACAGTTGTCTAGCATTTGTCCTTCTCTTCCCAATATATATAATGACAGTAAAAATAATAATACTCCATTTATTGAAAATTTGCTACATGCTTGGTGGGCATTTAATTTTCATATCAACTCTCTGAAGGAGCTTCTATTATTTTCATTCTACATAAGAGGGAACTGGATGTCAGACAGCTATGGGGCCAGTCTTCTGTAAGAATAGGTTCTTCAGGTGCATCCTCTGGATGATCTCTAGATGATCTGAACATGCACTGTCTAATATATTAACTATGAGCCATGTGGCTACTAAAATGTGGCTACTCATAATTAGAATGTGCAACAAGTATTAAATACAAATTAAGTTTTGAACAACCTAGTAAGAATAAAAAAGTGCAGAATATTTTATATTTTTACATTGATTTCTTCTTTAAATCATAACATTGTGGACAGAATGAGTTAAAGTATATTTTTAAATTTTACCTCTTTAATTTTTTTAATATGGCAACTATGAAATTTAAATTACATATGTGGTTCACGTTTGTGACTTGCGTTATACTTCTATTAGGCAGTGCTGATCCAGAATTTCATTTGTAGTCAGTCATTAACTGTTCCAATTATCTATCGCTGCTGAACAAATTTTCCCCAAAATCTAGTGGCTTAAAGCAATTATTTTATTGTATCTCTTAATTGTATGGATTAGGAGTTCAGGCAGAACTGTATAAGCAATTTCTCTATACAAAGTGGTGTGAACTGGAATCACTTCTTGCCATTCACATGGCAGCTGGGCTGGTCTAGAGGAGGACCTGAGTGGCTACTTTCACATACCTGGTGCTTTGGGTGAAAGGCTGACTTATCTAGACTCATCTCCCTTTCTTCCCTGTGTAGTCCCAAGCATCTTCAGGTTTTCTCTTTAGCAGAGAAGTTGGACTTCTTCCATGACATCTCAGACTCCAAGAGCAAATGTTTCAGGGACAGGAATGGAGGTCACCAGTCTCTTAAAGGCCTGCTCCTGGAAACTGGTAATGTCACCTCTGTGTTCTATTGGTTAGAGCAGTCACGAATACCACCTGTATTGAAGGGTCAGGGATAGAGATTCCACCTTTCAATGGGAACCATAACAAAGAATTTCTGTTCCTTTTCAATCTATCACTTAATCTAGAGCAATGGTTCTCAGATTTTGGCCTATATCAGAAATACATTATAATTGGGTCCCATATCCAGTATTTCTGAATCAGTAGGTCACAAGTATTTACATTTCAAATAAGGTACAAGTGTTTCTGCTGCTGTTAGTGGTCTGGGGACCATATTTGGAGAACCAGTGATTCATACATCAATATGATGAACAAAGAGCATTTTCTATGCATTTCCCAATTGCACCCCACCTTGCAATCTTCACCCTAAACCACCCCAATGTATTTTCATGTACTATCATATATTCTTATTACAACTCTTCAGGGGTAGAAGTAAAACTTCTATAATATCGGATAGTTCTTATTGATGCAGAGAACAGGAGAGGATATGTTTGTTATTGTGAACAATTGAAGCAGACAAGAACTAACAAATAGATTGTAAAGGTCAGATACAGGTGCCTTATGTGGCAGCACAGGTGTAAATAATTTGCTTACTAGATTTGTTATCTATTGCTACATAACACATTGTTTTAAAACTTGCTGGCTTAAAACAACAAACATTATATCGTAGTTTTATGTCAGCAATCTAAGAGTAGATTAACCAAATGGTTCTGACTCTGAGTCTCTTATGAGGCTGCAGTCAATGTCAGCTTAGCTGTAATCATTTTAAGGCTCAAATAGAAGAGGATCTGTTTCTGAGCTCACTCTGTTTATTGGCAGGTCTCAGATAATCCACTTCCAAGCTCACTCACTTAACTATTATAAGGTCTCACTTTCTTTGCCATGTGTGCTACCTCATGACATGGAAGCTGATTTCCTCTAGAGTGAAGAAATCTAAGAGAGAGCAAGGAAGAAAGAGTGCCCAAGATGAAAGCCACAGTCTTTTTGTAACCTAACATTGCCTATGTTATCCCATTGCCCTGCACTATTCTGTTCATAAGAAGTCAGTAAAAGGGAAGGAGATTACAAAAGGACAGAAATATTAGTAGACAGAGATCATAAATGAACTTCTAAGCTCTGATGCCCACCATATGAAAAAGAACTCAAGGAATCCAACAATTAGTAAGTTGAATACTGAATATATCCTAACTATACCTAATCATAATATGTCTTGGAGTGACTATTACATAACACATGCCATGTATCCCCCACCTTTCTATGTTTTTGTGGCTGAGCTAATAATCAAATTAATATGAGGCAGATTATCAGAAAAAATATTAAAGTTTAATAACACGTATACCTACTTTATGCATGGGAGAAACCCAGGAAAATTGAGTAACTTGCCAAAATGGCGGAAGACATCACCTTAAATATCAACTTCAGCTAGAAACAAAAGTTGCTGGGGGTGAAGAGTTAATTATGGGGGGCGGTGCAAAGAAAAGCATAGCAAAGAAGGGTAAGATTGTTATGCAAATTTAGGTCTGTGCCTTTTTCATTAATAGTGAAGGCAGTGCTGCTATGGTGAGGGAACCAACCTTCTGAGTAGAGATTTCCCTTACAAATGTAAATGTCCTTTACAAAGTATAATTTCTACTTGGTACTCAGAGCTTCTCTAGTGTCTGCTGTTTCTTAAAATTAACCAGCCTAAAATAATGTCTCAAAGAGGCATATTTGGGGGTAGCAAATGCTGTACCCCTTTCATCCTGTAAAAAAAGTGATTACATGTAATTAAGTATACTGCTACTTATCTTTTTCTGTGACAACAGGATTATAGAATAGTTCTTTTGTATTTTAAAATATAAGTAATAGTAATGATGACAGTTCTTATAGAAAAAATAGGAATAAGTATCCATTTAGTTATTGATTTAATAAAAACATAAAGCATGAGAATAACTTTGACCAATAGCCTCTTAGCCTCTAAAAAAAAATGGATCAGCATTTTGGACCTATATGTAAATTTTCCTACAAGAAAGTGTCACTGAATTAGGAAAGGAAGTACAATTGACCCTTGAACATTGTGGAGGTTAGGGGTGCTGACTTCTGACAGTCAAAAATCTGCATATAACTTTAACTTCCCAAAAATGTAACTACTAATAGCCTACTTTTGACTGAAAGCCTTATCAATAACATGATAGTCAATGGACACATATTTTGTATGTTATATATTATATATATACTGTATCCTTATAATAAAATAAGCTAGAGAAAGAAAATGTTATTAAGAAAATCATACAGAAGAGAAAATACATTTATAGTACTGTACATATTTATTGAAAAACATCCACCTATAAGTGGAACTGATGCAGGACAGGACAAATCCCCCTGAATGGGCCTGCACCAAGGAAGTGAATTCTCTGAGTGCAAGAAAGAATTCAAATAACACTCCAATGTTAGTGTCAAAAGGAAAGTGTATTAGAGAAGGGGTAACACTCCATAGACAGGGTGTGTTCTCTTCTCAGAGACAGAAAGTAAGAGAGCCTAAGAGAGACTCGGAGAGACAGACAGAGATAGAGCAAAAGATAGTGAGAGAGAGAAAAATAAAAAAAACACTGAGAGGAGTCCAGAGAAAGACACTGAGAGAGACCTCAAGAGTTCTGGAAATTCTGTTTATAAGTCATTCTTAAATTTGGTGAAGTTAAGACATTGTTTACCCATTTTCCTTTGATGATAAGGACATACAGAGTGAAAGGATAAGAGTATGGAGTGAGAAAAGATAAGAATATGAAGTGTGAAAGGCTTACTGGCAATTCCTAGCTTTTGATTCATTAGTTCCTCAGGGATTTTAGCCACAAGGAATGAATGATTTCATTTTGCTGTAGGTGCCACTTAAAGACTCTGTTAGCAATCCCAATAGAAATACCCTGTGGTCTGGCTGTAGAGATGATCAGCATATTGCAGTCTCAGTGTAGCTTGATTTAACACTTTAGTTCCCTTGCCTCCTCACTCATTATTACCACACAATTCAAACCTATATTGCTCAAGGGTCAACTGCAATATTATTTTGAATACCACATGCCAGGGACTATATTACTACTTAATCTATGTTGTGAGCTTGTTTCAGCTTTATCAAAACCCTGTAACATTTGAAACTGGGCTCAGAGATAATAAATACTTCACTCAAGATTACATAGTTACTAAATAGTTTTGAATCCAGGATGTCCAGATAACTCCAAACTCCTTTGTATAAACTATACTGCCTTGTTAACCAGTAAGGGCATTGCTTAGTTATTTGATTCATTGGATTTAGTCTCAAAGGTAGCATTATTATCAGATAAGCATAAGAGCAGATCAATTTCTAAACCAAGTAAGTAGAATCCAAGTTGGTTGTCTTGGTTGTTTTTATTTAGTTTAACTGATATCAATGTTGATTTTAATTACTTAGTACTACTTGGTTATATAGAGTGCCTTGAATAAGTTTAAGAATAATCCCACAGTCTCAAAGTTTTGGGCTCTAACACAGTCATCCAGCATACTTAGAGCATTCAGGTTCTTTCTGCTTTTTAAAATTTCTTTTCTTACTGATGAACCCACATCTATGAAGGTAGATATGAGAGGTATTCTCAGCTTCCTGAGTACCTACAGTGTCTTAGTAAGAATCAAACCACATTGATGCCCCTGTAATTCTAAAAGAGTTTCCTCTAAGTCTCTTGACTATCTGAGCTACTCCTCTCCTCTAAATACCATAGCTAGCAGTCATAGATTTACTAGCTATAAGTCATTTTCAAGACACAATTATCTCAAATTAAGCATAAATTGAATAAATTAAGGCTCCCATAGAACTATCTTGAAGTTCTCTGGATTTCAAAGAATAAGTAATTTGGAGATGGAGGAAAAGAACATTCTAAGATTAATTCTCAGTGAAAGTAAATCATATAGCTAATGGAGAAGAGATAATAGTTCTCTGAGAGGAGAAAAACAACCAATCCTCATATCTCCTTCTGGAAAAAATAATTTTGATAATGATTAAAAGCAGAGATTTTTAAAAAAAAATTGGAATCATGGTAGAACCCATTCAATTAAAACTATTTGAAGCAAGTGACATAGGAGTATTTAATGGATAACTCCACCAATGAAGCACAGCATATCCAGGCAACAGACATTAGTTAAAGCAACAAAAATTTCATTATAAAGAACTAACTCAGAATTTTCTTTCTTTGAATAATTTTGAATAAAATAGACCCAGAATGCATGATGGGGTATAAAACAGACAACTATTACTGAAAGGAAAAAGCAGCTCTTTATTTGAGTTCTAAACTCTTGATGGGCCCACATTTCAGGCCAACGAGACTTTATAAGTTGAAAGATGACACCCATCTGTATCAGAAAGAGGGTAATGACAATCATAGAATAGTTTAAGATAATGAATTTTCTGTGGTCGTGATCTTTGTAGATTTCAAAGCATCTGTGGTGTTCTGAGTAATGTGGATCTGTGCTATATTTTAAAAAAAATTGGCAAAATATGAGGCCATCCGTCATCCAAATAATAATGCTTAAAACTACCACATGGTACTTTTGTAACTTTTGCATTTGGAGTTTCTTAAAGTAGATGAGCAATCGGAGTATGACAGTGGCCACATAGAAAACAAAGATAAAGTACATATGACAGTATATTATGCCACTAGCCAATCGACAGGCGAAGGCTCCAAACTCCCAGAAATCTAAGGCATAATAGCTCAGGCGGAATGGAAAGCTGAACAGGAGGATCGAGTGTAGTACCATAATATCGAGAACTGTGGTAATCCCCGATTGGCTATTTCTTTTGAACATCAAATGTGACATCAGTACTGTTCCAGTAGTGCCTCCAAGCAAAACCATGCCAGAGAGTGTTATTAGAATGATCCTGCAGTGCTCATTGCAGTGGCCAAGGTCTATGTTTGAGGCGTTTGACAGGGTGCTTGTATTGACTGGCTCCATGTTTCACTACAAAAGGCTTAGAAGACCATAAACCCTTAAATAAGAAGTTTTATAAAATGATAACGAATATATTGAAACTTCACAGAAACTTCACATCAATAGTATTGAGTTTGGTAATCCCAGACAATAATTTACAAACCTAAAATTTTGTATCCAATAAATAGCATCAGACACTCCATTTGATTACCCAAACGTATTAAAGAGACAGAGTTGAGTAAAGCAAAACCACAAAAATAAATTTGTTTGAATATAAAATTATAACTGTACACTGTGGCTTTCTATTAACAGATATGTCCAAGCTCAAATACCAAAACTGGGATTAGCGTGAGACATACTAGCTTCCAGAATGAAATTTAAAGAAGAGTCAAAAACTCAGTAATCAAAATAAAAAATGTTTTAATGCAATATTTTTTAAAAGTAAAAATTAATGCAAAAAATTTATGATGAACAAAATAACAAATTTAAAATAAAGGCAGGGTCAGTATATATACAGTGCACATTCATGTGAGATCAATAACAGTCGTCCCTCCTTTTGTCAGAAAATTCAATTTGAGATAGTGTAGGGAAGGCTTTATAAATCATATGTAATAATTATAAGATGGTGTACCAGTCAACTTTTAAAAATATTTTGTATGAACAGTTTTTTGAGCAAGGAGCAGCATATAATATACATATTGCCTACACTCTTCTTCCTAACCCTGAATCTTTTCCTAGATTGATATGTTACATTTTGGTGAAAAGTTTGAGTTTGAGGGTAGGTTCTATTTGGTTTTTATTTAAGTTCTTTAGGTGTGGATTCATAAGGGGCAGTAATTGTATAGCAGAAAGAACACTGGCAATCTGCCATCCTGCAAATAAGTATCAACTCTGCCATTTAATCACAGTGGGAGTGTGCATGGAGCTCTAACTGTGAAATGGGAAAGTCATATTGCCTACCTTAAAGGTTATGGGAAAAGTAAATGACTTAATGAATCTGAGATAGCTTTATAATTGAAAAAAAAAAGCCATATAAAAGTTATGATTCTTAAGGTGAAAAAACAAAAGTAGGATATTATCTCTTTCTCCTTACTCTATATAGGGTTAGATACATAGTCATGTTACATAAAATTATTGTTGCAGCAGTAAATATTTACTACATATCTGACAATACAAAACAAAAACTCTTTTCAAACTTTGATTATACACTAACAGATTGCCAGACATCAATAAGTCAGAATTTCCTCTCTGAAAGAGTCTGTGTCCATTTTCCTGATGTATTTCCTGTGTACTTGGCCAGAAGCCGAGTTTGAGCATTTGTATATGAGGGAAAATTTATTTCACAGCGAATGGCTAAATATATTAGAATTTTCTTCCTACTACGAAATCTTCTCAGAATAACTTTTTTTTTCAAATTAGAGTTGACATTTAATATTGTTTTGTATTAGTTTTAGGTGTACAGCTGAATAACTAAAGTTCTTGTTTGTGAAAATTATGTTAGACATGGCATATTTAATACTCTCAAATAAGATTCTATTGCATTTTAAAAAAATAATTATAACTTGAATAATAACCAAATTTTATGTGCTGAAATATGCATTTTAACAAAGTAGTTATATAAAATACATAATGCTTATATACTTTTTATGTAAAACAGAATAGTTTTATATAACTTATGAACAACAAATATGATACCAATTTAGTTTTAAATTATTGGCAGTCAGCAGACAAGATTTAAGTTTTAAATTATTTTAAAGCATTGAAAACCTAAATTATTTATCAATTCCACAGTTTGAATGGATAAACTCATTTGGAAATAGGTTGCACTGCCACTTACTGGCTGGCTAATCATAAGATAAATACTTAACTGAAAAGTTGTCTCTTAAGCTGTAAATATGTAAATGAGAAGATCTACTTTGCAAAAAATGTGAGAAGTTAGATCCCATCTATAAAGACATTAACAGATTGTCTGGCATAAAATAGGTCATCAAAGTGTCAATGCTACTTCTCCAACCATATTGTATACAAGATCTTTCATTCTTTTCAGTTACTTCTCAGAATTGTCCTATGAATATTTAACTGCACAGTGATAAATTCATAAGAAAGGGAGAAGTTAAATCATCACTTTGCTTTTCCTTCAGGTCCTGACCACCACTGCCCCAACATTATCCTTTCATAGCGTGTAATTTCTAGGTATCTCTTTGGTCATTAGAGTTGAGTACTGAAATTTCTAGATCTGTTTTTTCTGCAAAAACAAATGACTACCCAAACTACTTACTTGTCCTTTTCCTCTTACAATTTGCATCTGATGGAAGATTCATTTGTTGGTCATTTGTTGGTGATCTCTATCAGGGCAGGCAATAGGAGCAGTTTGTTAGAATCAAGGCTCCACTAATGATAACAGTCAAAAGAAATCATGGGATGAATGATGAACCAGAGAGTAGCTAAAGCTTTGGACTGAAGGCTTCTGAAATTAAACTGTCAAGATGGAGGACCCAGATAAACTGTGTGGCCACAAATGGATGTTTATTTCTAATGCTAATGGTTAATCAGATATAAAATTATTTTTGTAAGCAAAGACTTTTTTTTTCACTAATGACTTTGCAGTAACTTTTCTTATTAATGTGAAAAACTTACAGAATTTTTTCAAATGCTATTTTTTTATCATACTTGAAGTTTTACCCGAAATGTTTCATATTTAGATAAAGAATGACGTAGAGAGATACCTTCTGTGAGACTTTCATATTCTTAGTAAGTTCAAAATATTTATAAGCTTGCCTTTCAATATCCAAAGACTCCCTTTATTAACTGGAATTCGGAGACATGGTTCTTTTAGAAGTTCAACCCTCTGGTGATATCGTTTTAATAAGAGGGTTTAATAAGAGGGTTTATTTTATTTTTCTCAAAAACCTTTCATAGGTTTCATATGAAGACTGTTCTGTCTTCATAGTCACCTTTAGCTGTGCTAAGAATTGAAAGCATAATTTTAAGAAAGTATTGTGTTCAGTACACATAAAGATGCAGGAGACCAACATACCTTCAGCAATTACAGGCAAACCCAACCCCAAATCATATTACTGCTCAGCTATAGGAATTCAAAAAAACCAAAACTTTATCACCTGTATAGCAAGCTTATCATGGCCTGCATTTGGGTAACAACTGATAAAATTTTCATTTGGTTTGGAAAAGAATGAGAAAGAATCATCCCTACCCATGTCTTCTGCTACATGATCATCCAACAATGCCTCTGGCCACAGAAATATAAAACAGAATCTAAATGTAATGGAGCCATGTCCTTAATTATTTCAAGAAAAATTCTCAATAGAAAATGCAACTCTTACTGTCAAAAACAAATTTGTACCGTCGACTCAGCTGTAAAAATTTCACATGGACCCAATATAAATATATATCTCTTCTAAAATAAAATTGATTTTCAGATATAAGAATGTTCCTAGAATCTTCAAGATAAAACAGGTTCACAATGAAATCATGCTATATTTAGCAATTGCTTGTCTGACTAAGGAATAACTGGGTGTAAGTTGGATGTGACCAACAATGGATCATAAAAATAAAACTCAGTCATAATTTGGAGCTATGGCCAGCACACAGATTAACTGTTTACACTGATAATGTAAGGATTTCAAAGTACTGCAATGTATTTATATTTGCAGCACAGCTAGAAGAAATGCACAATATTCCATATTCCATACTTTTTCCCATTATACTCAGAATTCAGATCTTTTTCCTTGGGCAGTGCTCAGATTTTAAAGAGAAATAACAAAACCTTAGTGTGAGAGCTTAGAAATCACCTAGTCCAGAATAGTGCAACCCTCTTAAGTGCTAAAGTCACCACAATTCAGTAAATTTAGAAAAAATCTACCACAGACCACAGGGCTAATTAAAAAGCATATCAGGATGAAAAACACCTTCCTGTTTCAAGCCTTATTATCTACCATACCACCATGCACACATGGTAAACTTGAGATATCTGGTAGGCCCATTAATAATGCATGGATTAATTTTCCATCTTCTTTATAATATCAGGAATCTTATTTTGGGAATGGGCTTTAATGTTTAAATAAAAGTATATTTTAAAATCCTGGAGAGTTAAAATTCTTCTTTAAATATAATTCTTCCCCTTCCCAAAGAAAAAAATGTTAGAGTAAGGCATTAACATTGGTGATTATTCTAAGATAGTTTTCAAATGACAAAGTCAATCTGTTCTCTGCAGGAGAAGATCTGAAACAGATGCTGCTGGAGATGTGACCATCTTGCCTACTTTTCCCATTTGAGATGCACATTGGTGGGCAATCTCAATTCCTGAAAGAATGGGGTACTGATCACTTGTCATTCTAGAGTTGCTAAATTGATCCTATGAAATACCCTTAGGAAAGTGGTAAAATCTATAACTTAATTCTCAAACATGTTTATACTCATAAGTCATTAGTGAAGATCCTGAAATGTCAGGTTGGGTGCCCTATTTGACTCAAAGTGTTCAGAGGCTAAGCCCACCCAGATACTGGAGGCAGCGTCTGGGACTTTGACATCTCCCACTCTAGGCACATTCTCAGTCCTTCTCTTCATCTCTCTCTAAGTATTTATGTGTGTGTCCTACTCTGTATCACTATCTCCCAGGTATGACATAACTTTCTTCTGTGCAGACATGAGATTTAAAGCCAGAAAAGTTCACATAGACTTCTCTCCATTTCATCGCCTCCATTTCACAAATGGGGAGATGGAGGCTCAGAAAGGCTATTTGTCCCATGCACTCCTGCCCCCTAATGAAGGTGATTCAGAGCAGTATTGCTGAGTATCTTTAGGTGCCATGCAAACTAAAAAGTATCAAACAAGCGTGTTCAATAAACCCTTATATTTTTTTAAAAAAATCTAAATATTCTCTAGCATTTATTTTCTGATATTGATATAGCCTCAAATAATAAAATTAAAGTTGGTGCACAAAAGTCTTGGATGGTTGAGAGACCAAGGATATTATTTTCAAATATATAAATATAATATAAAACTATAAATGTATACTTTATCTTGTTAGTGTGTTCTCTGCAGCTGATAAAAAGATATATGATTTTAAGTAAAGTAAGAGGGATTGCAATTAGAAATCAAGGGGAAAAATGCTTTAAAATTTTTTTTATGAGTTTACTTGAGCCAAACTAATGACATATGCCAGGGAGCAAGATCTCAAATGTTCCCTGGGCAGTGGGGTGTGTGGGGGGGACTTAAATGAAGGCAGAGAGATTTATGCTGGCCCACAAAATCCTCCATTCATGTGTTTAACTTTGATTCATGCCACACCACGCTCGATCCCTCTAATTTCTTTTTGCTCCTCAAGTCTACCAAGGTGTTTGTGCATTGTGCTCTTTGCATCTATAGGTTTGTCTGCCTGCAGTTCTTATCTAACTTCCACATGTAAGGCTACCACTTGTCATTTAGTTCTCAGCAACTTGAGGAAGCCCTCTTTGACTGCCACGGTGTTAGGCAACTGCTCAGGGGGTATCTCCTTGCCCTGTTTGAATTCTTTGCATATGATTTTTCCACCAGATAGTTTTATTGCTTAATTGTTCATCATGGGCTTATTGTCTGCCTTCTTGTCTGCTCAGATATACTACCTCTGGTATCTCAAAGTACTTAGCTTTTGGACTCTTAGATCAACCGGACATCCTGCTTGGCATTTCAAAATCTTGGTCAATAACTTGATAGAGTAAACATTTTTGAGAATTAGCTGTTGCTCATTTATTTACCACTTTCTAAATATATATTTCATCAGACCCTTACTCTATTGTATGTTGTTACTTCTCAGTGCCCAAAATAGTACCTGGCACATACTCATAGAATTAATTCATGTTTGTTGAATCAATCTATGAATATACATGATTTTCTCCACATGGTTAAGAATGATCCTAATGATGATAATTATTCAATCATTTTTAACTTTTTCTTACAATTTTCTGGGACCAGGGTTGACTATAAGAGCTAAAATGGACTGAAAAGAGGCTCTATTGGATGCAAATACATCATTTAACAGGAGAAGGACTAAGGCCAGGGAGGCAGCCTGAGTAGAGGCCATACAAAAGCCCTACCTCTGAGACTTCCAGTTGATTCTCCTTGACTCGCTCTGCCACCTGAGGTGGCCATTTCCTAGGCCACTAAATGGAGGCTTCACCATATTCCAAGAGTCTTGTCTCTTTTTTAGGTGACTGTATCTCTTGATAGTTCGGAAGCATCCCAGAGCACGGAGATAATCAATCGACAATAAGGTGATGTTTTGTTCAACACAAACTTTCCCTATGATTTTTTTAGCTTCAGATCTCTAAATGCTTTGAGTAAATCATCTCTTGTGCCTTAGGATACCAATCTGATTTCAGTATCAAAAATGCAGTTTACCTCTTTGGAGGTTACTGTATAATGCAGTTTAATTGTTTTCCTCTGCTTTATTCTACTCTTTTACAAAAGAAAGATACTATTTCTTCAGAACACAGGAAAGGAACTGGTGGTTTTATTAACACATGACAACGTGCTACACTGAAGAATGAGATATAATTCAGATCAATAGATTAAATTCAACTGCTTTCTAAAACAGTAATTAGTACTTCGATATCCAGAGGGACTTCAGTATGGTTAACAGTGTATCAGATTAATGTAAAAATTCATAGAAAAAATATTTTTCAGGATGTGAAAAGTAACCTTCTAGAGCAGCTGTCCCCAGCATTTTGGGGACTAGGGACCAGTAGTCCTATGAGACTCTAATCTAATGCCTGATGATCTGAGGTGGAGCTGATGCAGTAATGCTAGCACTGGGAAGCAGCTGCAAATACAGATGAAGCTATACTCACTTGCCTATCACTCACCTCCTGCCGTGCAGCCCGGTTCCTAATGGGCCACAGAAAAGTACCATGAAGACCCTTGTTCTAAAGCAATGTTTCTCAAATGTTATTGTGGTGATGAATCAACTGGAGATCTTGTTAAGACACAGAATCCATATCAGTAGGTCTGGGTAGGGGCCCAAGATTCTGCATTTTGAACTGGCACCCAGGTGATGCATAAGCTACGGGTCCATAACAAGAGTATATTACATTATCAAATACGGTAGCCTTTTGACACATGTGAAAATTTCAATTAATTGAAACTAAATTTAACTTAATAAATCACTTCCACAGTTGTATTATCCACAAGTGCTCAATTACAGAAAGTTCTATTAAACTGATTTACTAAAGAAAACACTATTGAATAATTCCTAGTCCCCATGATCTTACCTCCTCTTTTTTCTAGCTATAGCTGACAGGTTTTATTTGGAGAATAGGAACCATGTGGTGGTTAAGCAGGTGATGTGGGGCAGATGAGAATCAGAGGAAGTCTAGTTAAGGAATCCAAGAAAAACAAAGGGATCTCAAGAAGTGGGTAGTTATCAACTACTAATTTGTACTTCTTTAACCCCATTCTCCCAGCCCCTCAACTCCCCCTTCTCTCTGTCACCAAATTGTCCACTATATTTGTGAGTCTGTTTTTAATTAGTTTAATAGTTGGTCACAGGGATAGGAAGCATGACAGAGAGAATGCAGTTAGCATTAATATGATGGCTAAGTGGAGGGCCAGGGGAGGGAAGGAGCAAATGGGGAGATGTTTCATGAACTATATAGATGTCTAACCAATGTACTGTATACCTGAAACTAATTTAATAAATAAATAAATAAATAAATTAAATTAATAAATAGATGATAGAAAGATAGATAAAAAAGAAGGGAGAAATTAAGAGTCAAATGTTGCCAAGAATACAAATAAGCTAAGGTTCAAAAACTGTCCATTGACTGTGAAGGTGTGGGCAGAGTAAGAGGGCAGTAGTTGGTGGAATATAGAATCGAATGAAGTTTTTTAAAAGTGGAAGATTTTTGTTTACTATGTGATAAAACTTGAAAATGCCAGGCATGGGCCATAAAGGATACTGGTGATAGGAATGTATTGGTTTGAATTTCAAGTCAAAATGTATTTTATGGTAACCTAGTATACATTTTTATTGTCCTGAGAACTCGGATAAATACCACAGTAATCAAAGATTTCAGTCTCCAATTCTGAGATGCACATCTCAAACTTTCAAAGAAACCTTATATTACCTTCTGGCTAGGTAGAAAAATAATTTGTCTTTATTACACCAGTGGCTATAGAACTCTTGGCTCTTTTGCAGGCTAGTTAGGATGAAGAGCAATTTCACTAATCACTTTTTACTCAAAATCTTACCAGACCCTTAAAAATTGTCATCTTAAGGAGAGGCCAATCACTGAGATATTTTGTCAATCTAAAGCTGATACCTTGTTCAGATTGTGAAAAGAAGTTTTAACTAGGGTAGGTTATGTCTGAGCATTTAGTGATGATAGAACTCTGGGCTGGCTTCCCTGTGAATTTCATGGATTTCCTCTCATGGCTACAAAATGGCAGCTTTTGCTCCAGTTTTAAGGTTCTCAGACAATCTTATGAAGAGGCAGAAAAAGGAACTGTATCCCCTCCACACTTTTAAACAGAAAGGAAAAGACTCTGGAAGCCCTACAGCAGACATGTCTTTACACTTCTTTGGACAGAATGGGTTATTTGTTAACTCCTCAACCCCTCTTAAAATCTTCATGGTTTATACTCTGTGGCTGGAGAAAGGTCTCCCTTCCTTAAGCCTACTGCCCCTCAGGGCTGAAATTATTGTGGTAGAGTGAACAAGGAAGGAGCAGGGAGATCTCTTGAAGAGGCAATCAATGTTGCCACCATTTATTCTCTCAGTAACATAATCAAAGAATTCTATGATGAGTAATCCTTCAATAGGGAAAAAGTCCCTACACTCTTTGCTTCATGAATTCTTTATGGTCTGTTTGTTATCAAATAATGGCAGTAAAGTTATGGTCAAAGAATTAAGCTCTTAAGTATAACTCAGAGCACTACTAACCGTTTCTCTATTCATCTTCTGTTAAAACATAGCACAAATTCCCAGCACATACCCTCCTGTGCAGGCTCTGGAAATCTTCTCTTTGTGTTAGTCATCTCAGCTTTTGTGTTGAGATAAACTGGCTGCATTTCTTAACTTAGGCATTTTATCACTTTCTATTTTTGAAACCAAATATTCCTTTTGCCAACCTCCTTTTCATTTCATTTTGATCGAGTGTCATCTCAGATATTGCACCTTTAACATATTTTTTTCTTCAAGGAAAAGTGAAGAAGCATTTCTTTTTAAATGTTATAAATAGTCTGAGTTCTGTTTTTGAAATGACACAAAGTCATGGTTTTCTAAGTGCCCCGAAAACATTTATGCCTAATAATTTCTGTGAGTTGTATAACTTAGAAATATATAGACTTTCTTCTTGATTTCAGTGCTGTTTAATAATTTTAATATACAGTTTGTACTTTAAACCTATTTAAAGAGAATAAGTGCACTAAGAGTGTCTTAGATGACTTTTGAATTTCTTCTTTCCCTTTCCGTTCTCAAAATTAAAGAGATGAAACGTGATCTCAATCTGTGACTGTGAATATTCAACACAGTCAAGTTTTTTTTTTCCTTAAGAGTAAAAATATGGTATTGCTGAACAATTAGCCATTGTAAATCTATAAGGAAGTCCTGATGGCTGGATAATTTTTAAAAATCTAGAACCCTAATTGTTGAGAAAAAACATAGAATCATAAAAACATCAGTGTTAAAAGGAAACATCTTTAATCTAGTGTAGGCACTAATCTTACTGTAAAGAATCAGAATTAGAAAGGTGAGGACCTAAATATGTAGTGACAGAAAGAAATCTAACTATGGGAAGTGAACACACAGTGTAAATAAATATATACGTCTTACTGTTCAACTATACAGATGAAACTTATTGGATTTTGTTAACAAATATCACCATAAAATAATAATTAATTAGTTAATTAAAAATTTTTTGTAAAGTAAAAAAAATGGAAATAAAGGTGGAGACCTTGCTGAAGTCTCACCTGAAGTAGGATGCAGAAACAATTCTTCAGTTGTGCAGGCTTATAGTTTGGCTGTGCACTGCTCAATACGACAGCCCCTTGTGGTTACTGAGTACTTTATTAAAAGTGGTGCATCTTCTCTGAGGTATGTTGTTAAAGGTAAACTACACACTAAATTCCAAAGACTTGGTATAAAAAATGTAAAGTTGTTTTTATATTGGCACAGGTTGAAGCAATAATATTTTGGATTTATTAGGTTACATAAAGATTATATTCATTTCACATTTTACTTCATTAAAAGTGGCTACTAGAGAATTTAAATTTGCAAATATGGCTATTTTAAAGCATACATTGTGATGATTTCATACACATGTATGTCTTAAAAAGATTCCTCTCACCTAATTAACACATTCATCATCTCACACACACAGACACACATATATGTATATATATATATATATATATAAATTTTATATATTTTTATGAGAAAATTTAAGTTCTAATTTAGCAAATTTCAGTTATACAGTACAGTGTTCTCAACCATAGCCACTATATTGTACATTAGATCCTCTGACTTTATTCATCTTATAACTGAAATTTTGTACTCTTTTGCTGACTTGTCCCTATTTCTCCCACTCACAACCCTTGGCAACCACTTTTTTTCTTTCTTTTTCTATGAGTTTGACATTTCTTTTAGATTTCACATATAAGTGATACCATGCAGTATCTGTCTTTCTCTGTCTGACTTATTTTACTTAGTATAATGTTCTTCTTTCTCATAAATGAATAATATTTCATTATATACATTATATACATATCATCTCCTTTATCTATCAACAAATACTAATATTGTCCACATATCTTGGGTATTGTGAATAATGTTGCACTATACATGGGAGTGCAGCTTTCTTTTCAAGATCCTGTTTTAATTTCCATTGGCTATATACTAGAAGTGAGATTTCTGGATCATATGGCAGTTCTATTTTTAATATTTTGAGGGACTTCTCGTTGTTTCTCTTTCTATTTATATAACAAAGATATCATGAAGTTAAAATTACTTCCATATGTCAAAGGAGGATGAAGAAAAGAAGGTAGCATCAATATCGTTATACAGTTTCCACTGAATAATTAGTGTTATGAAACATTATTGGAACAGCAAGCTCCTGTCTTCTTCCACATTTCACATCACATTTGGGAGACTATTTTACCTCAGCTTAGGAATTTTTTTCTGCAGTCTGATTAAATCAAAATCATTTATTTGAGTTATAATGATTGGAATATTGGCTAGCAAAACACCTCCTTCCCCCATGCTGACAAATTCCTAGCACTATAAGTATTTGGCTGAGAAAATAAAGAAGTATTTTTTACTTATCTTTCATTCATAAGATAAGATATTCCCTTGACTCACACATTGTGATTCCCTTGAATTGTGTCACTTCCTGCTCTTTGGGGATTTGTAAGGTGCATCATAGTTTCGGAATATTTCAGTTGCATATATGCTTGTTTTCTCTACTCTAAACTCACATATCTAGGCATTAACTAATTTTCCTATGAAGAGCTAATTTCTCATTTCTTTTAGACAGGTCTTTTCTTCTCAAGGTGTTCAATGTGTTTTTGATTGTTCATTTAATTAAACTAATTTTAAAAATGTTTGTTTAATCTGAAGTCACTTCCAGCTTTTTTCAAGGTTCTATTCTTCTTTAATGATAACTTAAGGCCTCCTTCTAGAGATTTCCTACTATCTAGGTCCCTCTGTGGTATTATCTGCTAATGTAGCCACATTATAGCAATAACTTAAATTTTCAAAACTGGAATATAAAGATTTAATTTCTACTTCACCAAAATTATACCTCACTATAAATCATTATGAAAAGGAACAAATTCAAAACATCAAGCATTCAAAGCCATTTGTAATTTAGTTCTTAATAACATTTTCAGCTTTATTTCCCATTTTTTCATCTTTGGCTTTCATCCCATTTTCAGAAAAAGCTGTGTGTAGCCTTTTCTTTCATGCATTTGTCCTGTTGTTCTTATAATAAATGTCTTTCTTCACCTATTCTACATCCTATACATCCTTCAATTGGGAAATAATTAAGTTCTATGGTTTGTCAGCAGCTCTCCCAAAGAGTGCAGCCAAATAAAATACAAGATATCTAGTTAAATTTGTGTTTCAGATAAACAACAAATAATTTTTTTAGTAAAAATACATTCCACACAATATTGATTTTGCTAAAGCGGGGAACTCTATTTTGGAATTAATCACTGCATCCTTTGAATTCTTGTAAAAATTTTTGGTTCTTGTGTCATATAACATATTTCATTTTTTCTTGTTTTATAGTAAATTTAGAGATCTGCCTCTTTTACACTTTAAGGGCAGGAACTGCACCTATCTCATTGTTTTGCATATAACTGATGTTCATAAATGTCACTTTTACTGAATAAAATTTATCATCCTACTACATTGGTTCAGGATAGTCTCTAACTTCAAATAATATCTCTGGAACCCTATGAACTTCTTTCAGCCCTATTAAATTGGTATGGATATAGTAATAATATTAAACTTTATTGAATATATTCTCTGTGTGCACACTGTTTAATTGTACAGATCACTAGGTCTGGGACCACATCTCTCTTATTGACCAATATATATTCAATATTACCTCAATGATTGAATTATAAATAGTATATAATAAATATTTTTTAAATACTAAGCATTTCACATACATTATCTCATTACCCCTGTAAAATAGTATAAGATTGGTATTACTGCACTAATTTTTTTAGGATAAAAAAAATAAAACTCAGAGGTTATGAGACTTGCCTATCATCACATTGGAAGAGACAAAAAGCATGACTCTGAAGTCCATGCTTTTAAAGATTTTATGATATGATGCGAACAAGTATCACGGCCTTTTAAAAATTGACGATCTATCCTCAACTGGATCCAGATGTCTTGGAAAGGTCCTTGAAAACAGAAGAATATGTTTTTCAAGTGTTAAAAATGAGACTTAACCATTAGGTAATTTTTCCAAGTAAAAGGCAAAGGTAGAACAGGAATCTAAGTCTGCTCAACTTTGAAGCCTATGCTTTTCACAAGTGCCATACTTCCCAAACATTGTTAGTCCCTGGCAAATCTCTAAGCTCTCAGGGATTGTGAAGAGCATGCATTAAAGAAAAAGAGCTACTAGCTCTCTGGCATCTGGGTACTGATTTATTCATATTTTCTATCCATTGTTCATCTGCTTGCAGTGTCTCCCAGACTTGTTCTTCTGCCCTGCATCCCTCTCCTTCTTCAGGGAAAGACTTTTCCCTCAAGACAAATTCTGTGATTCGGTGGAAACTGCTGTTTCTTAAAAGACCTGAGGAGTTTGAGGTAGCCTAACCATGCTGTCCAATTACAGTACTTCATTCCCTGGCCATAGATCATAACCATCTTAGGTGACTGAATTTAGATTCTGCGAACTTTTACTGATGAGAAAATTGAGGCTTGTAGAAGTTATTTACTGAAGGTATAAAAACCAATAAGTTAAGACTAGAGCTCTAATTCTGCCTTAACTCAGAAGTAACATAAGTATCGATACTTGCTTATAAAAAATTGACAATAAAATTTAATATTAAGGCATTTTTAGATGCTTGATACATTTTTAACTGGATTGGATGTTCGTCAAATAAGTATTAAGGCAAGAAATAACCTACAAAAGTATTAGGTAAAAGGTAAAATGTAACTCTGGTTTAAAAGCAAGTTAAAGAAAATACAATTATTTGTCTTTGAGATTTTAACTTCATGTTGTTATTTTTATGTTAAGACCTGAGAATTAAACTATTAATAAAACTATTTTTTTCACTCAGATATTACCTTATACAGCTGGTTTAGTGCCTCTAAGTATGTCCCAGCAGGAAGTTGGGTAAATTGTCTCAAGCTTAATAGAGAGTTCTGGACTGCAGGTATTGATAGTCAAAGTATTTAAGACAATTTTTGGAGTGAAGTATCCATTAAATAGGAAAAAAGATGACAACAGTAAAGCTCCTCATCTCTTTCAAATCTTGCTCTCTCATGATGCCCAAAAGAATCTACTTAAAACTTAAAAGTTGACCTTAGTGTTCTTTTGCCTTAAAATCTAACAGTAACTCTGATTACCTTGAAGATCAAGTTCAAGCTCAGCCTCAGCTCTCACCCAACTCATATATCACATTTCTAGGACCAGCAACATGGAAAAGATTATAGTTATTTTCATGCATCATGGTGAGCACTCAGTAATTGTGTTGTTTCTCATCCCATTGCCTTCGATCATGATGTCTAGTCTCTCTGTAAAGCTAACTTCCTTCTTCCATACCTTTAGCACCTCCACTACTGCCATCTATCTTGCTAACAACTTCATCTTTTAAGGCTCAACCTTTCCTAACTTCACAGGCTGGGCTGGGTATCCCTGCTCTGAGTTCTCATATCAGGTGCATCTCCCTTTTAGAGTTCTTTCTACATTTATAGTATAATCATCTAAACTCATATTATGAATTCCATGAAGGCTCTTCAATTTTTTTATCAAACAGCTTGATGCCGGGCACATAGTAGCAACTTAGTAAATAATTGTTAAATCAATGAATCTAATATATTCATGATGCACTCATCTAATATTTATTGAGTACCTACTAAATACCAGGTTTAGATGTTAAGGATCAAAACAGATAAAAGCCTTGCCTTTATTTCTTTAAATTATATAAAGTTAATTATATTAATTTCTATTGCTGCTGAAACAAAAGATCACACATTTAGTAACTTAAAACAATTTAGATTTATTATGTCACAATTCTGTAGGTCAAAAGTCCAGGTAGGATTGACTGGTTCCTATGCTCCAGATCTCACAGGGTCAAAATCAAGATGACAGTTGGCCTAAGCTTTAAAGGTCATTTAAGTTGTTGGCATAATTCAGCTTCTTGCAGCTGTGGAGCCAGATGGAATTTCCATGCTGGTTGTCAGCCAGAAGCATCTCTTAACTTTTTAAGTCTCCTGTATGCCCTGTAAAATTATTCCCACTTCTCCTACCACTCATAAATATCTCCAACTTCCCTTCTGCCACATTTTTACTGCTTTCAGCCTGGGAAAGTTCTCTATTTGTAAGGGCTTATATAATTAGATTGGGCCCAGGTGAATAATTCGAATAATTTCCCTTTCTAAAATCTTTAATGACATCTGCAAAGTCCCTCTTGCCATGTAACATAACATATTCATAGGTTCAAGGGATTAGGTCATGGGCTTTTTTTTCAAAGAGTCCATTATTCTGCTTACCATAGTTACCATTCTTCCAGAATTATTTCTTGGCACTCTGGTGATTTAAAGAAATATCTTACAGCGATATAGCTAAATTTATTTTGGCTACAGCATTAAGTTTTGATTGAACAATAAAGAGAATAGAGGTCCTTTGAAGAAGTATTATAAGCCAGACCTTACTAGTTAATAGAAAGATTTTACTAGTTAAAAGAAAGATTATAGATCTAGAGAAGGGAAAGACCATTAAAATAGATAACTGGCAAACTTTGTAAACGGAATGAGAACAGCAAATGATACAGAAGCACTGTGGATGTCTATTTTGTTTAGCAGCAAAGAATGTAAGGCTGAACAATTACTGTATTTAACATTATTTCATGCTGGCTTCAGCAGCACACATACTAACATTATTCCAAATATGATGTTTCAAAAAGGCTATTAAGTATTATTATTCTGCTATTTAAAATGAAATAATCTATTTTACACACTGTTAAATTTATTTTGTTTGAAATTAACAAAAATTTCTCTTTTTTCTTAAAACTTTTCCAACATCAAAAGAATCATGAATGGGTTTGATTTTCCATTTTTATTTTATTAACCAAGAATCTCAATAAAATTAAAAATCAATTCTACCAGACAGAATTTTAGAGAGTGTACTATTTCCTGGGTATTTATGCTAGATTCAGAAAATACAAATATATTTATGTTATATTCCTTGACTACAGAAAACTCATAGGAATAAAAATGAATAAATTGCAATGCTGTGCATCCAGGACACTAAGAAAAGCAAGATCAAACGGAAGGAAGGATTTACTCTAGTAAGATAAGGCTTTCCTGTTGTTTTTTTTTTTAAACTTTTTTTTTTTTAAAGACAATTGTAGGGTTAACTCAGAACATAGCCCCTCCACATACTCAGAAGACAGTAGCTGCCCAGCCAGCAGCCAAAGAAGGCAGTACACAAAGAGCTTTCGGCAGTGCCTACTCCCAAGGACATCTTCTGTTCCTCCCATGGACGTTATCCACTCCTGTAAGCAAGCAGCACATCTTGCTCCCATCTGCTTGAGAAGGCAGCTACTCCCCCGATGAAATAACCCCTCCCTCTGCTGTGGGTATAAATACCTCTGCTTACTCTTGGTCAATAGCTTTATTCTTGCAACTTTAATTAACCACTGCTGAAGCTTCCCTGCCTTGTGAATAATAAACTGCATTTCTTGCACCTTCTAGTCCTCCTGGTGGTTCTTCCTAAATATCTAAACCCAGGTGCAATTTTCAAGCCTGGGGCTCCTGCATTTCAACAATTTTTTAAGAGCTATTTTTGGTTCACAGCAAAATTGAGAGGAAAGTAGGAAGAATTGCCATGTACTCTCTGCAGCCACACATACATAGCCTCCCTCATTATCAACATTACCCACCAAAATGTTACATTTGTTACAATCAATGAACCTACATTGACACATCAGAAAAACCCAAAGTCCACAGTTTACCTTAGAATTTACTTTTTGGGTGTTGTACATTCCATGGGTTTGGACAAATGTTTAATGACATGTATCCATCATTATAATCACATACTGAGTATTTTCAGCACCCTAAAAATAGTCTGGTCTTTACCTGTTCATCCCAATCCATAACAATCACTGATCTCTTTACTGTCTACATAGTTTTGCCTTTCCCAGATGTCATATAGTTGAAATCATTCAGTAATGTAGTTTTTTGAGATTGGCTTCTTCTACTTAGTAATAAGCATTTAAGACTTCTCCATAGCTTAGAACTCATTTCATTTTAGGACTAATATTCCATTGTTTGGAAGTATCACAGTTTACTTACCAATTACCTAAGGATATCTTGGTTGCTTCCAATTGTGGCCATATAAATAAAGCTGTTATAAACATCTGTGTGTTGTCTTTACCTGAACATGTTTTCAACCTCTTTGGGTAAATACAAGGAGTACTATTGCTGTATTGTACGCTAAGAATATGTTTAGTTTTGTAGGCTTTCTTGGTTTTGAAGGAAGCATGCTCAAAGGCACAAGGTATTTGGGAAACTATATTGAAAGGCACAAGTCATTTGAGAAACTGCAGGTATGGCTGGAGGGTAAAGATAAGGGGCAAGTGGTGAAATGAAGACTGAAAGGCTGGCAGGGTCAGAGCCTATAAAAGCCATGCATTTTATTCAATGGAGATGAAACATCACAAAAAATTTTACATCAGCGAAAATGCATGATTGAACTTGCACTTTAGAAAAATTACCTTGGCTACACAGAAGAGAATGACTCTAGGTTGGAGGTCAGTTACAGTTTGGAAAACCTGGTTAGGTAAAATTGAGTTGTGAGGATGAAAGCTTAAACTAAAGCAGTGGAAGTGACAATGGAGAACAGTGGAGACATTTTGCAGTAAGAATCATCAGATTTCATGACTGTTAAAGGTATGGGTGTGGACAAGTAAAAAAAGGAAAGGATGAGGGAGGAGAGGGAACAGCAAAGAAGTATTTGAGGTTATTTGAAAATTTCTGACATGGGAGGAAAATTAGATATTTGAAAAAGTCTGACTAAATTAGAGAATAAAAGGAAACAAGGAGAGAATGGACGGTGACACTTTGCCTTGATTTGGTTTCTTAATTTGGTTTCTAGGTGCCCTCTTCTTGTTTAGGCTTCCTGCCTGAGACCTGTCTTCGGCCTGCCAAGTCCAGTTTTAGCAAGAATCATGTTAAATCAGTTTAGAGATAATCTCTCACCTTTGATATCTGCTCAAATTCTTCATCCCTCACTCTTAATATGTGATCACACTGATCTCTCTTCAGCAAGAATCCTGTAAAGTCAGTTTAGCAAGAATCACCTATACCCTTGATTCAAAGGAGTAAGGGAAACTGTTGTAACTATCCACATTTGCTTGGTAGCATGAAAGCAACTTAACATATAAAAGAATGGGCATGACTGTGTTCTGATATAACTTATTTTAAATGAACACTGAAATTTGAATTTTATGTCGTCATGTGTCCCAAAACATTCATTTTTTTAACCACTGAAAAAATGTGAAAGCCATTCTTAGCTCATCAATGTACGGAAACAGGCGGTGGGCTGTATTTGCCCTATGGGCTACCTACAGTTTGCTGACCTGGTATGTATAAAATTAAAAAAATATGTGTTAAGTGTGAAACTTTTTGTGGAACAGAATATTAATTTCATAGGCTAACTTACAACGTACGTTAATGTGCTTTCCAGTGATATTTAGGCTAGGATGCCATGCTCAGGAATAGTGACAGAAGAGTGGTAGGGGCCCGGCCCATGCTGCTCACCACCCTCCAAGATGTTAGTAACACAGCGCCAGGTCCGAGGCCCGGGCAGAGAGCGAACAAAGCCTTCACAGACGTAGAGATGGAGGATTAGCTCAACTAATAAGGTCCAGAGGCCGGCAAACAAGAGCCATGAGCTGAACAAACCACTTCCATGCCGCCCCAAGCAGCGCCTCTCCCCGCGCAGGCAGACGCGCGCCCGCACAGACGCCTCCCTCCTAGCACTTGGTCATTCTCTATTGCGCATGTCTCGGGACGGAGAAGGCAGGTGACTGACAGAAAGGCCGAGGCCGGAAAGAGGCGGAAGAGTTCCGCCCTCAGTGGGCAGGTAGGCGCAGAACGCGTGCGCGTCACTTCCGCTGGGTTGTCGGGGCGGAGCTGTGGAGGAGGTGGTGCCCGGCTGCTGCCCTTCGGTTTGTGTTGGAAGCTCAGCTGATGCAGGTCAGCGGGAGTGGGCGTCAATGTCGAGAAGAAGCGCGTCGCCACTGTCGCCCAAGTAGTTGCGGCCTGCATCCGGGTAAGTGGCCTCTGGAGTACGGAGACGGAACGATAGAATAGGGAAGCTGGCAGCCTAATAGCCCCGGATGCTTGTCCGGCTTTCCGGGTCTCCTTATCTCTCCTCGGAGGGCGCTTCCAGTGCTAGAGGGCGGGTTGACGTCCGGCTTGCAGGAGGCCCCAGGACTAAGGCTCCAAAAGACAACCGGGTACCAGAAGGAACCCGTGACTTCTGGGGCTGGTTGGTGCACGGTGCCTTCCGCCTCCCCTGTGGGTTTTGCTGGCCCAGTCCTGCAAATTGTTTTGGTTCCTCTGGCAGCGCCTCGCGCTTCCTGTCCAGCCTCCTCGACTCCAAGCTAGTTATCCCGAGTCTGTTTGAGTTCTCTTAGTCTGTAGGGTTTTCCAACAGTTCGCCGGTGACTGTCAAAACGGTTTTCCTGTTCTACATCATTCTCGAATGTCAGTGTACCGGGTGATCCCATTGCTCGATATTTTCATTTATCAGCGATTTCTTTTCAACCCCACCCACATTTAACTCTGTCCCTGTCTACTGTTGCTTAAGCAGGTTCAGGCGTGTGCTTTTTAAAAGGCGAAACTGTATGTGAATCATTGTGTTGCAGAGCTTCCCATCATTGTCATTTCTATCATCACGCCAGGAGGAACCTGGTTTCTATCCCTAATACGGCGATAACGTTAAAGTGGTGACTCCTAGGAAAAAGGAGATGGTTGAAATTTCAAAAGCGACAAAACTGTTTCACTGTGTTGAGAAAATGCTGTTAAAACAGTGAAAGATTAAGGATTTAAAATCTGAGAATTTAAAAAAATATATTAAACTGTGAACTGAGGGTTTATGCCTCTTACTGAGACAGTTGTTTCAAAACCATTGTAGTGATTTTATTAAATTGCAAATTAGTTGTACTTTTATGTTCTGATATCATTTTTACTGATTAATTTTTTTCTTAGTCTTATTTTTTTTTTACTTCTATAGGGAATCTAAATTAAAATCTGGAAAGTAATATCCTCTTAATGAATGATGTTGAATGAAAGGATCAGTTTCACTAGTTTGTGTACTTGTTTCACATGCAAAGTTGGTAAAAGTACAGCTTGTACTTTGAGTTATTTTTTGGGCTTAGTAATGGCAGAGGAATTGTGTTGAAGGGTACATATTGCCACACTTGTGGAACCTATATTCATGAAAAGGTCAGAGTGAGAACCAGTAGCCCTAGACACCTTCCTGCCCTCTCATGTCTTAGTTCTAATCATTCTCTCAAGTGTCATATATTACTTTGTTCATTTTCCATAATTTTTTAGAATTTGCTATTGCTTTTCATTGCCCTGATTTTTTTCAGGCTATCATTTCTCCTGTGCTTTTTTGTTTCTTTGGAAACTTCCTCTTTCTAACTCTGGATGGCAGTCAAGACTCTACCGTTGTTCTCTCTAAACTAGAATTTTATCATTTGAAACCCAGGGAATACTTTTAATAGGTCCATGGATATCCTGAAATGTCATGGAAATATAGTGTATATATACAAATAAGCTTTTTGCAAGTAAGAAGAGCTTTTATCAGTTCTACGATCTCCAAATTTTCAAGGACTACTATAAACCTTTTTTTGGTAAATCCAATCTTATGGTTTCAGCTGTCACTGCTCATAACTCTAAAATAAATCCACATTTTGTGTTCCTATAATATGTTTCCATTTGAATGTCCTACTGTTATTTTATCCTGTAAATACAAGAGATATTTCTTTTATATTAAATTGGCCCCCTTCCCAATTATCTCATATTCACAAATAGCATACTCCTTGTGTTTCTGATTAAAAACCCTTATGTCATCCTGACACCTCCCTCTCCTTACCCATTCTTTCCTGTCACCAAGTCCTGTGTTTTGCTGTTCCCCCACTTTCAAAGTGTGGCTCAGAGTAACCCTCTTCTCCGTTATAGTACTATTACCATAATTCAAAACTTTGTCACTTTATGCCTGCATTATTGCAATCGCCAAGTGAAGTCCTCTATAAATTTATTCTTTCCATCTTCAGTTGAGCCTCCAACTAGCAATTCCTTATTTCCTCTAGGTAAAACTCAATTCCATTCCCTGATGGTTGGTCTAAGCTTCTATTATTTATACCTCCATTGTATTTATACTACTCTATAAATAAGTAGTGTAGTCTTCCCTGATAATTTCTCAGTTGTTGATTACACCTCCCACTTTACATTCTTCTCTTTACACTTTTGCAGTTTAATTTCTGTTCTAGTTGAATTTACTTTCAAAACTCTTATCTGCACTTACTGTTGGTGTGATTTGAGAGCAGTTAAATTAAGCTTGTTGATAGCTCTCTGTGTTTAGTAATTTTTGCTTGATAATTATAGTTTCTAGAGAAGTGTATGAAAATATTCTGATCATGAAATTGTCCAGTCTTCCTGTAATTGTTCCTTTTTTTTTCTTTCTATATCATATTTCAGTGCCAAGTGAATAGGTTTATTTATAATCATCATAAGGGTTATATCTTTTTGAAAAGAAACATACTGTAGCCTAGCCTTATGTAGCTCTGTTGTCTGCTTGACTCTTGGGTACATCTCTACCATTTATCCCATTTCTTACTTCCCTTCAACCACTTTGTCGTTCTTGCTGTTCTTGAATAGACAAAGGCCATTCCTGTCTCCAAAGCCTTGATTGCTTTTACCTCTGTCATGATTGCTTTTTTCCCAGATGCTTTTAATAATTTGTTTCCTCACTTCATTTATCTTTCTAATAAAATGTCAACTTGGTTCTCCTGACCACATCAACTAAAATAATACTCAGTGCCCTTTCTCCCCAACCCCCAGCTCATTTTTCTTCATGACATTTCTCCACCTGATATTATATATTATTTATTTGTTAATAGATTGTCTTGTTCTCCAAGACCTGGAAGACTACCTAAGATTTAATAAGTAAATGAATTATTTCTTTTACTATTACATAATATCCCTTTTTTATCCTTATTTAATGCTTTTACCTTAAAGTGCTTTAATTTTAATAAATTTGCCTTAAAGTGCTTTTTGTTGTTATTAATATAGGCATGGTATATTATTTTTCACATTTCTTTATTTTTAATTGTTTTCTTGTTGTATTATAGGTGTGTCTAGTAACTAGCATGTAGCTGGAGTTTTAATTACCAAAATTTTGCTCTTCCTGTTTACTCTTTGTACAATTTTATTTTTGCTGCCTTATTTTTGTTCTCTCTGTTTTATCATTGACATTGTAAATCTACATAATTTTTTCTATTATTTTTAAATCTTGGTTACACATTTTCCTGTTGGCTATATTTGCTGGTACTCTCTTGAGGTGATGGTTCATTTCCTTGCATGTTTTGTAATCTCTGTGAGTTAAACTTTAGTGGTGGTGGCTCAGTTCCATTTGCCCTGAGCTTTGGAAGTATTCTTAAATGGTAGTTCCAGTTGACTTTGCTCAAGTCCCATGACTAGTTTTCATTTACTTAGGGTCTCTTTACCATCAAGGTGATGTGACTGCAGATCTAAATCTGTGATTCCTCTTTAACTGTGGATTTCCCACTATTTTTTGTTGTTTTGATAAGAAAAAACATAGAATTTACCATCTTAACCATTTTTAAGTGTCTATAGTTTAGTGGCATTAAGTACATTCACATTGTTGTAAAACAGGTTTCCAGTACTTTTTTATCTGAAACTATACTCATTAAACAACTTCTCTTTTCCCTTTTTCTTTCCCCCATACCCTTAAAACCACCATTGTACTTTCTCTGTCTTTGAATTTGGCTACTCTAGACACCTCATATAAGTAGAACCAGTATTTGTCCTTTTGTGACTGGCTTATTTTACTTAAAATAATGTCCTAAGATTTTTCTATGATGTAGCATGTGATAGGGTTTCCTTCCTTTTTTAAGGCTGCATAATATTCCACTGTATTTATATACCATTTTGTTTATTCATCTGTCTACTGAGTTGTAGGATCCTGTTATTGCTTTTGAGCATGGTTTTTTTATCCACACGTCCTTTAATTGTACTTTATAAAGTATTTCTGTGTTGGGGATTGTAGAGCTTTTATGTTAATTCAGCTTATTGTATTGACTGCAAGTCCTGAGATGCTCAGAAGAGCCAGGAAGGCAGATAAGTTTGCTTCTTTTATGTTCTCCCGTCTGTAAAATCAGGTATTTTAAAACAATATGTGCTCATTTACAATTTAGAAAGGTTTTAATTCAGATTGCCTTCTTCTGAATGTCACAATATTTCTTGGTTTCTGTCTTTCTCAGTCTTGTCCCATTACTTCTTTCTGTCAGAACTCTGCTAGAATCATCTTTTTGATTCATTCCTTTGTTTAAAATACTTTATTAGTAGTTTGATCTTAAATTTCCTTGGCAAGGTTTATAAAACCCTTCATAATCTGGTCCAGATTATCTTTGCAGTATCATCTACCTCTCCCTTATTATTTTCTCCAGGTCCTGGAGCAAAACTAGACTACTTAGAATTTTTGCTCATATTGTGTATGCTTTCTTAAATGCTTTTTTGTGTGTGTTTGCTTCTTTTTTTCCCCCTATTATCTGGAATTCTCTCCTTCCCTCTTTATCTTTACCTTGTTATGAATTTTTAACTTTGCTCAGTTGTTAGTGTCTTTTTTCTGATTTACTTCGATTATCTACTCTCACCTTATATCTTCCATTCACAAAGCACTATCAGTTAAAGTTCTTTAAACTGTTTGATTTTTTGATTACAAAAGTATTACCTGCTCATTGTTAAAAATTTAGACATTAAAAAAGTGAAATATAAAACCCCTTCTCATCCTGTTTTGATTCTACTCCTCAATTCACAAGAAAAAAACAAACTGGTGCTTATCCTTCCAGAATCAGTGTCAATATCTATCAATCAATCAATCAATCAATCAAAATCTCTCTCTCTCTCTCTGTCTTCCCCCTCCCCCTCACTCTTTCCCCCTCTCTCCCTCCCCACTTCCTTCCTTCCTCCCTCCCTCCCTCTTTTTGTGTGTATGTGTGTTTGTGTGTAAGCTACAGATTTAAACTGCATATGCAGATTTTTGTTTTATTACATAATATCTAAATACTTACATCTTTGTTTTTTAATGTATGAATAATACATATGGTACTGCAACTTGCCGTTTTCATTGTTCTCGATATGTCAGTCACAGATCATCTGGTTCTCTTTAACTGCTATGGTATCTCATCCTATTGCATGTATATACTAAGATTTTTTGCCCCTGGCTTTATTGAAATATGATAGACAATTAGTTGCTCGAATTTTTATTGTACAATTCAATGAGTTTTTTTCAGTTACAGTTGGCATACAAAAATTTATTTGCTTCAGTTGTACAGCATAGTGATTAGAAATCTATATAACTCACAAAGTGATCACCCCACTAAATCTAGTACCCCTCTTCCCCTTATGAATTTATTACAACATTGCTGTTTTCCTTATGCTATACTTTATATCTCCATGTCTATTTTGTAGCTATCCATTTGTACTTCTTAATCCCTTTGTCCCTTTTGCCATCCCTCCCAACTCTTCTCCTGTCTAGTAGTCTAGTAGCCCTCAAAATATTCTCTGTATGTATGAGTTTATTTCCATTTTTGTTGTAGTTCTTTATTTTGTTCTTTAGATTCCACATGTACGTGAAATCATACGATATTTGTCTCTTTTTTCTGACTTATTTCATTCAGCGCAATACCCTCTAAGTCTGTCAAGGTAGTCTTTTTCCATTCCCTTCCTTTTAGTCTTTGTGTATCTTTTAATCTGAAATGAGTCTCTTGAATAAATTACCATTTTTTATTCATGTTTTGGATATGTGTTTTTTCTTCTTAAAGAAGTCTCTCCACCATTTCTGTAATATTAGCTTGGTGGCGATAAATTCCCTTAGCTTATTTTTGTCTGGGAAGTTCTTTATCTGTCCTTCGATTTTAAATGGTAGCTTTGCTGGATAAAGAATTCTTAGTTGTAGATCCTGGGTTTTCATCACATTGAATATTTTGTGCCAGGTGCTTTGTCCTGCAAAGTCTCTGTTGAGAAATCAGTTGCCAGTCTTATGGGTGCTCCCTTATAGGTAACTAACTTTCTCTTGCTGTTTTTAAGATTCTCTTTGTATTTAACCTTTGGCATTTTAATTATGATGTGTCTTGGTGTGAGCCTCTTTGGGTTCATCATTTTGGGGTTCATCTTTTTCTCTGAGCTTCTTGGGGTTTATGTCTGTTTCCTTCACCAGGTAAGGGAAGTTTTTCACCATTATTTCTTCAAGTAGCTCTTAAACTTTTTTTTTTCTTCAGGTATCCCTATGACATGGATCGTTTTACATTAAATTGTCTCATAGGCTGCTTAAATTATTATTATAGTCTTGGCTTTTTATTTCTTGCCATTCTGATTGAGTTTGCTTGGCTTCCCCATCCTCTGTATCTGTAGTTCGATCTGCTTCTTTATCCACTCTGTTGAATCCTTCTAATATCCTTCATCTCAGATAATGTTCTTCATTTCTGACTGGTTCCCTTTTATAATTTCCACTTCCATTTTTATGTTTTCTATCTCTTTAAATTCTCATTAAGTTCATCTACTCTTCCTCTAAGTTCATTGAACATTTTTATAACTAGTGTACTGAACTCTGTCTGTTAGATTGCTTGGCTCCATTATTCCTGGATCTCTGTTCTGTTCTTTCTGCTTCTTTGCCTTTCCATTTTGGCTGCCTTTCTCTGTCTGTTTCTATGTACTAAGCAATGCCATTAAGTCTTCTGGTCTTATTAGTGTGGCTTTGTATAGTAGGTGTCCAGTGGCACAGTGCTGAGAGGGTTTCAGCTACAGGCCAAGTTTAGCCACCGCCTTTGCCCCTCTGAAGCCACCTGTTAAGATTCAGTAAGCAATCCACAGATGCTGTGTTTATAATTGTCTGAAGAAGCCTTGCGAGAAACCAAAGCTGCTACCAGTGTGGATCTTGGAGTTGGCTCAGCGATGAGCACCAGACTCGTGGAGTCCACAACTGGAGGTGGCTTGGTTGAGGCCGTTAATTGGTGGAGGCTGAGTTTCAGGGAATCCTCTGGGCAGAGCTACCTCTGTTATTCAGTTTGATGATATCTGGGCAGTGGTGGTGCTGCATTCACACACTGGGACAGGGGAGGGCTCAACAGAGGAACAATGAATACTGCTGTCACTTCTGCCCAGAAGAGAGCCTTGCCTCTGGCCCTTGCTCCAACAACTCAGCATCCCCCCTGTAAGTCCCTGGTATCCTCTGAGCAGCTGACTTGACACTGGTGCTCTGAGCAAGCAGGTCTGTCCCACAAAAGTCTGCTCATGGACACGGCCTGTTTAAGAGGTATCTGCAGCTGCCAGCTGCAGCTGCCCAGCCTCTGTCCCAGTCAGCCGCTTCTGCCTTCTACCTTTCAGTGTGATTTCTTATTTTTCTCCCTAGTTATAGTGCCTTGGTTCACTTAGATCCCAGGCAACTTTGCTTCTGTTTGTTTCATGTTTCTGTCACAACTTTGATTTGAATGCAAGAGGGATGAATGAAGCCTCTATCATCTACACCATTTTTCTCCACTTATGTATACCATAATTTAACCATCTCTTGCTAGAAAACAGAGTTGTTTTTCAGTGTTTTAAGCAGTGCGACAGGGACTGTGTGTATATACCTTTATATTCTTATGCAAATATTTCTGTAGTATAAATTCTTGATAGAGGAATCGCTGATTAAAGAATATGTGCCTTTAAAACTTGAGAGAGAGCATTTAATATTTCATTAGATACTGTCAAATAGCCGTTTCGTCACCCTTTTCTGCATCCCATTATTAGTACTGGATATTAACACTCATTTATATTTTTACCAATTGAAGGAACAGAATATCTCTTTTAATTGGCTTTTTTCTTAGATGTGAAGGATGTTTTCATAATTTTACTGTTCTTATTTTTCTGTGACTGGCCTTTTTATGTTCTTTGCTTCTTTTTCTATTGAGTTAATCTTTCTCCTCTTTTTTGTATATGTTATTTTGATATGTAGTTATGAACCCCTTGTCTGTTAGATGTTGCACATAGCTTCTTCTAGTCTGAATTCCTTGACTTAACATGCACTTATTCCTAGATAGTGAAATCTTTCTTACATGGATATCACTAACTCTAGACTGAAAGTTCCTCGGTGTCCTGTTTGTTCTTGTGGTCTGCATCTGGCAACGTGTTTAGTATAAGTTAAATATTATAAATGGTTTGCAGTGAATGCCTGAATGAATATAAGACCTGACTTTTGTCTTCAAAGAACTTAAAAATCTAGTGTCAGATAAAATTGTCAAGACTTTAACAATAAGGAAGAAAAACAGCATAGTACTTAAATTGTGTATTTAATTGTGTTTTGTAGGAAAATATCCACTGGTTACTTCTCTAAATTAGTGCTCATGAAACATCCTGCTACTCTTTTTTCATTGACATCTATACTGAAAGATGAATTATTTTCTATTAGTTTAAAAGTGAAATCTATATCAGCCATAATGGTAATATATTATTATGTCTTTTTTTGGGACAAGTTACTGAGTTCATATTTAATGTATTTCTTCTTATACCTAATTTTGGTTTTACCTTGAATCCTATTTTTTTTTTCTTGCCATTTCAGGTAAGAGTATGAATTATGGCATTTCTTAAATGAAGCAATCAGGAATGAAGTGAAAATCATAACATATAGAAAATAAGTGATTTTTAAGTTATGTCTATTAGTTTGACTATAGATATATATATTTACCTCCTTAGTAATGCGCGAAGTCTTTGTGGGAAGCAGAAAAGCAAGCAACTACATTTCTTGTGCTCACCTAAACATTACTGGAGGATAAGCCACTTCAATCTACGAAGAGGTTTTCATACAAGCAAAATAAGATGTAAATGGACCCAAACTGAAGCACGTTCTTGCAGTAAGCACTGTTATTCTCCAAGCAGCAATGGGTCACATATTGGAATTTTGAAACTTAGCACTTCTCCCAAGGGACTTACAAAAGTGAGCATTCGTATGTCCCGTATTAAAAGTACTTTGAACTCTGTTTCAAAGGCTGTTTTTGGAAATCAGAATGAAATGATCTCACGTTTAGCTCGATTTATGCCAAGTTCTCAAATATTAAGAAAAGTATCAGATGGTGGCTGGTTAAAACAGAAAAATGTTAAACAAAGCATCAAATCTTTGAAAAAATATAGTGACAAATCAGCAGAAAAGAGTTCTTTTCCAGAAAAGCAAAATCACATTATAGATAAAGACGAAGACACTGGTAAACAAAGCCTTTTTCATTACACAAATATTATAACGACAAAATTTGGAGAGTCATTCTATTTTTTATCCAGTCATATTAATTCATACTTCAAACGTGAGGAAAAAATGTCTCAAAAAAATGAAAATAAACATTTCCAGGACAAATCAGAACTTAAAGATAAAAAGGTTGAAGAAGAGAAATCCAGTTCTCCAGATTCTGGTGTCCTGACTGATAAGAAGCTTGGCTCAGAATCTTCTTTACATACTGTGGACAAGCCTGAAAGTCGCAGTGGGACTCCTGAAGTTCTTCCAGTTTCTACTAAACAAAGTATTGCTAACTTTCTTTCTCGTCCCACTGAAGGTGTGCAAGCTTTCGTGGGTGGTTATATTGGTGGACTTGTCCCCAAATTAAAGTATGATTCAAAGAGTCAACCAGAAGACCAGGAAGAAGCTATTAAAGGTGAGCAGGCTGTCAGCAAAGACAAAAATGCAGAGGAGAAAAAGCGTTTATCCCTTCAGCGAGAGAAGGCAAGTTGTTTTTCAATGTGGTTTTAAGTTTTAATTTTTGTCAAATTTATAATTAATTTCATAATGAGACCTTAGAAACTTTAACCATTTGTTAGTATTACTAGAGCAATTTCATATTCTAATTATGTGTATTTTGATTTGTCTTTATAGATTATTGCAAGAGTGAGTATTGATAACAGAACCCGGGCACTAGTTCAGGCATTAAGAAGAACAACTGACCCAAAACTCTGCATTAATAGGGTTGAAGAACTGACTTTTCATCTTCTAGAATTTCCTGAAGGGAAAGGAGTGGCTGTGAAGGTAATTTTAATTTATTTATTTAGTTTTATCTTGGAATGAAAATACTTATAAACCTTCTAAAATGGAGAAGGCAGTGCCTTTAATTTTTTTATTTAAATATTTTTGTGGTTTTTATCATACAAGTAAAGAGTTGCTTTAAAACTGCCTCAATGGTGACACGAATTTTTGGCTTTTTTAAAAACTATCATGGATTCACAGTTTTTAATAAATTGTGTTTCTGAAATCTTTTTTTCTCCCCCTCTCTTTTTAAATGCTGAATTTGTCTCAACTTTGACTATTGAGGGCCCCTTCAAGCTAATTTATGTGTCTTTTTAAAAAGGTTTTATAGAAATATATGTAGGCAAGTATATATCATAAATATACAGCTTCATGAATTTTCAAAAATTGAACACATCTGTAAAACCAATACCTAGTGTAAGAAGAAAAAGGAAACCAGCACTCTGGAAAGCCCCTCTTTGTCCCCTTTTAATCAGTATCTCCAGAAAAATTGACCAATTTTTCTGACTTCTAGCAGTGTAGATTAGTTGTGCCTCTTTTTGCATGTTGTATAAATAAAATGGTACAGCATGTGCTCTTTTATGTCTGCACCCCCCCGCCCACCCCCCCACCCCCCCACCCCCCCGCACTCAATGTTATGTTTGTGAGAACGTTCTATATTATTGGGTGTAGTTGTGGAACAGTCATTCTCATTGTGGTGTATTCTGTGGCGTGAATGTAGTACAATGTATTTATCCATTTTACTGCTGCTGGACTTCTGAATAGTTTGCAGTTTGGGAATTTAGAAAAAGTGCTTCTGTGATAGATCTTTTGAAAAACATGTCTTCATTTCTTTGGGTTGTATACCCAAGAGTGTACTCCTGGTCATAGAGTATGCCTGTTTGCATTTTTAGTGTATACTGGGAAAATGGTTTTGCCAAGTGCTCATACTAGTTTATACTTTCACCAGAATTGTGTGAACCTTCTGGTTGTTCTGCTTCCTCTCCAACACTTTATATTATTTATCTCTTTTTTTTAGCCATTTTGTTGGCCGTTTAGTGATATTAAATTGTGGCTTAATTTGTATTTTTCTGGTAACTGAAGTTTAGCACCTTTTTTAGTTTTTATTAGCCATTTATATACTTCCTTTATGAAATGCGCATTCTAAGTCTTGCTCATATTCCATTGGGTTGGCTAGCTTTTTCTTTTGTTTTGGAGAATCTCTTTATATATTATGGGTATAAGTAGTCAATATACATAATGGTATATGTGTGTTTAATATACATATATGATAAACATATTCTCTATGGATTACCTTTTATTCTTTCTAATAGTTTTTAATAAAAGATATTAATTTTAATATACTCCAATTTGTAATTATTTTTCTTTATGGTTAACCTTTTGCGTCCTATTTAAGATATCTTTGCCTATCCTAAGATCATAAAGATTTTTTCTGTTTTCTTCTAAAACTTTATTGTTTTACCTTTCACACTTATATTATTATTCATGTAGAATAGATTTGCTTGTATGATGTGAGGTAAGTGTCCTGATTTTATTTTTTTTAAGTACACATATCCAGTTAACCTAGCACCATTTATTGAAAAGACTTTTTACATAAATCAGGTGATTTTATAGGGGTCTGTTTCTAGATACTATTCCATTTCATTGCTATATTTATCCTTGCTCCAATGCTTAAATTATAACTTTATAATAGATTTGGTAGGATAATAGGTGTCTGGGAGTATAAATCTTCCAAATTTGTTCTTCCTCTTAATAGTGACTTAAGCATTCTTGGCACATTGTATTTCCATATAAACTTTAGAATCAGCTTATCTATCAAGAAATAAAAAAAGTAAAGAAGAAGAAAATCATGCTGGGATTACACTGAATCTGTGGAGCAATTTGGGGTGAATTGAGTTTATAATATTGAATTTTTTAACCCTTGAATATGGTATATTCTTCCATTTATTTAGGCTATCTATACTTTCAATATTTTAGTCCATTAGGACTGCTATAACAAAATACCAAGTAGGCATCTTATAAACAACAGAAATTTATTTCTCAGTGTTCTGAAAGCTTGAAGTTCAAAATTAAGACACCAACATGATCGCCTTCTCATGAGGGCATTCTTCCTGGTTCATAGCTATTGCCCTCTCACTGTGTCCTCACCTAATGGAGAGGGCAAGAGATCTTGCTGGATCCTCTTTTATGAGGGCTCTGCTCTCATGACCTAAGCAACTCCCAAAGGTGCCACTATCTAATACTATCAGTTTTGGGGGTAGGATTTCAGCATAATGCATTTTGAGAGGACACAAATAGTCTGACCAGAGCACTTAATATTTAAGAATTTTTCAATGTTGGTGTCTTGCACATCTTTCATTTGATTTTTAAATAATTAATTTCTAGGTATATAATGTTTGGGGATGGTAATTTTACTTTTTTTTTTCAAAATATATTTTACTGGTAATTCTAATATCAGGATTACCTCTTGGTCTTTGATCGTTTGGTATTGGTTTCACATATAATTATTCTGGATGCTGGATTTTGTGAATTTTTTAAAATTACATAGGATCTAGATTATATCAAATGATTTCTTTTTTCAGATATAGTTTATTTGTTCATCTGCTTGAAATATAGAGTAGAGCACTGATGACTTTAATTCATTTTAGGTTGGAGCTGGGTCAAGGCTAGTTTGCCCTGTTTTTAGGGTATATTACTCTAGGGCTTTCAGTTTAGAGCCTGGCATACTCAATACCACCACTACCATTACCCAATGAGCCCTAAAATCTCAAGAATATAGAAAATTCCACTCTCATTTTCAGAGTTTTCAGGTTAGCTTTTTAACTTCCCACACCACATAATTAAAGAATTGATCAGATATCTTAGGTGAAACCAGTCTTGTGATTGAGGCCCCTCAATTCCTCAGTTTTGTGGTTTCAAACCGATGAGACTCTAAATGATCAACTTGGTTCTCTGTCCTACATTTATGGCTGTCTGTCTGAACCAAGCCCAGTTTTTTAATCCTTTGTTTCTTCTTTAACTCAGCAAATACCTGAGGAAAAGGAGGAAAAGCTATAATTTGTGAACTCACTTTCCAGCAGTTGTTCCTTTTCCAGATTCTTAGCTCCACTCCTGTCCTTATTGTTTCAGCAGCTCTCCACTGCTTTTAATCACTTTTTAAAAAAATTTTTTATCAAGCTTGTCTAGTTGTTCTTGGAAAGAGACTTTCTATTATAACTAGAAATGGAAATTTACATTTCTATGCTCCACCATTGCTCAGGTTCCTCTAGTGGAGCCTCAGAGCTCAACTCTAAGCTAGAACAAAAAAAAAAATTTTTTTTTTGAAAAATTTAGAACAGTAGTATTTCAGATTTGAATTATCATAAAAAAATGAGTCTTACATTGAGAAGTTATTTTATTTACTGTTGGTTACACAGCATAAATATAGCTGCCACTCAGCTATTCCCTTCAACCTTAAATCTCGGCTACTGACTGGATAAGGTGCTTCTGTGCACAAAACCTATTGAGTGATAAACTCAACATAGAAACCTAGGATTTAAGCTCTTGCCTCTAAAGAAATATGAAGTTGAATTCTTAGAATCTTGAAGTCCCAGGTTTATTTAAACTACTTATATAATTTTAATGGTCAGCTTTTGCCTTCTACCTTAGTTTTATTTATTAACATTTGTGCATATTTCACTATGAGCTACCCTTGTATCTTATGTGCAGAGTATACAAGATTTTTTTTTTTTAATAAGTTTAATTTCTTTTATTTTTTAGGCAAGGCAACCCTTGATTGACCTCACAGATTGCAATGCCCTTTGACAGTTTACAATCCCTTATTTTTTTTTATTTTTTACGCCTGCAGAACCTGATCTTCCTAGGTGGTCTCCCATCCAAGTACTAACCAGGACCAACCTTGCTTAGCTTCCAAGATCAGACGGGATCGGGCTTGTTCACAGTAGCATGGCATAGACATAAGTTTAATTTCTAATAATTACTATGAAGCAGTTTCATCTTCCTTAGGTTTTAGACAAAATATTATAAAAAATTTATACTGTTAACCTTTTATTGTTACAATTAATAGTTTTTAAATTAGTGTTAAGCAAATTATATTTTTTCTAATTGTTAAACATTGCACTTTTTAAAGGAAATATTTGGATAGAGGTTAATTTTTGTCCTACATAATAGGACAAATATATTCTAGATATTAATTGACATTAATACATCAAGCACTAATGTATCATTTAAGTTACAGAGGAAGTAGTAAACACTGACACCTTGATTGCATATGATGATCTATGTGTGCTGGTTAAAAATAATCATATTAAAATAACTTTTTATTTGACAAAGGCAACAAAATATCTTTTCTCTCAATACAGGAAAAAATTATTCCATATTTATTACGATTGAGACAAATTAAGGATGAAACTCTTCAGGCTGCAGTTAGAGAAATTTTGGCTTTAATTGGCTACGTGGATCCAGTGAAAGGAAGAGGAATCCGAATTCTCACAATTGATGGTGGAGGAACAAGGCAAGGCTAGAAAAATAATTTTTAAAAACTATTTCTCCATTTCAGCTGTAGGAGTTTTTTTATAACTAATTTGGCATAATTATTATGAAATCAAAATTTTAAAATAAAACATGAAATAGTTTTTTAAAATTTATTTCTACATTAATCTAAGAGCTTCTTTAACATATATCTGAATTTTATTTTAATTCGACATAATATTTATATTTTAGTTTGGTCTTTTCAGGCATTTTTGTAGTTTAAGACAGTTTATCAAACAAGATTATCTTAAAATTTGGCAGTGTTTTATAATGTTAGCTTTCTTTTATTATATTTATCTTACTCATCTGTGAAGTGATGGTTATAAAAGGAATCTACATCAGTAACTTTCTGACTTCCTACATCTTTATGTGCAGATGCCAATTTGATGCTACACAATAAATATTAAATGCAGTCTTAGTTTAGAAGGAAAGAGAATTTTACTGTGAAGCTCCTTTCTTACTACTGGCAGTCCATCCATGCTTCTTATTCTTAGTTTGTCTAGTTTCTCACTACTTGTTGGTTAGATTCTTTGGCTTAGTTTTATGAACCTTTTATTCTAAATTTACTTGACTTTGACTTCACTCTCTGGTATCCTGCCTTGCCACTCAGGTTTTTTGTATGTTCAAGTACTACCCTTATCTTTTTGTTAAATTCTATAGTCCTATATGTGAATCAAGTCTTTTAAATTTTGATACCAGTGTAAAGGAAGGAGTGAGTGATGAGAGAAGACGACTATTTAATAACCTTGGCAGAGAACAATAAATGGGGAAGTGGGGAGCAAGAGGAAGAAATGGTACACAAAAAATTCTGAAGATAAACGGGGAATGGATATAATAAAAATAGGTTGAGGTCACTCTTAAGAGTAAACCCTTTGGGTGACTAGGACAGAATTTCAGGGATAGGGGAGAATGTGACTGGTATTGAGAACGAGTTCTGTTTTGGACATGTCAGATAAATGGTTTTACACTTCTTTAGAAGTGCTCAGTTGGCAAATGAAGATAGAATTGATTGAGAGAGAAGTCTTAGAAGATCTTTTGGATATTTCTTAGGGAAGGCAAATAATCCAAGAAGGTAGACATCAGTCATGTGATAAAGTGGTAATGAGTTGGAGAGAATCATTCTAATTCATAGAATTGGTTCCAATTGATGAGAAATAAGGAAAATGGCAGTTAGGTGAGGAAGGAATTTCACTGAGGAGCAGGAAAAAGCCAATCATCTCTGCCATTAAGCTCAGGGGAGTTAGGAGGGATGATGTCATTCATTGAGTCAACTAACAAATATTGACTGAGTGCCTATCATGTTTTAAGCACTATTTTGGTCCTGGGGTTACTCAGTAAACAAAACAGACAAAATCCAAGTCTTCATGGTGCTAGTATTCTAGAGGAGGAAAGAAAACAAATAGAAAAACAAACAAACAAACAACAACAACAACAAATATATATATATATATAATGGAGTAGTAATGGGTGCTATGAAGAAAATAAAAGCCAAGTAAAGGAATAGAGAGAAACTGCTGTTTTAATGACTGTTCATGTCTGACTATTTTTCCCCCCCAAAGAAGTAACATTTGAGTAGAGATTTGAAAGAAGAACATTAAAAGATATTGAAATGTCTATTTAGAGTGAGGGGAGGTATGGTGAAAAGAGGTTTTCAACCAACAGGTGTTTGACTTTCTAGGTTGGGAATTTCCATAATCATACAGAGAGAAAATTGGAGTGAAGATATTTCAGAAAACCTGGAGGGGGTTAGGATGTAGGTAGATTTAGATCATGATTCTCCACTTGAGATGACCTTGCACCCTAGAAGACATTTATGTCTAGAGATATGTTTGGTTGTCACAACTAGGGGACTATCATTTGCCTCTAGTGAGAAGTCAGTTGCTGCTAACTATCTACAATGCATAAGATGGCCCAGTACAACAAAGAATTATTCAGCCCAAAATGACAGTAGTGCTGCTGTTGAGAAACCTTGATTTAGGAAAATATAAGAAAGCTGCCAGAATGGGAAATTTGTATTAAAAAGAGTAAGACTTGAGGGCTTGTAAGAGAAAGAATCCAAATCTTTTATTTCTTTTGTATAAGAAAGCCTAGATACACTGTTAGACATATGGAATCAACCTGGCAAATATATTTGCTTTTAAATTTATCCTGAGTTCATTTATAGCATTTTTAATTTTCTTTCTCATTATACAAGTAAAACTTGGGAAAGAAAAAAATATATATAAAAAGTAAAACAAATTATAGCTCACAATTCTAAGAATATAATGTTTTGATTTATTTCTTATCTTTTTTCTATGTGAATATATATGTGCATGTTTTATTTTTTTTAAATAAATAATGGAGGTCTCATTGTTAAATATATTTTATCCAACATTATCTTAAATTCTTCCTGTCTCACCTTGAATTCATAATGTGTCTCTATTGTAAGCCATCTTATTTTCTCTTACCACTTTTCAAATCCACATTACTTCTTGCAATTAAAAAAAAATCAGCATCTTTGTTTTTTTTACTTTAATTGTACAGTATTTTCTGGTGACTTCCTGTTAGCAGTATCAAAGCACAGTTTGGCACTCTTTAACTTTTATTTTGTTGTGTCTGACTACTGTTGTGTTGTGGACTTCTCTGCCCCATACCTTGTGTTGAGATTAGGATGTTTCATTGTTTCTGTATTTTCTCCCAGTGTTAAGACTTGTCCAGGTCCTAGAAGGTATTATGCTAAGTGATATAAGTCAGACCAAGAAAGACAAATACCATTATTTCACTTACATGTGTAATCTAAAAAAATAAAATAAATGAACAAACAAAACAGAAACAAACTCATAGATACAGAGAACAAATTGATGATTGCCAGATGGGAGGGAGGTTTCGTGGGTGGGTGAAAAGGGGATGGGATTAACAAGTACACAAATTGCTAATTATAAAAATAGTCATGGGGATGTAAAGTATTCAGTGTAGGGACTATAGCCAGTGTTGTTGTAATAACTATATAGTGTCAGATGTATACTAGAGTTATAATGGTAATCACTTTGTAAGGTATATAAATGTCTAAACACTATGTTGTATACCTGAAACAATATTGTATGTCAGCTGTAATTGAAAAATAAATTTTAAACATTAAAAAAAAAAGAATTATTCACATGTTACACATGTCCCGAATTGGCCTACACTTCCTAGACTATTTCATCTTTACATTCATCATGAAACTATTTGTGGCCTTTGGCAGGGATCCAGAAATGAACAAAGTCAGCAGCACAAATTTATACATTCTTAATATAAACTATTGTCCTAAGGTTGTTGAAAATTTTTAAAAATGAACAAATGAAAGCTTAAAAATATGACTAGTGAAATATGTAAAACAAAAACATAGAGAAACACAGGTAACCAACTATATTGGTAAGAAAGGAAGCCAGTATATGGCATCCCCAAACTGGTGAGTGGAGGCTTTAAGTATTTTCCACAATTGGTGTTTAAAAAATATATCTTACATTGGCATATCTTTGTTGTCTAAAGAGATACTATATAAATTTTAAAATGTGCTATTGTAGCACAGGTTTTATATTATTATTTAGATATTGGATTTTCAATAGTGATCTTAAAAACTTGAGCAACTTGTATTGATGCTAATTTATATTATTAGTGTTTATGTCAGAATATAAGCTATAAAAGCAGTTTTTAGAATTACTTTAATCAGTAACTTCTTGAAAGAGGAATTCTCATTTTGCCTTTTTTATCTTTTCTGTAGGGGTTTGGTTGCTCTTCAGACACTACGAAAATTAGTTGAACTTACTCAGAAGCCAGTTCATCAGCTCTTTGATTACATTTGTGGTGTAAGCACAGGTAATCATTATTATGTAGAAGTGGTACATTACAGCAGTACATTAAGAAGAAGAAAATTAAGCACTTATGCTCAAGATCTTGGTCATTCTCTGAAATGATGGATATTAATTTCATGTTTTGATGATGAATAATCTTTTGGTTTGCTTAGTGAACTTTTAAAAATATTTATTGGGAGTAAGTTAACATTCAGAGAAAATTTTAATGTTTTTTTTCTAATATGTTTGAAATAAGCCACAGTGACGAGTATAAATTATGAATTATTGCTTTATGGTATAGTCACCTTAAAGAAAGTGATGAAATGGAGGGAAGGCAGGTACTCAGATTGTACTTGAACCAATAGAATATTAAGGATGGGTAAGAGTTTACTTTTTGTAAGTGATGGCCCTCTGTGAGGAAATTGCTTCGTCTATCATTTAAAAAAAAAAAAATTGGTTTTTCGAAACCAGAATTTAAATTGATAAATATGAGAATCTGTGTTTTTTAAAACCTATTTTAATATTGCTAGTTATACATTTAAAATTATAGTTTTGTGTTTGTTTAGAAGTTGGTAGTATAGAAAAATATGATTATGACTGAATAATTTCTTAGTTTGACTGACTCACCATCAGGTGAATTCTTGTTCTGTTTTCTGTTGCTTTAATTTTTTTATTTCCTTACACCAGCTCTCACACACCATTCCCTCTACCCCCATTAGGTCTCTCAGAATACCCATAGCTATTGCTTACTTCCCAGGTAACACTCAAGGACTCTTAAGACTATAGATCCTCGCTGTGTATTATACTGTTTGACCTGATAATTTCTCACTTTGTATTAGCTCATCTTCATGGATTTTTATTTCTATTTTTTTTCTCATATTTTGAATTGTAATAGTAGTTCTAAAGACTACTGGTATCAAAATCAAATGTTTTCTCTATATTATCTGGTCAAGTATGACAAATATCCCCAAAAAACTTGTCAGTTGATGCTCAATTATGAAAATTAAATGATTGCTATTGCAGGGATGATTCAAAAGCGTGAGGAATCAGTGATTCCTATGATGTTCCACTAAACATCAATTCCTTAAGATGTTAGCACAGTTGGAAAACACTGGGTTGAAGAAAGTTAAATAGGTTCCTTTACAGAGGGACTTCTGAGATTATTTAATATGTTAAAAATACACTGTGGAAAAAAAGGAAAAAATGCATTGTGACTCTCAGAATATGAAAATAATATGTATATCCCAAAGTGATTTAACTATGGAAACTTTTCTTAAAGAGACATTTCCTAGGGCTAGTGTTTTTTGGTACTTTTTTGGAGCTGTTACCCTGACCATTTTAGAACCGGCCTAGCAATTCAAACATTTAAACATCTACAGGCTAACTTCTTGCACTGCCCCTATTGTAAGTAGAAATCACAGAGATTCATCTATGGAGTATAATATATATGTCTATATAATAGGTACATTTTTGTATTTATCATAATATATCTTCTATTGTATCTTTTAGCTTATGTTAACCTTAATTTGTAATAACAGTGCTTATAATTTTTTCTTTTTTTCATTTTGTATATTCTAATGTAGAAATTTTGTCTCACTTATAATGTCTATGAAGTTAATAAATATATATTTAATTTAAAGGTAATGTCCTTACCAGTTCAATAAAATTTTGTTTTTTAATATCTGCTCATTTTTATAGTAGCCCTTAAAAGGGAAAATACCTTAATTTTTTGACAGGTAATTTCCTTGTGTTAATTACAAATTTTCTATAAACTGAAAACTAACAATTTTTATTATAGTTATGCCATACAATGTATTTTAAAATATAAACTGTCTTATCTTTTACTAGAATAAGGTTAAGTATAATAAAATAAAGTAATTAAAATATATTATGATAATGATTTTCTGTTTTTTTCCTTACAATCTCAAAGTATAAGCAGTGATGCTATACAGGTCTTTGCCTCCTACTCCATTTCCCTATCCTTCAAAGCTTTCTCCTCTACTTTTTCTTGTTAGTTCAAGTTTAGGCCAATTAGATGCACTAGGTGGCTATGTGTCCTACCAAATGCAACTAGGATATGAAATCGGCTATTTAAAAGGACATCCCAGAAACCTAATTTCTTTAATTATATTGGTTCCCAGGACCATCCTGAACAAGTAATTATTTTAATGAATTGGTAAGTTGTCAAATATACTGTGATTAAAACTAAGAAATTATTTAAGGTTAGGAAGGACATCTACCACAATATCCTAATTATATGTTATTTAATTTAATGTAAAATGACACATTTTCATATATTTTTAAATTATTATCACCAGTTAGCTTTTACTTATCTTTTTTGAAGCCTAGTTAAAAAGCCCTTTACATATGTTAACCCAATATAAGAACCTTAAACATTTTATTTGTAATAATTACCTTTGGGCTCTGAGAAGTTAAGTAGTTTGTCCCAGGTAACACACTTAGAAAGAATCAAAGCTAGAATTTTATACAGGTTAATGGCTCAGGAGACTTTATAAATACTGTAATGTTAACACTGAGAAAACCTAAGGATTCTTTCTTTCAGGTGCTATATTAGCGTTCATGTTGGGATTGTTTCATATGCCCCTGGATGAATGTGAGGAACTTTATCGAAAATTAGGAGCAGATGTGTTTTCACAAAATGTCATTGTTGGAACAGTTAAAATGAGTTGGAGCCATGCCTTTTATGACAGTCAAACATGGGAAAATATTCTTAAGTAAGTTATAATTATTCTTGTAAAAAATGTTTTGATTGTATGGGTAATATGTTTATATTATAATTTTAAAAATGCCAAAAAATATAAAGAAGAATATTAAATTTTGATTCTACTAATTATAGATAACTATTGTTAATATTTTGGTTTATCATATTCTAGTCATTATTTTCTTGGGTTCATATGTGTGAAGGTTGCATTTGCTTTTTTAAAAATTGTGACCATATTATATATGGACCATGTTTGCATCTCATTGTTTTTACTTAACATATCAGTCTTCCTTAGGCATTAATAGATATTCTTTTAAAACATTAATTTTAAAACATTTTTTTCAAAATACTATTATTTTCACTTTCCAAAAAATAGAAGCATAAAGTAAAAACTTAAAATCATTCATAATCTTATTATTCAGAGCTGTAAACCTTGCAATATATTTCTTTCTAGTTTTTTTCTAGACTATGTATATTTTTATATACTTTTTATATAGCAGAAAGTATATTATACTTGTCATTTTGTATCCTTTCCATTTTTTTTGAGCTGTATTAATATCTCTTGAGAAATTTTTAAAGACTACACTACATTCCACAGTGTGATGTCACTGTATTTTCTTACCATTTACATTTAGGACATTTATGTTATTCCTATTTTTTTGTGATTATGAATAATAGTGTGGTTGGAAAGTTTACATTTTTCCCCACATTTTAGAATATATCAGTAGGTCAGTTTACAAGAAACATAATTATTGGGCTAATGTTGATGTCTTTTTACAATCATATTTTTATATGGTTATATGAAATAGAGAACATATAAAGAAAACAATGAAAATAACTTATAATCCCACTAAGAGCAAAGCACTGTTAACATGGTGATTTTCTCTAGAATTTCTTACAGGTAAATAAGCGTAAGTGTGCGGTGAGTTATGAGTGTGCATGTGTATTTATCCTCCACAAAATTGGAATAATCACATGCACTTTTGTGTCCTGCATTTTCTCTTAGCATTTTATTATGAATGATTTCCTATATCATTAAATATTTTTTGAGGGTGTTTTAATGATTGTTCACTATCCTGTTTTATGGATGTACTATATTTTATTTAACAAATGTCCTATTAGAAAAGGAGGATTCTTTAGATATTTTTACAGGTCAAAATAAAGTTGAAATTGACATCTTACATTTCTACTTACATCTCTGATTATATCTTTAAGTTAATTTCTAGAGTGAAATTTTGGGTCAGAAAGTGTACACGTTTTAAAAATCGTGAGGTAGATATATGTATATACGTGCGTGTGTGTGTGTATGTATATGTGTATGAAATGTTCTTTAAAACAACTGTCTCAATTTACTCACCCACCAGCATCAATTTGTATTTCTATTTCATGAAATATATATATGAACACCAAACATTTTAATTTTAAAACTATGTCAGTTTGAGAGATTTTTAGACTGGTGTTTCCAATTTACATCACTTTGATTATTGATGCGATTGAACATTTGTTATGTTTTAATGTATTCTCTTTTTGTGTGTGAATGTCAAGGGCATATTTTTCCCTTTTTCCTATTAGGGTATTCCTCAGTATACTGTATATATATTAACTATTTATTATATGATGAAAATGTGCTTTTTAATTAATTTTTTTAATATAGAGGAGTTTAAAATCTTTATTCAAATATTTTTTTAAAATTTTAATTTGGCTTTCATATTTAGAAAGTCTTTCTACTTTGAAATTAGGTACATCTTTCTATTATTTTCTAGTCCTAAGGTTTAAGTTTATTTAAAATTTTTAAGTCATCTGAAATCTATTTCGATGAATATCATAAGAGGATCAAACTTTTTTACTCCAATATTAATTCAAGTGTCCCTATGTACCTTCTAGCAAGTATTTTTTTCCTTAATTCTTCTGATTTGAAATATCTTTATCATATTTAAATTTTTACCTACTTTGAGTCTATGTCCAAGTCTTTGTTTTTCTATTGATTTTTAAAATTTTTGTACAAATTTTTTGCATAATGTTGTTATAGTGATATAGCAAGTCTTTACTCCTTATTCCTCTTTTTCAAGAATCGATGCACTATTTTCATTTAGTCTCCAAAGTGAATCTTAGGTTACCTATTACATTTAAAAAATCCCACTGATATTTTGATTCAAACGTAGCAGTTATTTTGTGGAATAATGATATCTTTCCAATTGATCAGTCTTACCATTCATTAATTAATGTATGTTGCTTATTTTGGGGTTTTCTTTTCTGTCTATTAAAATATAATTTGTATCAGTTCTCACAAAATAGTACTAACAGTTTTTAATGAAGATTTGAAAATTTACTGTAAAATCATTTTCTCTACTATGAAATGTTATTTTCCTTTTGTTACTCATTAGAGTATCTTCATGTATTTGCATGTTACTATTTCACTGATACTTCTTGAAAGGTTTATTTCTAATCACATTACTGATAAACTTTCTAATAGTAGTCAGTTTTTTCTTTTCCCTATTTTTTCACTCAGCCTTTGCTACCAATAAACAAAACAAAACAAAACAGAAAAACCACTCCAGAGCTGAGTGGTTTAAAACAATAATCTAGTCTCATAATTCTGTGGTTGGCTGTGTGTTTCTTCTGTTCTTGTCTAAATTCACTCACAGGGCTGCTGGCAGCCAGCAGCTCAGCTGAGATGGCTAGGACAGCTGGTCTCTCTTTTCACATGGTCATTCTTTTCCTGGAATTCATCCCATCATGGTGTCTCAGAGTTTCAAGAGGGCATGTCCCAGTCCATAAGTACTTATCAAGACTCAATTTAAGGCATGTTTGCTGATGTCCCATTGACCAAAGTCATTCAAACCCAGCATCTGTGTAGGAAGGGACGATATACAAGGATATGGATATCAGAAAGTGGGATCAATTGGGAGTCATTATTGTTATAATCTACCACACCTACTCTCTGGCCTTTTTTGTCTTGTTGCATTTTTTTTTTCTCCTATTTTTTATTGAGAGCATTTTTATGGTTTATTTTTCTGTGATGATGATGATGTGTTATTTTAGCAACATTGTTATTAATTGTAGCATCAGTAGAATCTAAGAATGTAGAGAAATTTTTCATAATTTGACATTGCTCTAAAATAAGCAATTACTGTTTCTGCTTTCTCTTTGAATTTATATACACAACTTAATTCCCTATAGCATTTTGGCTCTGTTCATAAAATGAAGGTTTAAATAAAAAGTAAATATGAACTTTGCTTAAAGTGTGAAAGCTGCATGTGCCCAGGATTCCTGTCTTTTATGAAAAGATAAAGTGAAGGACCCATAGAAGAATAAAATTGCATTCATTTTTATGCAGAAGAAACATATAGATAAAGTTGAGAAAGACAAAGATCTTATCTGTTTTAGAGATCATTTTTACACTGATACTTTTTAGAGATTGTAAAGGGTAGGATCACTTTTTAATTTGTAAATATTAACCTTATGTGAATTTACTAACATTCTAGTTGAGAAACATGAGTATTGTTTGAAAAATATGTCATCAGGAAAATGTTTTTTTCTTACTGAGGCAGGTAGATGAAAAAACAAAACAAAACATAGTCTTTATATTTGATACAGGGGGAAAACGTAATTTTTAAATCTGGAGAAAAATCCACATTGAAAGAAAATTTTCTTATAATGGAATCGTAAAAATTTTGCTCAAGGACAATTTCTATAATGTTGCGGTAATTCAGGTGCCAACTCCGATGATTTAAAAAACATTTTGGGAAATGACATTGGCTTTGTATAGCTAAAACAAGTCTAAAGTATAAATCTCCTGATCCAGTTTTTAGATTACTCTGTAACCAGCCTACCCATACTTCTGCAGTCTTAACACAGCTCTTTTATCCTATCAGGAAGATCCTGAAAAGCAACAGATTTATTCTGCCTCTGTGACTTTGCCCTGTATATGTCCTAGCTTTCAATGTGTTGTCTTGCCATCTTTTGGTGTACTTCTCAAGCTACACCTTTTTACATATTTCCCAGATACTCAGACTGTAGTTCTTGTCCCTCATCAGAACTGTAGGTACTTGCATTTTGAATCAGAGATTAATAGATAACTGTATATTTTTTTCGTGTACACTCATTGGACTGTAAGCCTCCTAGAGGATAGATTCTTATACTTCTTTTTTGACCTTCATAGTGTTTTAATAAAGCCATGGGCAAACTAATTGCATAATGCTATGTTTTCTGATGTTAGGAGATAAAATTATTTTGATATAATTTATTTCTTTGCTTTTAATAAAGGGATAAAATGGGATCTTCACTAATGATTGAAACAGCAAGAAATCCTACATGTCCTAAGGTAAGTGTGGAGTCTCTTAAATATAACACCTAGTTGGAATTTAAGGTCAAGTGAAAGCAATTATTCTGAAGGCTCTTTATTAAAGAAACAATTTCTTAGGAATCTCTTTTAATTGATTATATTGATTCCTTATTTATTGGGTCTTCCTGGGACAATATAGGATGTGATCATTAGACTTTTTCTATATATAGTAAAAGTAAGTACAACAAAAGTTTAAGAACATGAGAGACTGGAACTAAAGATAAGGAAGAATTATTTTATCATAAGGGTTAATCAAATCTAGTAATTTAAGGAAAATTGTGGCATTTCCTCCCCTCGGTTTTTTAAAAGAAATTTTATATACATACATACATACACACACACACACACACACACACACACACACACACACACACACACACACACACACATACACATACATACACAAATGGAATCCAAATTTTAAAGATGTTACTAGGATATGTGTAAGTTTGGCTTCCCTTTTTTATTTTGTTTGACACATAATGATCTGAGTATTGTTTCAATCCTATGTTCTTTGATAATACTTGTTATTTGATTGAGGAGTAGGATTTTTGCATCATAAATGCAAAAATGAATAGGTGTAGCTTCTATTTGTTCTTGGATAATAATAATGAAAAATTAAATACAGCTCCCTGTATTGCTCTTTCACTGTTTTATTCATATTTTCATTCATTGTTTTGATATTATGTGTCCAATGTGCCAGCACTATGCTAGGCACTTTAGATACATTGGTGAGTAAAATGCAGACATGGAATTTATAGTCCAGTAGGGCAAAATAGGCATTAATCAAATAATCACCCAAATGAAATATTGTTTCCCTGAAATAAGTGCTGTGGAACACAAAAACAGTACTCTGAATGCATATATTCACAGGGACAAGAGGGAAGGCTATTCTAATGAAATGAGGTTTGAGGCAGTGAATTTTCCTGGTAAAGAGAATGACCTGTGTAGGAGGAGTTCTGGAGAAATGCAGGAACTAGAAGAGTTCTTGAAGACTAGAGCATAAGGAAATGAGGCTGGAGTGGTAGGTGGATCAAAGCAAGCAGAGTTTTAGAGGCCATAATGCTGAGATACACAGCTATTTTGGAGAGGACCCTGGAATGCACTCTGCACTTCTTGTTTGTTCTCCTATACCAGGGTTTCTTGTTTGTTTTGTTTTTAAATTATAGGAGTTGCCAACTTTAAATAATACAGTTAAGTGTGGGAGAGCTTTAGCTGCTTCAAAAAGTAATTCACACATAATAAATGGAACCTCCAATCATATGTTTCTTAATTCAGCCTATGTTCCAATTAATGAAAGACCCTCTGGATTATTGTGTATGGCCAGCTCCTATACACCCTGGGATCAGTCATAGGTACTTGGGAGATGGCTTTTGATTTATAAAATAGCAAAGCAAACAGGGCCCAGGCTGGGCTTGGCAAGGGACTCTAACAACTTTGACCTCATCATTAACCTTTCAGCTTCTTAAGTTTATATTTCAAATCATTAATAAATACAGCATGTTTTACATAAATCCATCTGACGTGGATAAATCTGTCGCCCAGAATGATCAACATTAGTTCTTTTAGTAAAATAAAATTACCCAGCTGCCAGTTATTAACTATGATTAGAAAGCCTTGAGAGTTTCTGTAGTCTTAGAGTTATTGAAGTCATAATGCTTTTAAAGAATGTAGAAACAAAGACTAATTGGTAAATACATTAGGAAAGTAGTATATTTAAGTAATTTTTATTCATTGCTACTATTGCTATATCAATTACTATATAAAGGTCTGCAAATTTATGCCCTCTTGAACATCTTTTCAAATACCTATAAAATCATGTAGTCAGAAATATCCTTTATTCTCGTCAATACATTTCTCAAAATTATCTCAATCTTTGTATCTATTTCCCCATTAAAAAAATCTTTAAAAAAGATTGGGTTTCCTTGGCTTAACATTAGTTATGTTATACATTCATCTTAATGGGTAGTGTTGTAGGTTGCTTATTCGTACTACTAAATAATATTTAACTTTTACAAATCCCAAATACTGCTGCTTACAGTGGATATTATTTACTTTTTAATTCACTAGGTAGCTGCAGTAAGTACTATAGTAAACAGAGGGATAACACCAAAAGCTTTTGTGTTCAGAAACTATGGTCATTTTCCTGGAGTCAACTCTCACTATTTGGGAGGCTGTCAGTACAAAATGTGGCAAGCCATTAGAGCCTCATCTGCTGCTCCAGGCTACTTTGCAGAGTATGCGCTAGGGAATGATCTTCATCAGGTAAGCCAGCTGGCCTGTCTTTTAATATTTTATGTGATTAAAAAGAACCAGCACTTATTAAATGTCATTGAACTTACAGAGGTATCAACCACTCTCTTCTTCATGTCTCAGTGTAGTGGAAGATGTGCAGTACAAGATATTTTTATTTGTTTTTCTTAAATTAATATGCATTCTGGCTGGAGAGCATATTTTAGGAAAGATTTTTTTTTTGTATTTAAGGTAATATGATTCAAAGCCAATTATGATAATTTTATTGATGGAAAAATGAAGTCATATGTATGATAGCTTTCCAAAATACGATAAAAATTAAAAATGAAACAGTCCCTGAAAATGCATAACACAATCTGTTTGACAGTTTGGTGATCATATTTTGAAGGAGAGGATGTAATAAGATAATAGTAAACATTTACTAAGTTAGCAATGTGTTGGACACTTATGTAGGCATTTGCATGCATTAACTCATTTAATCATCACTGCTTATGAGGTAGATAGAGTTATTTCCACTTTACAAATGAAAAGTTAGAATCATTAGAAATGTTAAGTAACTGGGCTAGAGTTATAGTCGTTAAGTGACAGAGTTAGAATGCTATCTGTAATTATGCTGTCTTAACACTTATGGCTAAATGATATATAAAGTTGAATATTATTTCTGGTAATTTACTCTTTTTCTGTTATATAGACTATTCACTTAATATAAATCTTTCTGTCAAGTTTTTCCCATTATTTATGGAAATCTTATACTAAGTGGTAAAAAAAAATCAATAAAGCTTTTGAGCTGATACTTTATATATATATATATATATATAAAAGCTTCATTTTTTATATGATATTCCACTTAAAATTAGTCTCATTAGATGGAGTCAGTAGCCTTAACTTTCCTCTCTAGTCACTGAAGTATATGGGCTGTTTTTATTTATTTGATATTCATGTTGAAGAAGAAAATAATTAGACAATGATTTTCAGGTGTTATTCAAAAGCTCATACATGGATCTTTTATATAAACTATATACTAACTATATAATTTTAATTTACACGTGTCAATGTTATAACAATTTTTATCAATTTTATTTTTCCTATATATTTATATAGTAGCTTAAATAGATTTTAAAATGCCATGGTCAACTCTCCCATGATCTTTCTATCTCTCTAGAAGTAATATCATAATCTTTGTAGTTAGATTAAAACAGAATCTCTTTCCTCTTTGGAGTCAATTTACACTTTCTTTGTCAAATCAGTCATGGTTGAATTATGTAAGGCACTTCTCTTTTTCACCTTTCTTTTTCTTCCACCCCCTCAGGACAGAAAGTACTAGTTGTAGAGTTTTTTTCTAACATTGATGTCAGGCCTTATTGGTCAAAATAAAATTTTTATTTTAATATGTTGCTTGCTGTTTCTAACAATTATTTCTCCACATTCTTATAGTATTCTCACCATGTCATATATGGAGAAGTAGCTTAATGTATTCAAAATATAATAGTTCTAAGTTTTATAACCTTACTTTAAGATGGTTATCATGCTGCAAAATTGCATTTATACCAAATATTAGTGAAAGTCTCAAATGATAAAGTATTGCATTTCAGGACCATATATTCCCAAGCTTCAAAAGAAGTTATCTCATTTGCTTTGTATTCTTTATCTAAGAAGTAGTTGTAAAGTTTAATTCAGTCCTGTGGCACCAGAGCCCTGCCAAAGTGAATCCTGATCAGTAGGGTCAGCCCTTCACCAGCCAATCCTCACAGCCAATCAGCCCAAGGGTCAGTCCCTCCCATTGAAGTACAGATAGCAACTAAAGCTAAACTACATTAGGATGGCAAACCTTGAGCACCTCATTCAGGTGACCAGGGAAGACAGTGCCACTGGGCCCCCCAAGACACTACATAATGCTATTCTACTAAGCCCGGGAGATTTAGGAGCCCTACTTAATAAATAGAAACAAATACAGATAGGCAGCCAAAATGGGGAAACAAAGAAACATGTCCCAAATAAAAGAACAGAACAAAGCTCCAGAAAAAAAACTGAACAAAGTAGAGACAAGTAATCTAACAAATGCAAAGTTTAAAACACTGATTATAAGGATGCACAATGAACTTAGAGGAAGAGTAGATGAACTCTAAACTTTAACAAGGAGAAAACATAAAAATGGAGGTAGAAAACATAAAAGAGAACCAGTCAGAAATGAAAAGTACAATATCTGAGATGAAGAGTACATTAGAGGGAATCAACAGATTAGATGAAGTGGAGGATCTAATCAGCGAGTTAGAGGGTGGAGTAGTGGAGGACACCCTATCAGAACAGCAACAAGAAAAAGGAATCCAAAAAAAATGAGGATAGTTTAAGTGGCCTCTGGGACAACATCAAGAGCAACAATTTACATCATAGGGGTGCCAGAAGAAGAGAGAGAGTAAGGAATTAACCTATTTCAATAAATAATGACTGAAAACGTCCCTAATTATGGTGAAGGAAATAGACATACAAGCCCAGGAAACACAGACCCAAACAAGATGAACCCAAGAGGCCCACACTAAGACACATCATTATTAAAATGCCAAAGGTTAAAGACAAAGTATCTTAAAAGCAGCAAGAGGAAAGCAGTTACCTACAAGGGAGCTCCCATAAGACTGTTAGTCAATTTCTCAACAGAAACTTTGCAGGCCAGAAGAGTTTGGTACAAAATTTTCAAAGTGATGGAAAGTCAAAACCTACAACCAAGATTACCCAGCAAAGCTTTCATGTTGGGAGATGGCTTTTGATTTATAAAATAGCAAAGCAAACAGGGCCCAGGCTGGGCTTGTCTAAATTCACTGGATCGATAAAGAGCTTCTCACACATGAAAAAGCTAAAGTTCATCATTACCAAGCCAGCATTATAGGAAATGTTAGAGAAACCTCTTTAAGAAGAAAAATATATTAAAAATATATGAATAGAGTGGCTATAACTACATATTTATCAAATACTTCAAATGAAAAGAAATTAAAAATGCTCCCATCAAAAGATATGGTGGCTGAGTGGATAAGGAAATAAGACCCTTACATATACTGCCTAAAAGAGACTCACTTCAGATTAAAAGATACACATAGTGAAAGTAAAGGGATGGAAAAATTTATTTCATGATGGACCAAGAGGGTGTTGGCTGGGTGGAGTAAGTCAGAGAAAGATAAACGCCATATGATTTCATGTACATGTGGAATCTAAAGAACAAAATAAATAAACATCAACAACAAAAAAACCCAGAAACTCACAAAGAACATCATGAGGGTTACCAGATGGGAAGGGAGTTAGGGGAGTAGGTGAAAAAGGGGAAAAGGGATTAAGAAGTACAAAATGATAGTTACAAAATAGTCATGGAAATATAGCATAAGGAATATAGTCAATAATATTATAATAACTATGTACGGTGTCAGATAGGTACTGGATTTATTAGGGTGATCACTTCATAGGATATATAGATATGTAATCACTATGTTGTACACCTTAAAACTAATATAATGTATGCCAACCTTAATTGAAAAACAAAATATTATTTAAAAAAAATTAAAAATCTGTACAGGGTTAAGAAGTAGTATAAAAGATGTGATTTGTTCTGTCAGAATTGGCTTCACAAAGATATTTTCATCTGAGTTGATCTATAAAGAATGAATAGTTGATTAGGATAAAAACCAGTCAGGGAGGGGAAATAGGGGAGTAACAGTAATGGTTACAGAGTTTCAGATTGGAAATAGTGGTGATGACTGTAAAACATTCTGAATGTCACTGAATTATAACCTTAAGAATAGTTTAAAAGATTAGTTTTATTATATTTTATGTTGTATTTATTTTACCATAATAAACAATCTTTATTTTTTTTTAAAAAAAAGCTGCTAAGATGAGATGATGAGGGAACATTCACATTGTCCAGTGGTTATTTTTCTGATAGGTGCTTTGATTTATGATTTGAAATGATTAAACAATGAAAATAATTAAAAGTACCTAAGATTTAGCTATTAAGTATATGCACATGTACTGCAGTTAAAACACAATCCTGTGTGTACCTCTAAGAGATAAGTAGCGAACTGTTTAATCAATTCATGTTTCAAGTCTATTTTACCTCAGAACCTAGCATTATGCCTGGCAAATACCAAGTCCACAATATGAAAATAAATGTGAATGTGACTACTTAAGTGAATAGAAAGGCCACAGGAAATACTGTAGATATATTTGCCTAATGAGTTACTACTGATAGAAGAGGCATCTGATAAGAGTAGGCTAGCTATAAACAGAGCTTAAGGGGTGATATGCCTCACCACTAGAGTAGAGTAAATATGAAACTTGCACTTCTTTGATGGAAAGCAGGTAAAGTTTAAGGAACAGAGGAATTTACCTTGAAACATGGCTACTGAAATATTGGAAATATGGCAACTTTTTTATTTGGGATTAATCTTACTATTATCAGTTTTTACTAAGCCTTTTTTGTTCCTTATTTCCTTCACTTTTTGTTTTTTTCTGATCCTTCTTTATGGACATTTATAATAATAAGGACTGTCTCATCTAAAATATCCAAATAATTAGAGGTTACACAGAGTATAACTATAGAATTTGAAATAAAAATAGTTTAATAAAAGATAATTTATTATCAATGGGTATCATTCTATTAATTGAAAACAATTGAAAGGATTAAATTAAAATTTATACTTGAGAAAGACTTTAGGAAATAATTACTAGTTTTAAGAATCCAAGTAGATTTGTATAAAGTTAAACAGTACAAATACCTAGCCAATTTATGACTTTCAGCAGATAAATAAAAGTAGCTAAATTTAAAAATAGTTTCTTCCATCTGGTGAATGGATAAAAAAAATAAAACTGATTCATCAAATAATGAACTATTACTCAACAATAAAAAGGAATGAATTACTGACATGTACAAAGACATGAATTGATCTCAGAATCATTACTCTAGATGAAAGAAACCAGACTGAAAAAACTGTACTGTGTGATTCTATTTATTTTGATTCAAGAGCTAATGCGTGACCATGAAGAGTAGATGGAAGAATAGTATTTGTAGATAAGAATATTGAGGAACTGAGAGTCCAAGGTGCTGTAAAGATGTTAAGTCACATGGGGTAATATAAAGAATTTCTACTCCTTTCTACATGGGGTAGAAAGGAAGTCTGTGAGCCAAGTGCTAATTTGTTGAAGGAGGAGGAATGATTGGAGATTGATACATGACAACAATGATGAGGAAATGTTGGCACAGCTGAATAGCAGAGCCTTTAAAGAACATTAATTTTCCTAGTAGATTTGTGTACTAAAGAACAACAAGTTTAGGATGTGGGAGAGGAGTAGAGGACTGTGTCAGTGGCAAGGAAGTTCAGAGAATTGAATGCCATTATAGCAATAAAGGTACAGTGTAGTTTAGAATGATGTGAATTTAGCCTTTACTGGTTCTGTAAGAAAAGTGGACCTAGTGGTTCTAAAAACTTGTTCCACTCTTTATGGTTATCATTTCCAGCTAATATAGTCTCAGTTCATTTGCTTCAAACTCAGCAAACACAAAGATAGCAGTCTCCAAAACTATAGTCACTACATGATTTTCAACCTGTTACAGAATAAATGGACGTTTAAGTTTTTAATGAATGAACCGAAACAATCTACTTGGTATCAGAGAAGGCTTACTTCTTACAATGTAACATACTTAGATAAGTTGAGTTTAGGATTCTGATCTTTTGTGTATATTTTCTGCCATGCTACTTTGAGTTTAGGAGTAATTTAACTATAGTACTATAGCATTTAACTATATTACTAAGATTTACACTGAAAATTAAGTGTTTTGAGTCCATAAAAAAGGTAAGTATAATGCTAGCATGTATGCTGCTGTTTATTCATTGTGCTGTTGGTACAGAGTTTCTTCTTCTTAAGCCTACACAAGGGAGAGAGGCTTCACTATTCTTAAGACACTTACCTGGGCATGTTATTACCTCATTAGAGATTGGATTGCTGCATGTTCTTTTCACCTTTATCAGAAACCTGTAGATTATTCAAAAGGAAGCTGTCATCAAAAACCTTTTAAAGTTCTAGAGCCAGTACTAAAATAAGTTGCCATTGAGTCCATTTGCAATTGTATGTGTATCCATACTCAACACCATACCTAATCATAAAATTTTTTAATTGTAATGGACTTTAGAAATTACGTAGTCAAACTTAAAGTCACCATGTCTCAACCAAGTAAGTAGAAGAACTGAGATTAGAATTATAAGTATCAGTAGTCCTAATCTGTGTTATTCCCTCACAACCCTGAATCCTCAGAAAAAAATGTAAATACCATTATTATTTTTTTAAAAAGTATATGGCTTATTCCAGAAAGCTTTATTTTTTAAAAAGTATATAAATATACACACACACTCTGCTCTAAAGAAAACTCCACTATGCAAAGTAGTTTATTTGTCAAAGATCCTGGATTGCCATAATTTTACTGTACTAGTACATTAAAAAATACTTTTGAAAAAATATGTCTTCTGTAAGAAAAAAAAACATTTAGTTTATTACATATCTTTGCCTAAGAATGTTTGAATTACTATAATAATGCCACCTTCATTTAAAATACATACTGCATTATTGTATGACAATTTAATGTTGTATTTCTCTTTCTATCATTGTGGAAGACATTATTTAAAAATTCTTTTTTAATGTATTAGTATAGAATTCAGCAATATCTTCCAGTAGAAGTGGATTGTTTCCTACTCAATATGTTAGGATTATTTCAGATTCTTGATAGAATAAATGACTCTTTGACTATATTTTCATGGTCCAAGTGGGGGTTAGTGGAGTGCAACATGTAAAAAGGCATGGAGACAAAAGAATGTAGCTCATTTGGAAAACTGCAAATAATTCATGAATTGCTAGACTGTAGGGTAAGAAGATGATCAATTCTGTATAGCTTCAAAATGCAAAATCTATAATTAATAGATAAAAATTACAGGGAGGGAAATTTGGGTTTATTAGAAGAGATAATTTTCTAACAGTTTATAACTTTTCAAAATTGAATGGATTAATACCAAGTGAGATTTATCCCAGGAATGTGAGATTGGTTGTATACTTTTATTCTACTATATTTCTATAGTACTCTATCAGCATTTTAGCTTTTCCTTTGAATGCCTCAAAATGATATTATTTTTAAATGCTTAGAAATAAAGTTTGCCTACTTTATTTAGGTTACATCTGTATTGTAATGAATGTGATGCTTTGAAATTGTACTGTTAATACAATTCCAACTTAAATTAGTGGAATTACTTTGATTAAATTTGACTTTTGAAAGACCTAGTTGTAATTGTTTGGTAGAACCATAATTCTTTTGTTAGGTTTTATATAGTATCTGTATTAACCACTAAACAAGGATAATATCTTTAAAAAGTAATTCAGTTCATTACAACAGTATTAAACAAAATATGCAAAGCAGTCCAAGAAGTTGAAAGAACCTCTGTAATAGGAAAGGAAAGCTTAATAAAGCTGGTGAGGCCAGGGAGTTTGTACATGTTTTTTTGTTTGTTTGTTTGTTTATTTTTAGATATAGTATAGAAAATAAATTTAAAGGAACCTTTTGTTTTTAAATAATCTGTTGAATTTGTTATGCAGTTCAGCTTTCTCTGTGAGTAAATTTCAAACTTTAAAATATAATTTTTGTTTTCATGTTTATAAAATGGAATTTCACTTTTAAGAGTTCAGTATTACATTTTCTTCACTTATGTTTTGCAGGATGGAGGTTTGGTTCTGAATAACCCTTCAGCATTAGCAATGCACGAGTGTAAATGTCTTTGGCCAGACGTCCCATTAGAGTGCATCGTATCCCTAGGCACTGGACGTTATGAGAGTGATGTGAGAAACACCATGACATACACAAGCTTGAAAACCAAACTGTCTAATGTTATCAGCAGTGCTACAGATACAGAAGGTTAGTTGTTTTCTACCTTGGAGTACTTCAACCCCCAGAATTCAGCTTTTGTAGAATATGTTGATCCTAACTATAAAAGAGTATATTATGTCTGTATTGTAGGCTTAGGAAGCACATGGGAACAAGTCTTCTGTTCTCATTTCTCCTCACCCATTTCTTCTAAGAAACCCTAGAATTAAGACTAATCTTTTTCCTGCTGCCTTTGCCTACTTAACAGTTGGAGAAGTATCCAAAGCTGGATAAACAGAAAGGCTTGGTTGGAGACTCTTAAGCCACTTAAGAAACAGAAAAGACAAGGAGTGAGCTTGATTCAAATATACACATAACAGTGAAAGAATTAAAAGTACTTAGGAATTAGATTATTTAGTAATGTGGAGGCAAACTGGGAATAGCATAAGTCCTTCCTTTCATTCTTGCTGCCCCTAAAATCTCATGTTCATATAAAAGCTGAAATGATTCTTTTAAAATATTAATCATATCTCTTCCCTGCTCAAAACACTTGAGGCTTCCCTTCACACCTAGAACCAAACCCAAAAATCTCATCACTAAAATTTACCTCCCCTTTCAAAATAAATCCTCTCTATAAAATGTGTCCAACTACACTTTAATTCTTGCTGTGCCACAAACTTGCTGAGAAGTCTCCTGCCTCAGGACCCTGCACTTGCTATACTTTATCTGTAAGGCCTTTCCCAGATATATACTTGATTCACTTTCTTATTTCAATCAAGTCTCTGCTCAGATGTCACTTCCCATTGAGACCTTTCTTGACCACTTTCCCACCACCTCATTATCTCACTCTAACTCCTTATCCTGCTTTTTTTTTTCCTCTTACAGCATTTATTTCATTATGGATATATACTACATATTTGCTTGTTTAAACTGCTCGTTACCTCCCTGTCCTATAAGAATGTAAGGCAGGAGCTTATCCAGTTGACTACGCTGACTTCAATGTCTCACACATAGAAGGCAGGCAGTGAGGATTTGTTGAATTTCTAATTTTGGCCTTGAGATCTAGATCTCCTTATTTTACTATTTTATTTTTAAGTCCTATATGAAATCAATTATTTTTTAAATTGTTATCACTTAACAGACCCTTGCTTCAGAATCTTCTTTTTCTATAATTTATTATTAGCTAAGTTATTAGTCTACGTGAGAATCTTAAACTCCCCGCTAAGGACTTTTATCTATTACATGATAACCCACGAGAAGCTGATATCCTAGATTTTTCACTATGTGAAATTTTATTGTCAAGTCAATAAAATATTCTTACTCTAAGCACTCTATTGATAAAAAGATAGCTTTAATCATCCAGTTTCATAATACCTGTACATATACCTTGTGCAAATCCTGTGATGGGCTCTTTTGAAATATTCAAGAAACTTGAAATGCTTTCTTCATGTACTTATACTGTAGTTAAATGAAGAATTTATGTGGATATGCAAAGGAGCTAGAATAGCCAAAACAATTTTGAAAAAGAACAAAATTGTTGGACTTACACTCTCTGATTTCAAAACTCTAAAACTACAGCAAGTAAGGGACTATATTATTTACATAAAGATAGAAAACATATAGATCAACAGTACGTAATAGAAAGTACAGAAATTGATCTCTACAAGCTCAAAAGATTTTTGACAAAGGTAACTAAATGAGGAAAGGATAGTCTTTTCAACAAATGGTACTGGGACTATTAGGTAACTATAGTCAAAACATTAAACTTAGTATGCCAACTATAACTAAAAAATAAAAAATATTAATAAAATGGAACATGATACTTCATACCATATACAAAAGTGAACTTGAAATGAATCATAGACCTAAATTTAAGATCTAAAACTGTAAAACTCCTAGAAGAATATCCTGGAGAAAATCTTAATGGCTTTGGGCTAGGTAGAGATTATTTTAGATAAGACACAAAAAGCATGAACCAAAAAGAAAAAAACAGATGAATTAGACTTAATGAAGTTCAAATTTTTCCCTTCAAAAGACACTTTTAATATAATGAAAAGACAAGCTACAGACTGAAATAAAGTATTAGTAAAACTATCTGATCCATTCTCTATATGATAAAAATATATAGTGAATTCTTATGTATAAAGGATATGTAAGGAAGAAAATACAAAATTCAGTGAAAAAAATGGCAAAATATTTGAACTGATACTCCATTAAAGAAGGTATTCAGATGACTAATAAGCACATGAAAGACTTCTCAACATCATTAGGGAAATGAAAATTAAAACCACAAGATATTACTACACATCCTCTAGAATGGCTAAAATTAAGACTGACAGTCTTAATTTTGGAGCAGTGGGAATTCTGATATATTAAATGGTTAGAATGCAAAATGATACAGCCATTTGGAAAACAAGAACTATGTTGCAGTTCTTAAAAAGATAACCATACTTTCATATGACCTAGCAGTTTCATCCCCAGGTATTAACCCAAGTGAAATGGAATTATATATCCACAAAATGACGTGTGTGTAAATATTTATAGGATTTATAGAATTATTTCTAATAGCTAAAAACAAAAGAACCAAAATGAGAACTAGAGAGAACAAATTGTGCTATATTGTATAGTGGATTACTACTCAGAAAAAAAAAAAATGGAGTGTTAGTTCATACATGCTTACTTAGATGAATTTCAAAAGCATTTTGCTAAGTAAAAGAAGTTAGACATAGAAGAGCTATATCCTTATGATTCTGATTCTGTTTATGTGAAAATCTAGAAAAGGCAAAGAGTAAGAGGGCGATCAACTATAAAGAGGCATGAAGGAACTTTGGGATGTTGGAAATATTTTGTCATGATTGTTTGGGAGGTTACATAAATGTCAAAACTTGTCAAATTACACACTTAAAATTGGTGTATTTTATTGTATATAAATTGTACCTCAATAAAGATGATCCCAAAAAAATTAAAAACAAAAACGGAAGGTTGGAAAGGTATTTCAGCAGTGGTTAACAGTATAACCAAAAACATAGAACAAAATATTAGAGCAAGTATCCTAATTTAGCAGAATTATATGAAATATTCTGGGAAATGCATTTTATTTTATAGTTATATTTATTATTTATGGACTCCTTACTTTCTCTTTAGCTGGAGTGATGAAATAAAAAAGGCTTTGTAAATTTCCCTAAAAGAAGATAAATTTAAGTAAAGAAAATTAGATCACTGAAGAATAAGTCAGTTTTCTTATGCACCCTATCCTCTCTTTGTTTTAACAGAAGTCCATATAATGCTTGATGGTCTGTTACCTCCTGACACCTATTTTAGATTCAATCCCGTAATGTGTGAAAACATACCTCTAGATGAAAGTCGAAATGAAAAACTGGATCAGCTGCAGTTGGAAGGTTTGCAGTACATAGAAAGAAATGAAGAAAAAATGAAAAAACTTGCAGAAATATTAAGTCAAGAAAAAACGACTCTGCAGAAAATTAATGATTGGATAAAACTAAAAACTGACATGTATGAAGGTCTTCCATTCTTTTCAAAATTGTGATGAGTATATGTATATAGTCTCATAAATGATGGCCTATCAGAAGATCCACCGAATTCAGTAAGGAACTGTAAGGTTCAGCATGAGTTACCTTAAAAATACTTATAAATTCTGGGGAATCCTGGAAAAGATTAGACAGGCTCACACAGCACAGAGGGTATGTTTGGTTACAGAATTCAAAAGGGAATTAGGTTTTTGTGATGTTAATAATTAACTATACTGTAGGAATCTTACTGTGCTAGTTAGTTTTAGTAGGTATTGGTGTTATATTGTTTGATGTTTGAAAATGTATTAATACATGTGCTAAATAAGAACTGAAAAATATCATACTTGGTATTTTTGCTTAATCTCCCATAATCATGTTGAATTTTTTGATCATTGATTTTCTTCCATATGGAAAAGCTAATTTCTTCTTAAATTTATATCACATTGCGAACTACATTCTGCAATCCAAATGTTGCCTTTTACTGTAATATTTAAACAGGTGCAGAAAAATGGAATTTTCTCTATCAAAGGACTTTTAAATTTTAAATGTGAAAGAACCAGAGACAATTTTCTATTCAAACTTTATTTCAACATTGTTTTGGTTCCAAAAGATAGATGAAGTTCCAGTAACTTTTTCCCACAGAAATTTTAAGATAATGCTGTATGTTAACTTTTCCAGCTCTAGCTTATCATTCAGTGTTATAATATTAATTACTTGAATTTAGTGAGAAAATATCTCTATCATTAACAAAAATAAATTGTTGAAATCTTGTTGAAAGGTTGTTATTTTATAATTTTTTATCATTCATAATGTGGCTCCCCATCACTTTGTAGCATTTGAATATACCCTGTCAACAGAATGATTTTAAAAAATTAGGTGTGTCTTACTCCTTTAATTATGTGAATTTCACAGAGGTTAATAACATACAATTCAAATCATTATTTATGCCAGGCAAATTTATCTTTGTTGTGTTTTCTATCTGCCTTGTAAATCCTTACATCATGTTTACATTTGTCAAGAAAAATGAAAAAAAAATGGTGCCCTTTGCTTCCTACATGTAAACTAAAGCTCACCCCTTTTGCCTGGATTGTCATACTGCTTCTCTGCAATGTAGATTCATAGAGGCAATGAGTTGTGTGTTACTGGGACAAAAAGGGTACATCTAAGCCAAAGAAGAGATGTGTGCAGGTTTTGCTGCAAGGAAAGTAGAGTTGCAAGTCCCTGAGACTTGAGAGCTATTGCTGTCAACAACTTGGCTCCTGGGGGTCTCCAGAGTACAGATTATGTAAGGGAAAAACCATGGTAATTAAGAAAGTTAGGGTTGTGGGTGCTACTGATTGGAGGATTGGAGGGGGATGAGGTAGTTGATCATTGTGTACTGTTCTGGAATCAACCATGGTACCATCCGGTCTGGTCCAATGGCTGTTAGAGTGGTTCTGCCTTGATGGGCCTGGGGCTGAAATACATCTAAAGCCAAGCTGTTATCTTTACTCTAAGGGAAACTTCTTGTCAATATAGACCTGAGGCTCAGTTTATCTTATGCCCTAAAGCTTAATTTAATGATTAAAGGAACAGACATCCAAAGGTGGAAAAATAAGGGTGGAAAAAAACGAATGAGTCACAATGCCATGGTCTGGGCAAAACCAGCTTGAATCAGAGAAAAAGAACTGTGTTAAAGAAATGAAGTTTGTATGTGGCTACACATGGTTCAGTGAGTGCTTGAGAGAAGCTGAGAGTCTGGATGCTAATTACAGCTGTGAAACACAGTTTTTCTATTTGTGACTTTGAGGAGGTTAGATACCTCTAAGCTTCAGATGTTTCATAGGAAAGCTAGCTCTAAATTTTTTTTATTCTTCTTTATGGCAACCTAAAAAGTAAATTCTACAGATGTTCAAGCAAAAGATAGGAAGAGTTGTGAAAATGAATTTCAGTCCTATACAAGTAAAATATCTATTCTTTCCAAAGAATAGTCTGTTTTAGAAATGAAATGGAATAAATTCTCCAACTCATCAATTACATTAAAAATACAGAAAATAAAAATGGTTTTGATGCTCAGACCTTGGATTGTTATTTCTGTAATAAGTAGTGTACTGGTGATATTTCTATTCTTGCTGCAGATACTAGTCTTTATTAAAACTAGTCCCCCAAATGTAGTTATTTCTAGATTCATAATGACTAAATGGAATTCTTCTATTGGGTAGAGAGAGCCTGGTCTGGGTTATAATTACACCGAATACTTTTTCCCCTCCCATACCATATTTTATCTGGGAGAAATTAGATAACAAAGGAATTTTCTGAATGGGAAAGAAGTCACAAAGAGCCTGACGTCTAAGGGGAGAGAGGGGCTCCTACAACTTTGTTTTCAATAGCAGAATGGAAGGGCTCCCTTTGAGTCTTCCCTTGCCAACAGCTACTGACAACTGCCTCTCCTTTTCACTTATTATAGAGTTGCTAATATTCTGAATTAGCTGGTACCCCTAGAGTTTGAAGTTCAAAATTTTCCCTAACCTGCTATGCTCTAAAAACAATTCTAGTCACAGTTTTTAATATTTCACAAGTATCAGTGCTAGTAATATGGCTAAAAACATTGATGTTAAATTAACATCTGGATTCCAGCGTAAGTACAAAGCTACCAATGATTTCTAAAGATAATGTAACATAATCCTTTCAGTAACGAATACTGCACATTTATATGCAATTAGAAAAACATAAATGCAAGAAAATACACATAATTAGAAAATAAAATCTTTCTGGGCATTCTTCATAATAAACCAAATTCCATGTTACACGGAGAAAGCAAAGTAACTGTAGTCAGGCTCCCTCCCCTCATCCATAGCTAACTTTCAAGTGCACCTGGTTACATGAGCACTTCTCACGTAACCAGGTGCCTCTTATGCAGGTGCGGGCTTTCATTATCTGGCATTCGTGCCACTGTTGTTAAACCTGTGTATAAAAAGGTGCCACACCACTCTGGGTGCCTGCCCTGCCCTTACTGGATAACACTGCTACCCTGTGAGCTGGGCTTTGCCCTTGCAGGAATAAAGAGCTATGTCACAGTTGCCTATGGCTACTTGTGTTTTCTTCCAACTGCCCGAGTCTCGTACCCCTTACTCTAGAACCGCTAATCTGCAGTAACACATGTGCACAATAAAATATTTAATGCATTTTACATATATACACCTATCATAATTGTGCTATGACTTGGATATTCTAGTGAGTACCCAGGCTTCTTTGCTGGAGGCTCTATAATCTTTCATTTTTTCTTAAGGTTGCAGAAGCAGCCCTTTCCCTTCTAGGCACAAAGCCCAGTAACTGCATAGCCCTCTGCAGCTGCAACCGATCTCTAGGTGCCAGGACCCAGATCTGAACTTTATTTGCCTCTTCTGCTGGCATGGGGATGGAAGGGCCCTAAAGGCTGTTCCACGCATACCTCTTCCTGTATGGAACAGACAAAATATCCACCAGCACATAGATTTTACTGGCAGTGAGCTCTCACAGTGTATTTCTCTCAGTAAATTTCAGTCTCATCCACTGTGGCTGAGTAAACATCCATTTCTCCATCAGCAGATCAGTGAATCAAGTGTGGCCCCAAGTCTCCTGGGTGGTTGCACATGCTTCTCTAGCTGATTAAATTTGCAAAGCTCCACTTCTCTAGCCGCCGGAAGAAAAACATGGCGTTGCTTGGCTTCAAGCATTTCAGGGCACAGGCGCATACCCTCAATGGGCAGACTGACATACTTCTAAACTCAAACTCAGCTCTAATTGGTTTCTCTGATTGCAATTTCAATTGATCTCTTCACTCATAGTCCCAATTTTCTCTACCTAGCTGGAGGGGGTGGGTGGCATTTCTCTGTACCTAAAAGGACTTTCTGGTGCTGGAAGGTCACACCCCATGGTAAGACACCTAGGTCTCTTCTCTCCTGCCAGGGACAAAGGCAGAGCTCTCATTCCAGAAAGCCACACTGGATAGTCTCCCAAATTGGAGATGCATTTCTTCTCTTCTCCTCCCCCATCACTTTTGTCTTCAAAAACACAGCCATCATCATCTTATCCTACGCTCCCTCTCAGCGCCATTTTCCCCAGGAAAATCTACTACCTTAGATTCAGGCTTTCTTGGAAGCCACTTCTTTAACTGAGTTTTCCAATTTTATTGTGTACATTCATTTTTGAATTTGATGTCTAAATTTACCAATTTGAAAAATGCTAATTTTGTGCTTTTAGTCATTACTAGAAATTAAAGGTCTCTCAGTAACTTTCAAGGTCTTGCAGATAGCTAGAAATGTAAATGCAGTCAATGCTGCTTAAGGCTGAGGCAACTGAAAAAAAGGAGGGAAGCACTTTTAAAACATAGAGGCTGGTTATATAAGTAGTACACTACTCCCACCTTTCCCCAGCCTCGATAAAACTAACAGCAAATGAATTACTTCTTTGCTTACATTCTAACTGCCATTAGACATTAAGAAATTTTAATATCAAGAATAAACTAATACAAAATTAGTTGTTTTTTTTCTGCTGAATAAGAATGTTTCTTAAAACTTCAGGCTACTACTATGAAAAAGTTTTCTGAGTAAAAAACAAGGATTCTGTACTTTATCAAAATAATCCATGTTTAAAATCTACAGCTGGATACATTAAATTAAACCAATGTCTTATGAGTCGCCACAGGTTCCTCCAAAACATGAACCAGAAATTATAATCTATTCCTGTAACTGAAAAATAGATAAGTCTATATAACTGAATTCCTTGAACATTCAAGGTCTCTCTTAGTATCTTTCTCTTGGTCCTTCTTAGGGCCTTCATTTTGTCTCTCTCACTGTCCCTATCTCTCTATTGTCTCTGTCCCTTGAGTCTCTCTTAGGCTTTCTCTACCTCTTTGGAGTGCTGTCTCTTCTCTGGCAAACTTTCCTTTTGACTTTAACTTTAGAGTACCTTTGAATTCTTTCTCATACTTCACCAAGAACCCTCTTCTCTCAGTGTAGGGAACAAGTTCCCCACCTACTCAGGAAATTACTTTACAGATGCTCTACTCCCTCCCCATTTGATCTCACCATCTACCATTTCAACCATCTTTTCTATGCTGGAGATCCATGCTTTATGATAGGAAACCAATCACCTATACCATCAAAGAGTCCCCTTGGCTGTATTCTAGCACATTGGGCTCAATTTGACCCACAGACTCTGAAAAAGCTGAGGCTTATTTCCTTTTACGACACTGCAGCCACAATATAGACTCCTTGACAGGGATATCTAGTCACTTAATAGAAGTGTTAATTACATCACTATACTCCAATTAGGTCTCTATTGCAAATGGCTGGGTAAACAGTCAGAGATACTTGACATTTAAGCCTTTTTCCTACTCTGAGAAAATGATTCCATCTTACAGAAATACAGTCTTAACTACTCTAGCTTTACTTCACACTAATAAGCTTACCTCTTCCTCTTCTGAATCTTCCTTGGCCAAACCATTGGATTCTTCCATATCCCCATACCCGAGAAAACCTCCTCCACCATCTGAGACTTCCTCTACACCTCCATAGAAGGTTTACCCTTTAGTAGAGGCTCTCAGAGAATTTGGACCCCAACTTGTCCACAAACCTGTTCACTCATAGAGTTCTAACAAGTAAAAGAATACTTAGGGAGTTATTCTTACAATCCCAATGGGCATATTTATACCTTCCAATATAATATGCTTGTTTATAACAACATAGGACACCATCATTATTCTGGGACTGACCTTATTGGATCAGGCATTAGAGCCCCATGCTTATGAAGGGAAAGGAAGGATGAAAGCTAGGCACCCCAGGTTTTAGCAGCCTTAAAGGCCAATTTCAGTCTACGTTCACGGTGGCCTTGCTCCCAACGGAGAATTACTCATTGAAGTGCAGCATCTACCACCAACCAGGCCACTGGGCCAAAAAGTATCCCAACAAGGGCAAGCCTCCCAAATCTGCTTGCTACAAATGTCAGCAGTTGAGTCACTGGGCTACCCTCTGCCCCAAGGATTGAAGGACCACTGGGTCAGAGCTAGCCACAGCTGAGGGTACTTATGGGTGTGGCAGGTAGGACAATTGCTTTCCTTTAGATACCGAGCCATCTGCTCTGTCCTTACTTCCTCTCTGAGCCCTTATACTCTTGAAAGTGCACCATTTTTGGAGTCACTGGTAAGCCAATTTCTCAATATTTTACTCTACCTTTATATTACCTATAGGATAAATGTCCATTTATATCTGATACCCAAGCTCTTTCTGGGCCAGGACAGTTCTCACTTTTTTAGCCAACCCTTAGCTCATGATCTACAAGATTTACAACTTGAGGAGGGACACATTTTTTAGTAAATAGATAATCTCTTTCTCTGTTCTCCTACCACACTGACTCTATAACCCTAAGCTTTTATGTCAGATCACTCAGCCACTTTATTAATCAAAGTGTACAAGAATAATTCTCTAGCCTCTCAGTTACAGCCGATTTAGAAAGGACCTTACCCTGTTCTTTTATCTTCCCCAACTGCAGTGAAGGTCCTCAAAATTTCCAGTTAGATCTAACACTCTTGACTCAAGCTTTATCGTGAGACTCAAGAGGCCCCTGAAGCATACTTTACTTATACCTGTGAACAATAGAAGACCTGAGATTCCTCTTCAATAAAAGAAAAACCAGGGTAAGTTTTGTTTTGCAGGGGCAACTACAGATGGTGCTCAGTCGGCCTTCGGAAAGAGTTATTAAAGAATCCACCAAAGGTATCAGGAAGACAGCTTTTGCTCTGACCTAAATTCAGGAACAACTGGATTTCTTAGCAGGCATAGTACTTCAAAACTGAAGAGCCTTGGATCTTCTGACAGCAGGACAGGGAAGATCATGTGCTTACCTCAAAGAAAAATACTGTTTCTATGTCAACTGATTAGGACAAGTTTCCACATCTATCCAAAACATCCTTAAATACACAGACCAGATAGAACATTTTAGCATAGGCACCCTTACTGGAAATTGGCAATCATAGTTACAATCCATTCTCTTGTCATTTGTTGTTCCCTTAACCTTACTTTTTATTATTCTTCTCCTAGGACTACCACTTATAAATCGCCTTGTTCAATTTGTTTCTTCCAGAATCCAGGCAATTGATCTACATATTGCCCTTCAAGAAAACTATCACTCAAGCCAATCAATAGATCCTATACCATACTGTTGTCCCCTAGATGGGCACTGACAACCTTTGCCCCAAGTCAACAGAGAGCAAGTATAAGGGACCCAATCCTCCACCTTCACCCCGTCTGAGCCTGAATTAGCTAGAGTGGTCATCATCCAAAACCCCAAAGATTTTAGTCCCTAATAACTTGAGGAGGAAATGTTAGGTAGTTAGACATGAGCAATAGGGAAACAAAGGAACAAAGGCCCAGTCCAGAGACCACCCAAAGAACAACCCATTTGTAGTTAATCACTCCTGCATCCTGAGAGGCAGAGGACTGGAGGGCCATAAACTGATAGCTGGTTTAGTCCAGCCACAGAAATTTGCACAGAAAGTAACCTGCTCATAACCTCAGCCTCATTATACCATCATTATACTACCATGTTTATACCCAGAAGTTCATGAATCTAATTATAACAAACTAAATACTAGGTAAGCACATAAGCAGTAGGGAAAGTGTTATATAGCAGCCAAGTGTCAATCAAAATGACCTCATGTGCTAATCACATAGGAATTCCTTGTAACCACCCATTGTGGTCTTAATATAATACAGACCTTCCCGTTTCTGTGCTGTTAAAGCTCTCTTTGCTGAAAACCCACTCTCCTTTGGAGTGTACTCTATCTTTTATTTTTTCACCTCCCAAATTCCACAGGATTGCAGCCTTCCTTAGCATGGTCCATCTCCTTCTAAAATATACTTTCAATAAATCTTAACTTTTTATAAATCTTGCTGACATATAATTCTTTATGAAATCATCAAGTAAAAACCAAGGACTCCTCCCCCACTCTACCCCGCCCCATGCTGCTGGAGTGATGCTAGATTTCACATCGCCCCAGAGGTATCAATAATGTCACTCATCACAACATAATGCAACTCATCTGTTTTAAAGCTGAAGTAAACTCTCTGTCCCTTGTTTTTTTCTCGGCTGATTATCTCCCTCTTGAATAACAGTACAATATATGTGTTCTCTGGCTATAGCTTATTTCTTAAATTATACAGCATGGCACCTAAGTATGTTCCCATGTCCTTTTTTATGTTGCTTTAGCTATTTTTGCTCTCTTAACAAAAGGTAAATATAGTTGTGTAGTGCACCACTTTTCAGTCATTTTATTTCCTTTTGTACTTGAAACTGGTTATCTGAAGAACTGTGTAACTCACCTGCAATAACTCTCATTTTATAAGGAAGTCAGTGTTTTCCTTTGTCCAAAAGCAAAGTGGATTCTTTTCAGAAAAAAAGCAGAGGTAAAGAACACTCTTCTAAAAGATGAGCACTCATGACCACGTAGGTTATAGATTCTCCATTGTACTGTTTTTAAAGTAGAATAAATTTTTTTTTATGAGAAAAATTTTAAAGGTAGGTAATGGCCTAGTTAGGTTCCTTCCAACCCCATAATTCTGTGATAATTTACAGTAATAATCAGATAAGTTAAATTGAAGAGGAATTTTCTACTCAAATGACTAACCTTGTAATCAGCTCTTTGTTCTTCTGTAGACATACTTGCTGCATAGGCTGCAAGGGCAGGGTTACCTCAAGATCAACTGAAGACTTACCCTTCCCTTTGCTTAGTCTGTCTAGATAACAAATGTATTGCTTTTGCTTGTTAAGCCCTTTTAATGTAAGGTTACCCCGGAGTTCTGGGTCCAGATCTTAAAGTGCTAACTCTTCTGGGACCACTGGCATAATAAGACCAAGTTTTCCAATTCTCTGAGTGGTGCTTGTTTTCTCGCCAGTCTGATTTTTCTGCAACATTTCTAGAGGCCCCAGCAAGATTCTAACCACACCAGCCAGACCGGTGGTTCAGCCAGGCTGGGCCAGAGAGGCTCCAAGATGAACGAAGAGGCGCGCCACCCAATGGTATTCTGGGTTCTATTTTGGACCAGCACTCTGACTTTCCAGATAGCCAAATCCTGACCAAACTCAAAGGAGTGATGGACCAACTCACCAGGAATAGTCAAAAGATAAGGTAAGGCCCAGGGCTCAGCACCTCAGTCTGGTCTCATCTTTGGATGGAAGAAGAGCTTGATCACTTCCTAAAGTCTTCAGTTAGAAGACACAGGTCAAGGTCTTCACAACTAAGGAAGACATCAGGGTCTTCCTAGCATGGGAAGGCAAAGGTCAGGGCCTTCCAAAAGGGAGGAGACAATAATTTAACCTCTTATGTGTGAAAGTGTGAGTGAATGAGCATCCTGGCTGATTTGACTTAGTCAGGTACCAATTTGTGGCTCCAAAGCTAGGCCCATCTGCAATTCTGTGATGCATGGCATATGGTCCAGGGTGGCAATGGACTAGAGTCTGATTGTAAGTTACAGAGTTGAGTCTGCTATGGCCAAGCATCACCTAAGCTCCTTCGGGACAGAGTCATTACAAGCACCTGAGTGCTTTGCATCACCAACACAAAGTGGGATACACAGAGAGGGTGGACAATTGATAACTGATTTGGTTTAAAGAACTGTCTATCTCCAAATGGCCCTTTTGACATAGGGGCCTTCTGTCCATATAGTCTCGAGATAGATATGTGGATTTTTGCAAAGCAGTCCCTGAAAATAAGTTATCCTGGTGTTGGTCAGCCCTTGTGTTCCTGATTATTCATTAATGCAGTAAGTTATTCTTCTTATGTACACAGAGGTTAAAGTACAGTGTCATGTCTGGTAGTCCTAATGCTGGAGTGCTGGTCAAAAGACTCTTTATTTCTCTGAAGGCCTTTTCTTGTTTGGAGCTCCATTCCAGGGGGTCTTTACCAGACCCAGCTGTAGCCTTGTATAGTGGCTTGACAATTCCAGAGAAACCTGGTATCCAGATCTGGCAGAATCCAGCAGCCCCTAGGAATTCACAGACCTCTTTCTTAGTGTTTGGCCAAGGTATTGAACAGATAGCCAGTTTCCTTTCATATCCAAGTGCTCGATGTCCTTCTGAAATGATGAACCCAAGGATCTGATCTCCTGTTTTCAGATTTGAGCCTTCCTCCATGATACCTTGTATCCCATGGTAGAGAGTAGGGCCAACAAGGCTCTAGTACCTTACTAGTGGTCTTCTTAGGTGGGGCTAGTTAGCAACAGGTCATCTACTTACTGGAGTACAGTACAGTTCAAAGTCTCTCTGCGGAAAGCAGACAGATCTGTAGCCAGCACTTCACCAAAAAGAGTAGGTGAGTTCTTGAAGCCCTGTAGCAGTTGATTCCAAATCAGTTCTGTCTTTCTTCTGGGGTGTGGGTCTTACCACTCAAAGGCAAACAAAGGCTGGCCGGCCAATGATAACTGGAGGCAGAAGGCCTCTTTGAGATTGAGGCAGGTGAACCAGCTTGCTTGGGAAGGTAAGAGAATCAGGAGGAAAACCTTTCTTAAAATTTTTCAACATACAATTTAATAGAGTTGGCTTAAAGGAATCTCCACCCATATTGCCTTAGAAAGCTTCCTAAAAGAAGGGCAAAATACACCTTAAAATTTCAAGAAAATAATTTGACAGATGAAATCTCAGGCCAGTTATCTAATAACAATTATCTGGTAGGCTACACCGCTGTCATCAAGCAAGTCTTCTCATGCAGATATGACTTTTCGATTGATGGGCAGTGAGGTGGCTACCTCAGCCATGCTCTGTTACACATGGACTCTCTTTTTCTCAGTGTTTATGTGACTTTCACTGAAGAATATAGAAAAGTAATTCAATTGTGAGAGCTACCCCATCACCCCAATGCCACATGATTTCCTTGTTATTCCCTCAGGCTAGTCTTTTGACTGTCATGTGTTTCTTGCAGGTCAGCCAGGTGAATGCCGCAAGATTCTCTAGTTTTTGCTCTGAGATTTCCAGGTAACTTCTACCTCATTTTCCTCTGCTGGCCTAAACAACACTTAGAAAGAAACACTTCAATGAAAATATCTCAGCTTTCTTTCTGTGGTCCTTAAGCCAGTCCCTCTCAGAATTTGTAGTCTAAGGTTTGGTATAAAGGAATTCTGAGGCAGCCGTTCTTTCTGCTATAAAGATATATCCTCAGAATGACTCACCATTTTCATTCAATAGAGCAAAGTGGTGGCTGCTGTTTCTACCGCTATCAACTCACTCCCTCACAGCACACTCAGCCTCCAATTTTTAATGTGGCTAATATGCGACTGCCACCTCCACTACCAATAACGTAGACCATGTGACAGAAACTAATTTTCAGTTCATGGCCCACAGATCAAAGCTGTTTACTTTTACAGAAAGAAAAAGAGACCTCCTTTTATGGTAACATTACTGCCCTATATTCAAATGAAATAGACTGGAGAGCCCAAACCTATGACACAAAACCAGTCTCTCCCTGACAATAATACAATGGAGATCTGGTCTAAATCCACTAAACCTATCCTTGCTGAATTTTTATAGATTGAAGACCTTAATCTGTAAGGCCAGCCTTTCTTCTGGTAAGAATATCTTTCTTGGAGAACTATAACCTTAGCTCCAGGTCTGGACTTTCTGTTAGGAACAAGAGTGGTGGCTTTGCCTTGCAATTCCAATTTATTCACCTTTTCCAGTCAGTAGAACCGAGACCTCGGCCCACAGCATTTCTTCTGTCTTTTCATAACAGAGACTGAAGTGATGGCATGGAACCATGGTTTTAAGGTAGTCCTTGGATGAATGTCAAGTGGTGTCCTAGGCCCATAGAAACAAGCCTGTCTTTATGCAAGGGAAACCTGAAAGGAGACTTAGGCCTGTGACACCAAGTGTGGGTACTCCTCATAAAAACTAGTATGCAGTGCTAGGCTCTCAAGCTCAAGAGCATCTAATTTATAACAGACTGGATGAAACAACTACTCACATTAAACTCAAGGTAGCCCCAGTGTACAGAAATGCAGGAGGAGCGTATGGCCCACAAACAAAGCTGTCTTCGCTGTACAGAATGAACAATGGAGGCCTCGATTCATACCAGCAACACTGTCTTCCCTAGAAAGGATGTGGAGTGGTGACATGGGCCTAAGGCACAAAGCCTGTCTTTTTCTATCAATAAGTACAAGGGAGACTGGTACCCATGACAATAAACCTGTCCTCTCTGAAAACCTTACCCCAAAGGGCAAGCCTGTCCTCAGGTAAGAGAATCTTAACTCAAGACCTATGACCTTGTTCCCTTCCTGGCTTTCTAATCCAGTACCAGAGTTCTCACCTTGTTTTGCAGTTCCAATTCCTTCCCCTATTTACAAGAGGTTGAACTGAGAAATGGGCCTACAGAATTTCTTCTGTATTTCCCTAACAGAGCCTGAAGGGGTGGCCTGGGCCCAAGATTCTAAACCTGTCCTCTCTGAGCGAATGTCACCTTCGGTCCTAGACCCACAACAACAAGCCTTTTTTTATTGAAGAGAAACCTGAAAGGAGGCTATGGAAATTGGCACCCAGCTTGGACCTCTTCAAAGGAATTAGTTGGAAGCCCCAGGACCACAAGGTCAAGACCATCCAATAGGTAATGAAATTCAGACTGAAGACCTAGGCCCCGAACACTCAGTCTGGCCCCTTATACCAGAAACTTTTGGGGAGACATTAGCTCACAGAATCAAGCTATCAACTCCTAGGAGGAGGAAGAATGGAAGACTTGGTTCACGGAATCAAGACTGTCCTTAATTTAAAACATTTATGATATAAATTTGGGCTCATAGCACAAACCCATGTCATCCTAACAGTCTATTCCTCACAACCTGATTCCACAACACCAATTTTCCCTTTTGCCAGTTATTGAAAGGTGCTCATAACCTACATCACCAAGCCATTCTCCTGGTAAGAGAAGGTAGAGTTAATACTTAGAAACTGGGCACAGATCTTGAACTCTTCTATTAGGAACTCTATTGGGGATCTTGGAAGCATGGTAAAACATTGTTTCTATATCCAGAAAGTAGAGTGGAGACCTTGGCCCACAGATAGCCTAAATTTTCTTAATGGAACCTTAGATATAGGACTTAGCACACGGTAACAAGAATGTCTTGGTAAAAAAAAAAAAAAGTTGGTAGAAGTCCATGGCCTGGGACACAGTCTTCTGCCCATTCAGGGGAAATAGAGTGGATATCTGAAAACACAACACCATGCCAGTCTCATTTTCAAGGTAAACTTGAGTGGAAAATGTTTCCCTGGTTCATTCTAAAAAGTAGCATGATAACCTGTACCCACAGCAAAAATACTAGTCACCTGGTAGATATACGAATCCCACAGAATTGTCATGACCCCACGTTGACCTCGCGAGGTGTTCCCACGAACGTCACATGATTCACTAGTGATTACTAAGTGATTTCCTTATTTCTCTTCTGCTACCCTCAACTAAGTGTTTTCTAAACGCGTCTAATAAAGTGCTTCATTTTCAATAATTCAGTTTTGAAGCATTGGCCTTTAAGCAATTTCCTCCCAACAGTAGTGGCCTAAGGTCCACAGACAAAAATAGTGTGGGAGTCACACCTGAAGTTGTTAAGTTGCTCCCAATGACTCAGCACTTTTGCTATAATACAGCAAAATGATGGATGATGTTTCCACTGTTATAAAGTAGTTTCATCAAGCAGACTCAGCCTCCAAATTTCAACGTAGTTAAGGTGTGACATCCATTCCCTTTGCTTTCAAGCAGGGTGCATGACCACAGACAAAACCTCAGGCCAGTTAACTAAAGACAATCATCTGGTAGCCTACACCACTATGTGCAAGCAAGTTTTCTAATGCAGACTTGATATTTCGATATCAAGGCAGTGAGGTGGCTGTCTCAGCCATGCTCTGTTACATACAGATTCTCCTTTTATGTAAATTTATGTAAATTTCACCAAGGAATGTAAAAGAGTAACTCAAAAGAGAGCACCACAGCATCACCCCAAAGTCACATGGTCTGCAGTGATGCCTTCAGTCTCGTCTCTTGATGGTCACATGAATCTAGGGGACAGCCCTGTGAATCTTGCGAGATTCTCTTGTTATTGCTACAAGATTTTAACATGATTTTCACATCATTTTTCTCTGCTGGACTAAAGCAAGTGTTTCCAGAACACATGGAAGGAACTGCCTCAAGGTCAATACTTCAGCTTTCTTTCCATGGTCATTAAGCCAGTCCTTTTTAGAATCTGTAGTCTGAGGTTTGCTATAGAGAAATTCTGATGCATCCATTCTTCTGCCATGAAGAAATATGCTTATAATGACTCAGCATTTTTACTACAATGAGAAAAATAGCAGCTGTTGTTTCCACCGCTATACAGTCACCTTCTCACAGCACACTCTGCCTCTAATTTTCAACACAGCCATGGTGCGTCTACTTCCTCCACTATCATAAAGCAGGTTTACTGAGAACAGACAAAACCTGAGGCGAATTAATGATTATTGGCCGCATGCACTGTAGATGTCAGTTAAGTTTTGTGATATGAATATGACATTCTACTGGAGGTCATTTAGGAGGCTGTCTCGGCCACCTTCTGTTTTCTCTGTGTTTTAAAAAATTCTATCAAGTAATATGAACTGTCATTCCAAAGGGAGCACCATGTTATCTCAATCTGTCACATGATCTCCCTGGGTTTCATACAAGCCAGTCTCTTGATGGGCACGTGATTCCCATGGGGTAGTCACGTGATCATGTCGTGGCTCCCATGAGGACATACTTTATAGGTTAACACGGACTAATTTTGAACAAATTAGGCTAAAGACCTATTCACATTAATAACACCTTAGATCCTTTGACAGAAATTAATGTGCAGTTCATGGCCCACGGATTAAAGCTATCTGCTCTTATAGAAAAGAAAGGAGACCTCCAGTCATGGTAATAGTACTATACTCCCTTAAAATTATGTAGACTGGAGACCCAGGCCCATGACACAAAACCAGTCTCTTACTAACATAACATAGTCCTGGTCTAAAGCCACCACGCATGTCCTCATTGAAAATTAGTAGATTAAAGAATTTAAACCATAAGGCCAGCCTTTCTTCTGGTAAAAATATATTTTTGGAGAACTAGAACCTTGGCCCTAGGTCTGATCTTTCTGGTAGATGCAAAAATATTGACTTTTGCTTACAGTTCCAATCCTTTCAACTGTTCCAAGAAGTAGAGATGATACGTTGGCCCATAATATTTTTTCTGTCTTTTCCTAACAGGGACTGAAGTGGTGGCTTAGGCCCCTGGATCTAAGCTTGTCCTCCCTGAAAGAATCATAAGTGGTGTTCTAGACCCACAGAAATGAGCCTGTATTTAAGCAATGGAGACTTAGGACTGTGACACCAAGCCTGGACTTAGGACTGTGATACCAAGCCTGAACTTTCTCACAGGAACTAGAGTACAGGCCCACGCTCCCAAGGTCAAGACCATCTAATTTATAACTAACTAGAGAAAACAACTTCTCACACTACACCCAAGGTAGCCCATGTGAACAGAAGCTCATATGGAATGTATGTCCCACAAGAAAGTTGTCTTCTATGAATAAAAAGAATGGAGGCCTCTGTTTGCACCATAACACTGTCTTTTCTTTAAAGAAAGCGAATTTGTGACATGGGCCCGAGGCAAAACGTCTGCCTTTTCTAACAAACGATACAAGGAATACTGGGACTCATTGCACTAAACCTGTCCTCTCTGAAAACTAGTAGATAGGAGGTATGAACTCACAGGGCAAGCCTGTCCTCAGGTAAGGGAATCTGAACTCGAGACCTAGGACCTTGTCTCCTGCCTGGATTTCTAATGAGGAACCATAGGGTTGACCTTGGTTTGCACCTCCAATCCCTTCTTCTATTCCCAGGAGGTAGAGGTGAGAAATTGGCCCATAGCATTTCTTCTGCTTTTCCCTGTGAAAGACTGAAGGGTGGCCTAGGCCCAAGGTTTAAAGCATGTCCTCTCTGAACAAATGTCACCTAGAGTCCTAAGCACACAGAAACAAGCCTTGTTTATAGAAGAGAAACTGGAATGGAGACTGTAGAAATGGTAACCAAGACTAGACCTCCTAAAATCAACTAGTTGGTACCCCTGGCCCACAAGTACAAGTCCATTTCATTTAGTAACAATGTCCAGAATGAAGACCTGTGTCCACCATATCCAGCCTGGTCCTGCTACTCTTGGTGAGATCTTGGCCCACATAACTAAGTTGTCATCTCCTAGAAGGAGGAAGAATGGAGGACTCAGTTGACAGCACCAAGACTGTCCTCCCTTTAAAGCATTTACAATAGAAATTTGGGTTGATGGCACCAACCTTGTGTCATCCTAAGAGCCCATTCAGCACAACCTGATCCCACTTCACCAAATTTTCCCTTTTGCCAATTATTGAAAGGTGGCCATAATTTACATCACCAAGCCTTTCCTTTGTAAGTGAAGGTAGTGTGGGCACTTAGAAACTTGCCACAACACTAGGACTCTTCTATTAGGAAGATGATTGGGAAGTTTGGGAGCATGGCTAAACTTCGTTTCTATTCAGCAAGTATAATGTAGACTTTGGCACCAGAATTTAGCCTAACTGTTCTTAATGAATCCTTGGTGGCTGACTTGGCACACAGTAACAAGACAATCCTGGTAGAAAAAAAAAAAGTTGATAGAAGTCCATGGCCAGGACCCAGTCCTTTGCCCAGATCAGAGGAAATAGAGTAGATGTTTGAAAACATGACACCATGCCAGTCTCATTTTCAGGGTAAACTTGAGTGGAAAATGTTTCACACACTCAAGCTGGTGCATTCTAAGAATTAAAGTAAAATCCTATGCCCACAGAAATAAAACTAGTCACCTGATAGACACATGATTCCCAAAGAGTCTTCCTTGACCTTCATGTGAATCCTGCAGGTGTTCATCTGACCACCATGTGATTCCCTAAGTGATTGCTATGTGATTTTTCAGGTGACTTCCACCTTATTCCTCTTTCCCTATCCTCAAACAAGTGTTTTCAAAACATGTCTCATAAACTCCTTCATTTTCAATATTTCATCTTTGATGCCTTGGCCCTTAAGCAATCCTTTCTCTTAACAGTACTGGCCTAAGGTCCACAAACAAGAATAGTGCAGGAGTCGCACCTGAAGCCGTTAATATTTATGTTCACAATGACTTAGGACTGTTGTTATAATACAGCAAAATGGTGGCAGATGTTTCACCACTTTAAGGTAGCGTCCTCAAGCAGACTAAGCCTCCATATTTCAAGGAGTTAATGTGCGACAACTACTCCTATTGCCTTTAAGCAGGATGCCTGACCACAGATGAATCCTCAGGTCAGTTATCTAAAGACATTTGTCTGATAGCCTACACTTCTGTCCTCAAGCAAGTCTTCTCATGCAGACCACCTCTGTGGTCTGTGAAAGACTGTGAGGTGGCAGTCTCAGCTACACTGTATTACACAGAGACTTTCATTTTCTCAGTGTTTATGTGAGTTTTAACAAAGAATGTAGAAGGATAACTCAAAAGTGAACACTATACCCTCACAACATTGTCACGTGATAAACCTGTGATGCCCTCAGTTCAGAATTTTAATGGGCACGGAGAAATCACATGATCCTGACATGACTCCTGTGGGGCAATGATCCCCAGGTTAACATTGTTTAATTTTGAACAGATTAGGTTAAAGACTTACTCACACTAACAAAATTCTATATTATGTGACAGAAAGCAATATGCGGTGCATGGCCCACAGATCAATGCTGTCTACAGAAAAGAAAGTAGACCTTCGTTTATGGTAAAATTACAATTCTCCCTTCAAATGATGTAGACTGGAAACTCGGGCCCATTAAACAAAGATGGTCTCTTCCAAAAACTAGCAAAACCCTGGTCTAAAGCCAACATGCCTGTTCTCGTAGAAAATTGGTAGATTGGAGACCTTAAACAGCAAGGCCAGCCTTTCCTCTGGTAAGAATATCTTTCTTGGAGAATAAAACCTTGTCTCTAGGCCTGGACTTTCTGTGAGAAATGAGAATGGTGATTGGCATGCAGTTCCAATCCCTTCACACATTCTAGGAGTTAAGAGTTGAGACTTCATCCCATAGCATTTCTTCTGTCTTTTTATAACAGAGACTGAAGAGGTGGCCTGGACCACAGTTCTAAGCCTATCCTTCCTGAATAAATGTCAGTTGGTGTCTTAAGCCTGTCTTTATGCAAGGGATACTAGAATGGAGAATTAGGCCTGTGACATCTAGCCTGGACTCTTTCCACAGGAACAAGAGTGCAGGCCATCTCTCCCAAGAGTAAGACCATCTAATTAATATCAGACTAGATGAAACAACTACTCACACTATACCCAAGATAGCCCCTGTGAACTCATGTGCAGTGTATGGGCCACAAACAAAGATGTCTTCTCTGAACAAAAAGAAGAATGAAGGCCTCCATTCATACCTGCAACACTGTCATCCCTTGAAAGGATGTGGAGTGGTGAGATGGGCCCAAGGCACAAATTCTGTTTTTTCTACAATGTTGTAGAAAAGTACAATGTTGACTGGTACCCATGGCAATAAACCTGTCTTCTCTGAAAACTAGGATAGAGGAGACCTTACCCCACAGGGAAGCCTATTCTCCGGTAAGAGAATATTAACTTGAGACTAGGACCTGTGCCCTGTCTACATTTCTAATCAAGAACCAAAGTGCTGACCTTGTTTGACTGTACTAATCCCTTACCCTATTTCCAGGAAGTAGAACTGAGAAATGGGGCCACAGCATTTCTTCTATGATTCCCTATCAGAGACTATAGGTATGGCCTGAGCACATAGTTCTAAGCATGTCCTTTCTGAAAAAAATGTCACTTGGAGTCTTAGGCACACAGCAGTAAGCCTTCATTATGGAAGAGAAACTAGAATGGAGACTGTAGAAATCAGCACCAAGCCTGGACTTCCTAAAAGGAACAAGTTGGCAGTTCCAGGCCCATAAGGTCAAGACCATCTGATTGATAACAAAGTCCAGACTGAAGACCTAGGCCTACAACATTCATCCTGGCCCCTGCTACTGGACACTCTTGGGAAGACCTTGGCCCATAGAACTAATCTGTCATCTCCTAGAAGGAGAAAGAACAGAGGACTCAGTTCATGGCATCAAGACTGTCCTCCCATTAATGCATTTATGATAGTATTTTGGGCCAATGGCACCAAACTTTTGTCATCTGAACAGTCCATTTAGCACAAACTGTTCCCACATCACCAATTTTCTCTTTTGCCAGTTATTGAAAGGTGATTGTAACCTATAGAACCAAGTCTTTCCCTGGTAAGAGATGATAATGTGGGCACTTAGAAACTTGGCAAAATCCCTGGACTCTTCTTTTAAGAACTCAATTGAGCAGCTTGGAAACATGGCAAAGCATTATTCCTATATCCAAAAAGGAGAGTGGAGAACTTGGCCCACATAATCTAGCCTGAATTTTCATAATGGAACCTTTGGTAGAAGACTTGGCACATGGTAACAAGAATGTCTTGGTAGAAAAAAAAGTCAATAGAAGTCCATAGCCTATGACCCATTCCTCTGTCTGGATCAGGGGAAGTAGAGTGGATCTTTGAAAACACGACACCATGCTGCTCTCATTTTCAAAGTAAATGGAGAGAAAAATATTTCACACAAACTCAAGCCTGGTGCATTCTAAGAAGTAGAGTGAAAACCTACACCCACAGTAACAAGATTAGTCATCTGGTAGACACACGATTCCCATACAGTCTTCTATGACCCCCATGTGGACCCCACAAGGTGTTCACGTGACCACCACTTGATTCTCTAGTGATTGCTACGTGATTTTCAGATGATTTCTACTTTACTTCTCTTCCCCTATCCTACTATAAGTGTTTAAAAAAAAAGTCTCATAAACTGCACCTTTTCAATATTTCAGCATTGATGCCTTGGCCATTATACAATCCCTCTCAACAGTATCCAAGAATGGTATGGGAGAAGAACCTGAAGTGGTTAAGAGTTATGCTCACAATGACTCAGCATTTTTGCTACAATACAACAAAATGTCGACTGCTATTTCCACTGCTCTAAGGTAGAGTCCTCAAGAAAACACAGCCTCTTAATTTCAAAGGGGTTCATGTGCAACAGCCATTCCCTTTGCCTTCAAGCAGATTACCTGAACAAACTGTCACAAAGCAGGTTTCCTGACAGCAGACAAAACCTGAGGTGAAATAATAATCATTATCTTGCTCCATATACCGTTGACCTCAAGTAAGATTTGTAATGTGGACACACATTCGATTGGAGGTCAGTTAGGAGACTGTCTCGGCCACCTTCTGTTACACAGAAATTAATATTTTCTCAGTGTTTATGTGAAATTTATCAAGTGATATGCACTTGTCATTCCAAAGTGAGCACTACATCATCCCAATAGGTCACATGATCTCCTATGTTTCATACAAGTCAGTCTCTTGAAAGGCATGTGATTCTCATGGGGTGGTCACGTGATCTTGTCTGGATTCTCGCAGGGCCAAGATCCCGAGGTTAATACTGTCTAATAATTAACAGACTAGGCAAAAGAACTACTCACATTACCAAAAATCTAGACCCTGTGATGGAAACTAATGTGCAGTGCATGGCCCACAGTCCAAGGTTATCTAGTCTTACAGAAAAGAAAGAAGACTTTCGTTCATGGTAACAGTACTGTCCTCCCTTCAAATGATGTGGACTGAAGACCGGGGCCCAAGACACAACATTAGTGCTGTCTTAACACTAATACAACAAAGCCGTGGTCTAAAGACAACAAGCCTGTCCTTATTGAAAACTAGAAGATTAAAGACCTTATAATGTAAGTCGAGCCATTCCACTTGTAAAAACACCTTTTTTTTTGAGAACTAAAACCTTAGCTCCATGTCTGGAATTTCTATTAGGAGTGAGAGTGGTGGCTTTGGCTTGTAGTTCCAATCCTTTCATCTTTTCCAGGTAGAGCTGGGACCTTGTCCCACAGCATTTCTTTTCATTTTCCTAATATGAACTAAAGTGGTGACCTGGACCCATGTTTCTAACCTGTCCTCCCTGAACTAATGTTGAGTGCTGTCCTAGGCCCACAGCAACAAGCCTGTCTTTATGCAAGGGAAAATAGAATGGATACTTAGGCCTGTGACACCAAGCCTAGATTCTACTCACTGGAACTGGATAGCAGACCCAGTCTTCTAAGGCCAAGATCATTTAATTGTAACAAACTAGATGAAACAACTACTCACATTACACTAAAGGTAACCATGTAAACAGAAACTCATGTTTATTGAATGGCCCACAAACAAAGCCGTCTTCTCTGAACAAAAGGAAGAATGGAGGACCTCGTTCATACCAGTAACACTGTTTTCCCTTGAAAGAATGTGGAGTGGTGACATGGGCACAAGACACTAAGCCTGACTTTCCTAACAATAAGTGTAAGGGATACTGGGCCCCATGGCACTAAGCCTGTCCTCTCTGAACACTAGTATAGAAGATACTTTACCCAAAAGAGCAAGCCTGTCCTCAGGTAAGAAAATTTTAACTTGAGGCCTAGGTCTTGTCTCTTGCCTGGATTTCTAATCAGTAACCAGAGTGCTGACCTTCGTTTGCAGTTTCAATTCCTTCCCCTATTTCTAGCAAGTAGAGCTGAGAAATGGACCCATAGCATTTCTTCTGTATTTCCTTAACAGAGACTAAAAAGGTGGCCTGGGATCATGGTTCAAAGCCTGTATTTTCTGAATGAATGTCGCCTGGAAGCCTAGGTACACAGCAACAAGCCTTCTTTATGGAAGTGAAACTAAAATGAAGACTGTGGAAATTGGTACCAAGCCTGGACCTCTTAAAAGGTACTAGTTGGCAGTCCCAGGTCCACAATGACATGACCTTCCAATTGGTAATAAAGTCCAGACTGAAGACCTAGGCCCACAATATCCATCCTGGCCCCTGCTACTGGACACTCTTGGGGGAGTTCTTGGCCTACAGAACTATAATGTCATTCCTAGGAGGTGGAAGAATGGAGGACTCAGTACACATCACCAAGACTATCCTCCCTTCAGAACATTTACAATAGAAATTTGGGCAGATGGTACCAACCTGTGTCATCCTAACAATCTACTCAGCACAACTTGGTCCCATGTCACCAGTTTTCCCTTTTGCCAATTATTGGTTACTGTAATCTACAGCATCAGAATCCTGCCGTGACTCCCATGGGGCCATGGTCCCAAGGTTAACACTGTCTAATTATGAACAGACTGTGCAAAAATACCTACACACACTACCAACAACCTAGACCCTGTGATGGAAACTAATGTGCAGTGCATGGACCACAGACCAAAGCTATTGACTCTTAACAGGAAAGAAAGGAGACTTTTGTTTATGGTAAAAGTACTGTCCTCCTTTCAAATGATGCAGACTAGAGACCTAGGCCCATGACACAAAGCCAGTGTCTTCCAAACACTAATATAATGGAGCTCTAGTCTAAAGCCACCAAGCCTGTTCTTATTGAAAATTAGTAGATTGGAGACCTTAAAACGCATGACCAGTCTTTCCACTGGTAAGAATATATTTCTTGGAGAAGTAGAATTTGGGCTCCTTGTTTGGAATTTCTCATAGGAGTGAGAGTTGTGACTTTGGCTTACAGTTGCTATCCCTTCATTTTTTCCAGGAGATAGAGCTGAGACATAATCCCACAGCATTTCTTCTGTCTTTTATCAACAGAGAATGAATTGTTTGCCTGGGCACATGGTTCTAAGCCTGTCCTCCATGAATGAATATCAAGGGGTGTCCTTGGTCCACAGCAACAAGCCTGTCTTTATGCAAGGGAACTGGAATGGAGACTTAGGCTTGTGACACCAAGCCTTGACTCTTCTCACAGGAACTAGAGTGCAGGCCAAGGCACCCAAGGTTAAGACTGTCTAATTGATAACAGACTAGATGAAACAACTACTCATACTATACAGAAACTCATGTGCATGGCCCACAAATAAAGCTGTCTTCTCTGAACAATAGGAAGAATGGAGACCTCTGTTTATACCAGCAACACTATTTTCCCTTGAATGGATGTGGAGTGCTGACATGGGCCTAAGGCACACAGCCAGTCTTTTTCTAAAAACAAGTACAAGGGAGACTGGGACCCCTGGCAATAAACTGGTATTCTCTGATAACTAGGAAACAGGAGACCTTACACAACAGCAAATGCCTGTCCTTAGGTAACAGAATCTTAAATTGACACCCAGGATCTTGTCTCCTGCCTGGATTTCTAATCAAGAACCAGAATGCTGACCTTGGTTTTCAGTTCCTGTCTCTTTCTATATTTCCAAAAAGTAGAGTTAAGAAATGGGTCCACAGCATTTCTTCTGTATTTCCTTAACAGAGACTAAAGGTGTGGTTGGGCCACAGTTTTAATCTTGTCAACTCTGAATGAATGTCACCTGCAGTCCTATGCACACAGCAAAAAGCCTTCCTTATGGAAAAGAAACTAGAGCAGAGACTATGGAAATCGACACCAGACATGTATCTCCTAAATAGAACTACTTGGCAGAACTACTTTGAAGGCCAACCGTCAAAATGGTAATGAAGTCCAGAATGAAGACCTAGCCCCTGCTACCAGAAATTCTTGGGGAGACCTTGGTCCACAGATTTAAGATGTCATCCCCTAGGAGGGGAAGAACAGAGGGTTTGGTTCACAGCACCAAAACTATCCTCCCTTTAAAGAATTTATGATAGAAATTTGGCGCCAATTGTGCGTACTTCTAACAGTCCATTCAGCACAACCTGGACCTTTGTCAACAATTTTACCTTTTTCCAATTATTGAAAGGTGACTGTAACCTACAGCTGCAGGTCTTTTCCCTGGTAAGAGAAAGTATTGTGGGTACTTAGAAACATGGCACAAAGTTTCTTCCAGGAACTCAGTGGGGGAGCTTGGGAGCATGGCAAAGCATTATTCTTGTTTCCAGAAAGTAGAGTGTATACCTTGCCCCCACAGAATCTAGCCTAAATTTTCAAAACAGAATCCTTGGAAGAGAACTTTGCACATGGTAACAAGACTGTTTTGGTAGAAAAAAAAGTTGATAGAAGTCCATGGCTCATGACCCAGTTCTTTGCTTGGATCAGGGGAAGTAGAATGGATGTTTGAAAACATGACACCATGTTGCTCTCATTTTCAAGGTAGTCAAGTGGAAAACATTTTCCATACACTCAAACCTGGTGCATTCTGAGGAGTAGAGTGAGAATTTACACCCATAGTAACAAGAATAATCATCTGGTAGACAAAAGATTCCTCCAGGGTCTTTCATGACCCCTTGTGGATCATGTGAGATGTTCATGTGACCACTGCATGATTCCCTAGTAAATGCTACTTGATTTCAGGTGACTTCTAACTTATTCCTTTCCCTCTCTCCTCAACCAAGTGTTTTCAAAACATGTCTTATAAACTGCACATTTTCAATATTTCAGCATTGATGCATTGGCCAGTAAGCAATTCCCTCTCAACAATAGTGCCCTAAGGTAAGCATTCAAGAGTGGTGCAGGAGATGAATCTGTTAAGAGTTATGCTCACAATGACTCAGCTTCTTTGTCATAGTACAGAAAAAGGCAGGCTGCTTTTTCCACTACTTGAAGTAGCACCCTAAAGCAGACTGAGCCTACAAATTTCAACACAGTTAATGTGCAACAGCTACTCCCATTGCTTTCCAGCAGGTGGCCTGACCACATCCAAAGCCTTAGGACAGTTATCTAATAATCATTGTCTGGTTGCCTACACCACTGACCTAAAACAAATCTTCTCATGGAGACATGACCCTTCGATTGAAGGCCAGTGCAGTGGAACTTCACCAAAGAATGCAGAAAGGTAATTCAAAAGTGAGCACCGCACCATCAACCACTGTCACGTGATCTCCCTGTGATGCCCACTATCCTGTCTCTTATTGGTCATGGGAATCCGTTGGAGTAGCCACATGAATATCGTAAGATTCTCGCATTCTTGCTATGAGATTATCAGATGTCTTTCACCTCATTTTTCTCTGTTGACCTAAACCAGGTGTTTCCAGAATACGTTGAAAGAACTGTCTCAGTGTAAATATCTTAGCTTTCTTTTTATGGTCATTAAGCCATACCCTCTCAGAATCTGTAGTCTGATTTTGGCTATAGAGAAATTCTGAGGCAGCTGGGGTTTTTTTTTTGCCATGAAGAGGTATCCTCACAAATGACTTAGCTTTTATCTACAATACAGCAAAATGATGGCTGTCATTTCTGCTGCTATCCAATCATTTTCTCACAGCACACTCAGCCTCTAGGTTTTAATGCATCCAATATGCAATTGCTGCCTTCACTGCCACAAAGCAGGATTCCTGAACAACAGACAAAACCTGACATGAATTAAGGATTATTGTCTGGCTGCATATCCCATTGATCCCAAGTAAGTTTAGTAATGTGGACATGACATGCAATTAGAGGTCAGGTAGGAGGCTTACTGAGCCACATTCTACTATATAGAGACTAATGTTTATATAAATTTTATCAAGTGATAGGCAATCGTCATTCCACAGGTAGCACTACAACATTCTCATCTGTCATGTGGTCTCCCTGTGTTTCATACAGGCCAGGCTCTTGATGGGCCCTTGATTTGCACAGGTTGGTCACATAATTTTGTCGTGTCTCCCACTGGTCCATGGGCCTGAGGTTAACATTGACTGGTTTTGTACAGACTAGGTAAAGAACTACTCATATAACTAACAACCTACACTCTGGGACAGAAACTAATGTGTAGTAAATGGCTAACAGACTAGAGCTGTCTACTCTTACAAGAAATAAAGGAGAGCCGTGTTCATGGTAACAGTACTGATCTCACTTCAAATGATGTAGAATGGAGTTCCTGGACCATGACACAATGCCAGTCTCCTCCTAACAATAATACAATGGAGCTGTAGTCTAAAGTCTGTAAGCCTGTCCTCGTTGAAAATTAGTAAATTGAAGACTTTAAACTGCAAGGCCAGCAGATCCTTTTGTAAAAATACCTTTTCTTGGGGGGCGGGGGATGGAACTAGAACCTTAGCTCTATGACTTTCTCTTAGGAGCGAGAGTGGTGACTTTGGTTTGCAGTTCCAATCTATTCACCTTTTCCAAGAGGGAGAGCTAAGACTTTGCCCACAGTGTTTCTTCTGTCTTTTCCTAATAGAGACTGAATTGGTGGCATAGACCACAATTCTAAGCATGTCCTCCCTTAAGGAATGTTAAGTGGCATTCTAGACCCACAGAAAAAAAGCCTGTCTTTATGCAACAGAAACTAGATGTAGATTTAGGCACGTGAAACCAAGCCTGGACTCTCCTCACTGGAACTAGAGTGCAGGCCAAGGCTCCCAAGGTCAAGATGGTCTAACTTGTAACAGATTAGATGAAACATCTATTTATACAACTCTCAAAGTAAACCCTATGAAGAGAAACTCATGAGCAGAGCATTGCCCACAGAAAAAAGAAAAGCTGTCTTCTCTGAACAAAAAGAGAATGGAGGCATCTGTTCTTAGCAGCAATACTGTCTTCCCTTGAAATTATGTAAAGCTTTGATATGGGCCCAAGACACAAAGTCTGTCTTTTCCTATCAATAAGTACATGGGAGCCTGAGAAACATGCCAATAAACCTTCTTCTCTAATAACTAGGAAAGAGGAGACCTTACATCACAGGGCAAGCCTGTCCTCAGGTAAGAGAATCTTAACTCGATACCTAGGACCTTATCTCCTGCCTGGATTTCTAATCAGGAACCAGAGTCCTGACCTTGGTTTTCAGGTCCAAACTCTTTCCCTATTTCTAGAAAGTAGATCTAAAAAATAGGCCTACAGAATTTTTTCTGTATTTTCCTAAGAAAGAATGAATGGTTGGCCTGGGCCCACAGTTCTAAGCCTATTTTCTCTGAAGAAATGTTGCCTGGAGTCCTAGGCACACAGCAACAAGCCTACTTTATGGAAGAGAAACTGGAATGAAGACTGTGAAAATCAGCACCTGGTTTGGACCTCTTAAAAGAAACTATTTTACAGCCTCTGACCAACAAAGCCAAGACCTTAGAATTGGTAACAAAATCCAGACTGAAGACCTAGGCCCACAATACCTAGCATGGCCCCTGATACTGAAAAATCTTGAGGAGACCTCGGCACACAAGTTGAAAATGTCATCTCCTAGGAGGTGGAAGAATGGAGTACTTAATTCACAGCACCAAGACTGTCCCTTTTAAAGCATTCACAATAGAAATTTGGGCTGATGGTGCCAACTGTGTATACTCCCAATAGTCCATTCAGCACAACCTGGTCCCACTTCACCAATTTTCTCTTTTGCCAGTTATTGAAAGGTGACTATAACCTATCTCCAAGCCTTTCCTCTGGTAAGGGAAGGTACTGTGGGAACGTAGAAACATGGCACAAAGCCTGGACTCTTCTTTCAGAAATTTGGGGGGAGTTTGGAAGCACAGCCAAGCACTGTTCTTATTTCTATGATGTAGAGTGGAGACCTTAGTGTACAAAATTTAGACTAGATTTTCATAATAAAACCTTTGATAGAGGAATTGGCACATGGTAAGAAGACCATCTTGGTAGAATAAAAAAAGTCGATAGAAGTCTAGGGCCCATGACCCAATCCTCTGCCTGGATCAGAGGAAGTAGAGTAGATGTTTGAAAACACGACACCATGCCACTCTCATTTTCAAGGTAAAGTCGAGGGGCAAACATTTCTCACATAGTCAAGCCTGGTGCATTCTAAGAAGTAGAGTGAAAACTTACACCCACAGTAACAAGACTAGTCATCTGGTAGACAAATGATTCCTGCGGGGTTTTTCATAACCCCAGTGTGGATCCCATGAAATGTTCACATGACCACTGCATAATTCCCTAGTAAATGCTACATGATTTTCATGTGACTTCTACCTATTCCTTTTTACCTATCCTCAATCAAGTTTTTCAAAAAATGTCTCAGAATCTGCACATTTTTAATATTTCAACATTGATGCATTGGCCTTTAAGCAATTCCCTCTAGGCAGTAGTGGGTTATAGTCAGTACCTAAAAATTGTGCGAGAGGCACACCTGAGGCTGTTAAGAGTTATGCTCACAATGACTCAGCATTTTTGCTACAATACAGCAAAATGATGGCAGACTTTTCTACCACTCTAAAGTAGAATTTTCAAGCAGACTTAGCCTACAAATTTCAACACCATTAATGTACGTCAGCTGCTCCCTTTGCCTTTTAGCAGGTGTCCTGACCACAGCTGAAACCTCAGGCCAGTTATCTAAGGATCATTATCTGGTAGCTTACACCGTTGTCCTCAAAGAAGTATTCTCATGGAGACATGACCTTTTGATTGAAGGCCAGTGAGGTGGCAGTCTCTGTTACACAGATAATCACCTTTTATCAATGTTTTTGTGAATTTCACCAAGTAATATAGAGTGTAACTCAAAAGTAAACACTGCCCCATCACCCAATTCATGTGATTTCTCTATTATGCCCTCCAGCCAGTCTCTTAAAGGTCACAAGATTGCCGAGAGCATGTGAATATTGTGAGATTCTTGCTTTCTTGCTTCAAGATTTCAGGTCTCTTCCACCACATTTTTCTCCATTGACCTAAACCAAGTGTTTCCAGAACATGTTGAAAATACTGCCTCAATGTCAATATCTCAGTTTTCTTTTTATGGTCGTTAAACCCTCTCAGAATTTGTAATCTGAGGTTTGCCATAGAGGAATTCTGAGGCAGCCATTCTTTCTACCATGAAAAGGTATCCTCACAATGAGTTAGTACTTTACCTACAATACAGCTAAAATGGCAGCTGTTGTTTCCACCACTAACCAGTCACTTTCTCACAATACACTCAAACTCCAGGTTTCAATCCTGCCAATGTGCAACTGCCATTTCCGCTGCCATAAAGCAGATTTCCTGACAACAGACAAAACCTGAGGCGAATTGAAAATCATTGTCTGGCCATGTATACTGTTGACCTCAAGTAAGGTTTGTTATGTGGATATGACATTTGATTGGAGGTTAGTTAGGAGGCTGTCTTGGCCACCTTCTGTTACACAAAGACTAACGATTTCTCAGTGTTTATGTAAATTTTATCAAGTGGCATGCAATCATCATTCCAAAGGGAGCACTATGACATCTCTATCTGTCACTTGATATTCCTGTGTTTTATACAGACCAGTCTCTTGATGGTTTATTGATTTCCCCTGGGTGGTCTTGTGGTCCTGTCATGACTCCCGCAGGGCCATGAGCCCGAGGTTAACACTGTCTGATTTTGTACAGACTAGGCATAAGACCTACTAACACGATCAACAATCTAGACCCGTTGATGAAAACTGATGTACTCTGCATGACCTACAGACCTGAGCTGCCTACTCTTACAAGAAAAAAAAAAAAAAAAAGCTCTGTTCATGATAACAGTACTGTCCTCCCTTCAAATGATGTAAACTGGAGCCCCAGGAGCAAGACACAAAGTCAGTTTCTTTCTAACAATAATACAATTGAGCCCTGGTCTAAAGCCACCAAGCCTGTAAGCCTGTCCTTGTTGAAAATTAGTATCTTGGAGAACTATAAGGACAGTCTTTCCACTTGTAAAAATACCTTTTCTTGAGAATTAAAACCTTGGCTCCATGTCTGGACTTTCTCTGAGGTATAAGAGTGGTGACTTTGGCTTGCAGATCTAATCCCTTCACCTTTTCCAAGATGTAGAACTGAGACCTTGTCTCACAGCATTTCTTCTGTCTTTTCCTAACAGAGACTGAATTGGTGGCAAATCACAATTCTAAGCCTGTCCTCCCTAAAAGAATGTCAAATTGTGTCCTAGGCCCATGGAAACAAACCTGTCTTTATGCAAGGAAAACAAGAATGCAGACTTAGAGTCTCCTCACAGGAACTAGAGTGCAAACCAACACTCCCAAGGTTAAGACTGTCTAAATAATAACAGATTAGACAAAACAACTACTCTCATTACACCCAATGTAGACCCTGTGAACACAAACTCATGTACCGTGCATGGCCCATGGGGGGAAAAAAAAACTCTTCTCTGAACGAAAGGAAGAATGGAGTCCTTCATAAATAGCAGGAACAGTGTCTTCCCTTGAAAGGATGTGGAGTGGGGACCCGAGACCAAGGTACAAAACCTGACTTTTTCTAACAATAAGTAGAATAAGTATTCCTTTTCTCCTATCCTCAAAAACTGCACATTTTTGGCATTTCAATGGAAAACATGGTGGAGTGAGAGACATCCCCAGATCTGTCCCTTGAAACAACAATAAGCTGAACATCTTATACTCAACAAAAAACACATAACTGCACACCAACACGAGTGTCGGAATGGCACATAAAAGCTTCCACATGTACTTTAATTCATTATATTAAAGCAGGGATCCATGAATCTTAGACACCACCTACTGGAAGCAGAAAGAAAAGCGCCTTCTTTGCAACAGACTATAGACAGACCTTTATATAATAAACCTTCTTTCTGGAAAACTGCATAATACACTTCCATTAATGCCCAAGCAGAGAAATAGTCCATTAAACACCATGAACAAACAAGGTGACAAGGCATCTCAGAAATTAAAAAAAATCTCCAGAAAATAAGCTCACAGACATAGAAATATGCAACTTAAATGAAATGACAGATAATTTAGGATGGTATTTCTGAAAAACCTCAATGAGATTGAAAAAAAATCATATCAAGAATTTCAGGAACTGAAAAGACAACTAGATGAGCAGAGCAAGGAGATTGAAACCCTCAAAAAGCACCAAATACAACCTCTAGAGATGAAGAATACACTGAAAGAGTTGAAAAGTAAAATAGCAAGTTTGGGAAATAGAGTCGACCAAATGGAGGAACAGATTAGTGATATCGAAAACAGACATCTAGCATGTGTCTAAAGGGAAAAAAAACCCTGAAGAATTAAAAATAATGAAAGGGAAATATAAGAACTAGTTGACACCATCAGGAGAGGAAGCATAAGAATAATAGGTATTATCAAAGGCGAGGAAAGGAGCAAGGACTAGAAAGCATTTTTGGACTAATACTGGACAAGAATTTTCCAAATCAAAGAAATAAGCTGGAGCATAGAATTCAAGAAGTCAACAGAACACCCAATTATCTCAACCCCAATAAGCTTTCACCAAGACATATTGCATTAAAGTTATAAAAAATCAATGACAAAGATTGAAGTCTCAAGGCAACCAGAGAGAAGAAAATAACAGGTAAATGTAAATCCATTAGATTATCATCAGACTTCTTAGCACAAACCTTACAAGCCAGAATGAAATGGAATCAAATATTTCAACTATTAAGTGAAAGGAACTACCAGCCCAGAATAATGGATCCAGATAAGTTCTCCTTTAGATATAAAGAAGAAATTAAGACCTTTCCAGACATACAAAAATTGATGGAATTCTCCACTATAAGACCTGCACTACGGGAAATACTGAAAGGGGTCAGCTCACCTAAAACAAAATAACAACAAAAATACATAATTAGAAGTAAAGTGACTATCAGGCAAATAGAAGTTGAGGAGTGCAATCTTTACTAAGAACAGGGCATTATAAGCTTAAATAATAATAGAATTGTTATAACAAGATAGTAATGAATATTCAGCATATATAGGGACACATTGAGACAACAATGACTGAAAAAGAGAGGATTGAAAGATCCAAATTCACAAAAGAGAATGGAGATAAGGCACACTCAGAAGAAAATGCACAACTGTATATATACAACTATTCTTTTTCATATTTGTAATAGTAACCACACACCAAAGATTTAGAACTGAAGTATATAACATAAAACAAGAAGAACCAGAGGCAAAACCTACAAAAGATAATCAACATAAAGAAAACAGACACACAAGGACAAGGAAGTGATGGAAACATAGAGCTACCAGAAAGCAAAAGATAAAATGGCTATGAGAAGTCCTCATATTTCAATAATCACTCTAAATACAAATGGACTGACTCACTAATAAAAAGGCACAGAATGAATCAAAAAACAAAACCCAATCACATGCTGCCTCCAAGAGACACATCTCAGTTCCAAAGACAAATATAAACTTCAAGTGAAAGGGTGGAAAATGATATTTCAAGCAAATGGCTTTCAGGGAAAAGTGGAAGTAGCGTTACTAATTTCAGTCATACTAGACTTCAAAATAACAAAGGTAAAGAAAAATACAGAAAGACATTTCATAATGATAATGAGAATCATGTACCAAAAAGACATAACATTTCTTAATATCTACACTCCCAATCAGGGAGCCCTGAAATATGTAAAGGAATTACTACCAAAACTAAAGGGAGAAAAAGACCAAAACACTATCATACTATGGGGACCTAAATAAACCACTATCAGATATGGACAGATCATCCAAATATAAAATCCATAAGGAGATAACACATTAAATGACACATTAGACCAATTGGACAAAATTTACAGTTCCATAGCCTTTCATCCCAAAACAACTGCTTATACATTTTTCTCTAGTACACATGGAACATTCTCAAGAATTAACCACATACTGAGACACAGAGATAGCCTCAACATATATGGGAGGGTTGAAATCATACCAACCATAGTCTCTGATCATAATGCATTGAAACTAGAGATCAACTGCAAAAAGAAATCAGGAAGAACCGCAAATACATGGAAATTAAACAACATGCTACTAAAGAATAACGGGATCAGAGAAGAAATAAAAAGAGAAATCAAGAGATACATAGAATTAAATGATAATCATAGTACAACATATCAAAACTTGGAATGGCAAAAACAGTTATAAGAGAAAAGTTCATAGCATAATAGGCCTACCTCCAAAACACAAGAAAAAGTCCCATTAAACAACCTAACACTTTATCTTAAAAAACTAGAAAAGAAAGAACAAATGAAGCCTAAATTCAGCAGAAGAAAAGGAATAATCAAAATTAGAGCAGAAATAAATGAAATTGAAAACAAACAAAAAAGAAATAGAAAAAATACATGCAACAAAGAACAAAGGTTAATAAAATTGACAGACTCCTGGCTAGACTCACTAAAAGAAAAAGAGAAAGGACACAAATAAACAAAATCAGGAATGAAAGAGGGGAAAATTATGACTGATATCACTGAAATACAAAGGATCATACAAAGAATTTTATGAAAAAGTATATAACACCAAATATAATAACCTAGAAGAAATGAACTAGTATTTGGAAAAATACAGAAGAACTGAAAAATCAAGAACTGGAAAATCTAAATAGACTGATCTGCAGTATAGAAATTGAAACAATTATTTAAAAACCTACCAAAAAGTAAAAGTCCAGGACCAGATAGCTTCATTTGTGAATTCTACCAAACATTGAAAGAAGACTTAATACCTATTCTCCTCAAACTCTTCTAAAAAAATCCAAGAGGAGGCAATACTTCCCAGCTCATTTCATGAAGCCACTATTACCCAGATACAGAAACCTGGTAAAGATCTCTCTCTCTCACTCTCTCTCTCTCTCTCTCTCTCTCTCTCTCTCTCTCTCTCTCTCTCTTCTCTCTCTCTCTCTCTCTCTCTCACACACACACACACACACACACACACACACAAAACCTGTACATTTTCAAATTTTTGTATTGATGCATTGGCTGTTAAGCAATTCCCTCTCAATAGTAGAGGCCTAAGGTCAGCATCCAAGAATAGTGCAGGAGATGCACCTGAAGCCGTTAAGAGTTATGCTCACAATAACTCAGTATTTTTGCTACAATACAGCAAAATGGGGGCTGCTTTTTCCACCACTCTAAAGTAGCTTTCTCAAGCACTCACCCTGCAAATTTCAATATTGTTAATATGGACAGCTGCTCTATTGCCTTCCAGCAGGTCTCATTACCACAGCTGAAACCTCAGTCCAGTTATCTAAGGCTCATTGTCTCGTAGCCTACACCCCTGTCCTCAAGCAAGTCTTCTCATGCGGACTTGAACTTTCTACTAAAGGTCGGTGAGATGGCAGTCTCAGCCATGCTCTGTTACACACAGAATCTACTTTTATCATTGTTTATGAGAATTTCACCAAGAAGTGTAGAAGATAACCCAAAAGTGAGCACCACACCATCACTCAATGTCACCTGATCTCCCTGTGATCCCTTTGGCCATACTCTTAATGGTCACGAGATTCCCGTGAGGCAGCCATGGGAATATCACAAAATTCACGCGCTCTTGCTATGAGATTGTCAGGGGTCTTCATCCTCATTTTCTTCTGCTGGCCTAAACCAAATGTTTCCAGAACACATTGGAAGAACTGCCTCAATGTCAATATCTCAGCATTCTATATATGGTCTTTAGGCCAGTCTCTCTTAGAATTTATAGTTTGAGGTTTGCTATAGAGGAATACTGAGGCAGTGTTCTATCATGAAGAGGTATCCTCAGTATTTTACCTACAATATAGTAGAATGGTGGCTGTCATTTCAAATGCTATCCAGTAGCTTCCTCACAGCACAATCAGCCTCCAGGTTTCAATGTGGCCAATATGCAACCATCACCTCCACTGCCCTAAAGCAGTTTTCCTGAGAACAGACAAAATCTGAGGAAAAATAAGGATCATTGTTTGGCCACAAGTATTATTGACCTCAAGTAAGGTTTGTAATGTGGGCATGGTTTAATTGGAAATCAGTTAAGAGGCTATCTTGGTCTCCTTCTGTTACACAGAGACTAATGTTTTCTCAGTGTTTATGTAAATTTTATGAAGTGATATGCACTCGTCATTCCACAGGGAGCACTACTACATCCCCATCTGTCACATGATCTCCCTGTGTTTCATACAGTCTAGTCTCTTGATTCGCATAGGTTAGTCACATGATACTGTCGTGACTGCTGCAGAACAATGGGCCAAGGTTAACCCTGTTTAATTTTGCACAGACTAGGCAAAAGACCTATTCACAATCCAACAATGTAAACTCTGTGATGGTAACTAATGTATAGTGCATGGCCTACAGACCGAAGCTGTCTACCCTTACTGGAAAGGAAGGAGAGCTCCTGGCATGGTAACACTACTGTCCTCCCTTTAAATAATGTAGACTATATTCCAGGGCCCATGACACAAAGCCATTCTCTTTCTAAAAATAATACAATGGTTCCCTGGTCTAAAGCTACCAAGCCTGTAAGCCTGTCCTTGTTGGAAATTAGTAGATTGGAGACTTTAAACCACAACACCAGCCATTCTTTTAGTAAAAATACCTTCACTGGAGAATTAGAACCAGAGCTCTATGTATGGACTTTCTCTTAGGAGAGAGAGTGGTGAATTTGGCTTGCAGATCCAATCCCTTAATTTTTTCAGGAGGTAGAGCTAAGACCTCATTCCACAGCATTTCTTCTGTCTTTTTTTAATAGAGGCTGAATTGGTGGCATGTACCACTATTTTAAGCTTGTCCTCCTTGAAGGAATGTCAAATGGTGTCCTAGGCCCACAGAAACAAGCCTGTCTTTATACAAGGGAAATTTGAATGGAGACTTAGGCCTGTGACATCAAGCCTGGACTCTCCTCATAGGAACTAGAGTGCAGGCCAAGGCTCCCAAGGTCAAGACTATCTAATTGATAATAGACCAGATGAAACAACTACTCACATGACACCCCATGTAGCCCCTATGAACAAAAACTCTTGTTAGTGCATGGCCCATAAACAAATCTGTCTTCTCTGAACAAAAGTAAGAATGGGGACTTCTGTTCATAACAGCAACACTGTCTTCACTTGAAAGGATATGGAGTGGTTACATGGGCCCAACGCACAAAGTCTATCTTATCCTAAAAAAAATAAAAAATAAAAAAGAGAGACTGGGACCCATGACAATAAACCTGTTCTCTCTGAAAACTAGGAAATAGAAGACCTTACATCACAGGGAAATCCTGTCCTCAGGTATAAGAATCTTAAATCAAGACCTAGGACTTAGTCTCCTTCTTGGATTTATAATCAGGAACTAGAGTGCTGACCTTTGTTTGCAGATACAATCTTTCCCCCTATTTCAAGGATGTAGAGCTGAGAAATGGGCCTACAGCATTATTTCTGTATTTCCCTAAAAGAGACTAAAGGGGTGGACCGAGCCTACACTTCCAAGCCTGTCCTCCCTGAATGAATGTCACCTATAGCCATACGCACACAGTAACAAACCTTCTTTATGAAAGAGAAAGTAGAACAGAGACTGTAGAAATTGGAACCAGGCTTGCATCTCCTAAAAGGAATTACTTGGCAGCCCCAGGCCCACAAGGCCAAGACCGTCAAATTGGTAACACAGTCCAGACTGAAATCCTAGGCACAGAACACCCAGCAAAGCCCCTGCTACCAGAAACTCTTGGGGAGATGGCCCACAGATTTAAGATGTGATCTCCTAGGAAGTAGAAGAATGGAGGACTCTGGTCACAGAATAAAGAGTGTCCTCTTCTTAAAGCTTTTACAATAGAAACTTGGGGCAAAGGCACCAACTGTGTGTCCTCCTAAGAGTCCATTCAGCATAACCTAGTTCCATGTCACCAATTTTTCCTTTTGCCAGTTATGGAAAGGTGACCATAACCTATCTCCAAGCCTTTCCCCTGGTAAGAAAAGGTACTGCAGGAATGTAGAAACATGGCACAAAGCCTGGACTCTTCTTTCAGGAATTGATGGAAAGCTTGGAAGCTCGGCCAAGCACTGTTCTTATTTTTATGATATAGAGTGGAGACCTTAGTGCACAGAACCTAGGTTTTTAAAAAAGTCAATAGAAGTCCATGGTTCATGACCCAATCCTCTGCCTGAATCAGGGGAAGTAGAATGGATGTTTGAAAACACAACACCATTATACTCTCCTTTTTAAGGTAAAGTCAAGTAGAAAATATTTCCCACATACTCATTCAAGCCTGGTGCATTCTAAGAAGTAGAATGAAAACCTACGCCAACAGTAAGAAGAGTAATCATCTGGTAGAAAAACCGTTCTTGTGGGATTTTCTATGAATTCCATGTGGATCCCCTGATGTGTTCGCATGACCATTGCATGATTAACTAGTAAATGCTATGTAATATTCAAGTGAGTTTCACCTTATCCTTCTTTCCTATCCTCAACCAAGTGTTTTCAAAACATGCCTCATAAATGGCACATTTTCAATATTTCAGCATTGATGAATTGTCTATAAAGCAATTCCTTCTTGACAGTAGTGACCTAAGGAATCCAAGAATACAAGAAGGGTGCAGAGTCGCACCTGAAGTCATTAAAAGTTATGCTCACAATGACTCAGCCTTTTTGCTACAATACAGCAAAAAGTAAGCTGCTTTTTTCACAACTTTATAGTAGCCTCCTCAAGCAGACTCAGCTTATAAATTTCAACATGGTTAATGTGTGACAACCTCTACCATTGCCTTCCAGCAGATGGCCGGACTACAGCCAAAACCTCAGGCCAGTTATCTCAGGATCATTGTCTGGTAGCCTACACTGCTGTCCTCAAGCAAATATTCTCATGCAGACCCAACTTTTGATCAAAGGGCAGTGTGTTGGCAGTCTCGGCCACACTCTGTTACACATGGAATCTCTTTTTATCAGTGTTTATGTGAATTTCACCAAGGAAGGTAGGAAGGTAACTAAGAAGTGAGAACCACACCATCACCCAATGTCATGTGATCTCACTTTGCCCTCAACCCATCTCTTAATGGTCATGAGTTTTCCGTTGGACAGCCACATGAATATTGTGAGATTTCTGCATTCCTGCTACAAGATTTTCAGGTGAACATTGTTTGCCCGCATATAACTTTCACTTCAAATAAGGTTTGTAATGTGGACCCAACATTCAATTGGAGGTCAGTTAGGAGACTGTCTCATACGTTATTTGTTACACAGAGACTAATGTTTTCTTGGTGTTTAGTAAGCTTTATCAAGTGATATGGACTGTTTATTCCAAAGGGAGCACTATGGTATCCCAAGCTATCATGTGATCTCTCTGTGTTTGATGCAGGCCAGTCTCTTGATGGGCCCTTGATTCCCACAGGGTGGTCATTTGATCTTATCTTGACTCAGATAGGGCCATGAGCATGAGGTTAACACTGTCTGATTTTGTATAGACTAGGGAAAAGTCCTATTCACACTACAAAAGACCCTGTAACAGTAACTAATGTGCAGTGAGTCATCCTCAGTCCAAAGCTGTCTACTCTTACAGAAGAGAAAGGAGATCTCTGTTCATGGTAAAAGTACTATCTTCCCTTCAAATGATGTAGGCTGGAGTCCCAGGCCCATGACAAAATGCCAGTCTCTTTTTAATGGAACCCTGGGCTAAAGCCACCAAGCCTGTAAGCCTGTCCTAGTTGAAAATTAGTATATTGGAGACCTTAAACCACAAGGTCAGTAGTTCTGCTTGTAAAAATACCTGTTTTTGGAGAACTTGAAACTTAGTTTTATGTCTGGACTTTCTCTTAGGATTGAGAGTGGTGACTCAGCTTGCAGTTCCAATCGTTCACTTTTTCCAATAGGTAGAGCTGAGACATCCCACAGCATTTCTTCTGTCTTTTTCTAACAAAGACTAAATTGGTGGTGTGGACCACGATTCTAGCTAGTCCTACCTGAAGGAATGTTGTGTGTTGACTTAGACACACAGAAACAAAATGGTCTTTAATGCCAGGGAAACTAGAATGGAGACTTAGGCCTGAGACACCAAGCATGGACTCTCAGGAACTAGAAATGCAGACCCAAGGCTCCAAGGTCAAGACCATCTAACTGATAACAGACTAGATGAAACAACTACTCACAATACATCCAAGGTAGCACCTTTGAACTAAAAATCATCTGCAGTGCATGGCCCACAAACAAAGCTGCCTTCTCTGAACAAAAGGAAGAATGGGGGCCACCATTTGTATCAGCAACACAATCTTCCCATGAAAGGATTTGTGTAATGACATGGTCCCAAGACACAAAGCCTGACTTTTCTTAACAATAAGTACAATGGACTGGGACCCATGGCAATAATCCTTTCCTCTATGATAACTAGGAAAGAGGAGACCTTATACCACAGGGCAAACCTGTTCTCAGGTAAAAGAATTTTAACTCAAGACCTAAGACCTTGTTTCTCACCTGGATTTCTAATCAGGCGCCAGTGTGCTAACCTTTGGTTTACATTTCCAATCTCTTTCCCTATTTCTAGGAAGTAGAGCTGAGAAAAGCATGCACAGAATTTCTTCTATATTTCCCTAACAGAGGCTGAAGGGGTGCCTAGGGCCCACAGTTCTTAGCCTGTTCTATCTGAATGAATGTCGCCTGGAATCCTGGGCACACAGAAACAAGTCTTCTTTATGGAACAAAAACTAGAATGGAGACTGTGGAAATCGGTACCAGGCTTGGACCTCCTAAAAAGAACTACTTGACAGCACCATGCCCACAAAGCTAAGACAGTCAAATTGGTATCACAGTCCAGACTTAAACATAGTCCCACACCATCCAGCCTGGCCACTGCTACCAAAAACTCTTGGGTAGACCTAGGCCCACAGATTTAAGATGTCATCTCCTAGGAGGTAGAAGAACAGAGAACTCAATTCACAGCACCAAGGCTGTCCTCCCATTTAAAAAATTCATGATAGAAATTTAGGTTGATGTCACCAACCATGTGTCTTCTTAACAGGCCATTCAGCACAAGCTGATCCCGCGTCACCAATTTTACCTTTTGCCAATTATTGAAAGGCAACGATAACCTATAGCTCCAACCCTTTTCCTTGGTAAGAGAAGGTACTGTAGGTACTTAAAAACATGGCACAAAGTCTAGACTTTTCTTTCAAAAACTTGATTAAGGAGCTTGGAAGCATGGCGTGATATTATTCTTATTTCATGGAAGTAGAATTGAGACTTGGGCCACAGAATATAGCTTAAATTTTCATAAAAGAACTTTTGGTAGAGGACTTGGCACATGGTAAAAAGAACATCTTGGTAGAAAAAAAAAGTCAATAGAAGTCCATGGCCCATGACCTAGGCCTCTGCCTAGATCAGGGTAAGTAGAGTAAATGTTTAAAAACATAACAGCATGATGCTCTCTTTTTCAAGGTAAAGTCGAGTAGAAAACATTTTCCACACACTCAAGCCTGGTGCTTTCTAAGAAGTAGAGTGAAAATCATCATCGACAGTAACAAGACTCATCATCTGGTAGGCAAACAATTCCTGCGGGGTCTTCCGTAACCCCTATGTGGATCCTGTGAATGTTCAAGTGAATACTACATGATTCTCTTATAAATGGTATGTGATTTTCAGGTGACTTTCACCTTATTCCTCTTCTCCTAACCTCAAACAAGTTTTTTTAAAACACATCTTATAAACTACACATTTGCAGTATTTCAGAATTGATGTATTGGCTGTTAAGCCATTCCCTCTTGGCAGTAGTGGACTAAGGTTAGAATCCACACCTGAAGGAGACACACCTGAAGCCATTGAGTTATGCTCACAATGACTCAGGATTTTTGCTACAATACAGCAAAATGGTGGGCGTTTTATTCCAACACTATATAGTAGCTTTCTCAAGCAGACTCAGCCTACAAATTTAAACACCTTTAATGTGCAGCTGCCGCTCCCATTGCCTTCCAGCAGGTGGCCTGAACACAGACGAAACCTTAGGCCAGTTATCTAAGGATCATTGTCTGGTAGCCTATACTGCTATCCCCAGTGACTCTTCTCATGCAGACCTGACCATTCAATTGAAAGGCAGTGAGGTGGCAGTCTCAGCCATGCTCTGTTACAAGGAATCTTCTTTTATCATAATTTATGTAAATTTCACCAAGAAATATAGAAGGGTATTCAAAAGTGAGCAACACACCATTACCCAATGTCATGTGATTTTCCTATAATGCTCCCAAGACAATCTTTTAATGGTCACTAGTTTCCCATGGGGCAGCCACGTGAATATCACGAGATTACTGGTCCTTTGCTACGAGATTGTCAAGTGTCTTCCACCTCATTTTCCTTTGCTGTCCTATAATAAATGTTTCCAGAACACGCTGAAAGAACTGCCTCAATGTCAATATCTCAGCATTCTTTTTATGATTGTTAAACCAGGCCCGCTCAGAATTTGTAGCCTATAGTTGGCTATAGAGAAATTCTGAGGTGGCAATTCTTTCTGCCATGAAGAGTTATACTCAAGATGACTTGGCATTTTACCTACAATACAGCAAAATCGTGCCTGTCATGTCCAAAGCAATCCAGTCGCTTCCTCACAGCACACTCAGTCTCTAGGTTTCAATGTGGCCAGTATGCAACTGCTGCCTCCACTGCCATAAAGCAGGATTCCTGACAACAGACATTACCTCAGGTAAAATAAGGATCATTATCTGGCCACATATGCCATTGACTTTCAGTAATGTTTATAATGTGAACACGACATTTGCTTGGATGTCAGGAAGTTATCTCAGCCACCTTCTGTTACACAGAGGCTAATGTTTTCTCAGTGTTTATGTAAATTTCATCAAGTAATAAGCAATAGTCATTTCAAAGGGACCACTATGACATCCACATCAATCACCTGATCTCCCTGTGTTTCATAAAGGCCAATCTCTTCATGGGTTCTTGATACTGACGGGACGGTCACATTATCTTGTCATGGCTTTCATGGGGCCATGGGCCCAAAGTTAACACTATCTGATTTTGTACAGACTAGGCAAAAGACCTACTCACTCCAACAATGTTGACCCTGTAATAGAAATTAATGTTCCGTGCATGCCCCACAAATCAAAGTTGTTTACACTTACAGAAAAGAAAGGAGAGCTCCATTCATGGTAACAGTACTGTCTTCCTTTCAAATGATGTGCGCTGGAATCCCAGGCCCATGACACAAAGCCAGTCTCTTCCTAACAATAATACAACAGAGCCCTGGTCTAAAGCCACCAAGCATGTAAGTCTGCCCTTGTTGAAAATTAAATAGATTGGAGACCTTTTACCACCAGGCCAGCCATTCTACATGTAAAAAATATCTTTTATTGGAGAACTAGAAACTTGGCGTCATGTTTGCACTTTCCCTTAGGAGCACAAGTGGTGACTTTTGCTTGCATTTCCAATCCCTTTACTTTTCCAGGAGGTAAAGCTAAGAACTCGTCCCACAGTATTTCTTTTATCTTTTCCTAACAGAGACCTAATTGGTGATGTATATCATGTTTCTAAGTCTGTCTTCAGTGAGGGAATGTCGAGAGGTGGCCTAGGCCCACAGAAACAAGTCTTCATAAAATGAAAACTGGAATGGAGACTTAGGCCTGAGACATGAAGCTTGGATTCTCTACAGAAGAACTTCAGTGCAAGCCAAAGATCATGACTGTCTAATTGAAAACAGACTAAATGAAACAACTACTCACACTACCCCAAGGTATCCCCTGTGAACAGAAATTCATGTGCAGTGCATGGCCCACATCAAAGCTCTCCTCTCAGAACAAATGAAGAATGTGGTCTTTCGTTCATAGCAGCAACACTGTCTTACCTTGAAAGGATGTGGAGTGGTGACACAGGACCAAGGCACAAAGCCCATATTTTTCTAAGAATAAATACAAGAGAGACTGGACCCATTGCAAAAACCTGTCCTCTCTGATAACTAGGAAAGAAGAGACCTTACACCACAGGGCAAGCATATTCTCAGGCAAGAAAATTTAACTTGAGACCTAAGACCTAGTCTCCTGCCTGGATTTCTTATCAGGAACCAGAGTACTGACCCTGGTTTGCAGTTCCAATTCCTTTCCCTGTTTCCAAGAAGTAGAGCTGAGAAATGAGCCCACAGAATTTCTTCTGTATTTCTCTAAAAGACACTGAAGGGGTAGCCTGGGCCCAATGTTCTAAGTCTCTCATCTCTGAATGAATGTCACCTGGACTCCTAGGAAAACAGCAACAAGCCTTCTTTATGGAAGAGAAACTGCAATGGAGACTGTGGAAATTGGCACCAGCCTTGGATGCCTAAAATGAGCTACCTAGCAGCCCAGGCCCACAAGGCTAAGTCTGTTGAACTGGGAAAAATTCCAGACTGAAGACCTAGTCCCACAACATCCTGCCTGGCCATTGCTACTAAAACTCTTGAAGAGACATTCGTCCATAGCTTTGAGATCATCTCCTAGGAGGTGGAAGAATGGAGGATTGGGTTCACAGCACAAAAATTGTTCTCTCTTTAAAGCATTCATGATAGAAATCTGGGCTGATGGCACCAATTGTTTGTACTCCTAATAGTCCATGCAGCACAAGCTGATCCCCTGTCACCAATTTTATCCTTTGATGGTTATTGAAAAATGACTGTAACCTACAGCTCTAAGCATTTCCCCTAATTAAAGAAGGTACTGCAGGCATTTAAAAAAAATGGCAGAAAGCCTGAACTCTTCTTTCAGGAACTCAATTTCAGAGTTTGAAAGCACGGCTAAGCATTGTTCTTATTTCCAAGAAGTAGAACGAGCACTTTGGCCCACAGAATCCAGCCTAAATTTTCATATTAAAACTTTTGGTAGAGGATCTGGCACACAGTAACAAGATTGCCTTGCTAGAAAAAAGAAGTTGATAGAAGTCCATGGCCCATGATCCAATCCACTACCTCAATCGAGGGAATTAGAGTAAATATTTGGAAACATGACACCATGTCGCTCTCATTGTCAACCTGGTCTCACATCACCAATTTTCATTTTTGACAATTATTAAAAGGTGACCATAATGTACAGCACCAAGCATTTTACCTGGAAAGAGAAGATAGTGTGGGCACTAAGAATCCTGGGATAAAACTATTTCCTTAGGAATTTGATTAGTGAGTGTGGAAGCATGGCCTAGCATTGTTTCTATTTTGAGGAAGTAGAATGGAGACCTTGGCCCACAGAATCTAGCCTAACTTAACAAATCCTAGGTGGTGGACTTGGCACAAGGTAACAAGATCTTGGTAATAAAAAAGAAGTTGATGGAAGTCTATGGCCCAGGACCCAGTCCTCTGTTGAAACTAGCATAGGTTGGGTGGATGTTTGAAAACACAACGCTGTTCGCTTTTACAAGGTAAACTTGAGTGCAAAATGTTTTACATTCTAAAGTCCTGTTCATTCTAAAAAGTAAAGTAAAAAGACTGGTCACCTGGTAGACAGCTGATTCCTGTGGGGTCTTCTTTGATCCCCACGTGAATCCTCGGAGGAGTTTACTTGATCTCCGTGTCATTCCCTATTGATTGTTATGTGATTTTCAGGTGACTTTCACCTTATTTCTCTTCTTCTATCCTCAAGTGTTTTCAAAATATGTCTCAAAAACTCTCATTTTCAATATTTCAACATCGAGGCATTTGTTGAAAAGCAATTCTTGACAGTAGTGTCCTAAGGTCCGCTTTCAAAAACAGTTCAGGTGTCCCACCTGAAATCATTAAGAGTTATGCTCGCAATAATTTGAAATTTTTGCAACAATACAACAATATGGCGCCTACAGTTTCCACCACTCTAAAGAAGCTTCATCAGTGAGACTCAGCTTCCAAATTTCAATGCAGTTATTTGTGACATGCACTCCCATTGCCTTCAAGCAGGTTACCTCAGATGAAACCTCAGGGCAGTTAACTAATGACAAGGGTATGTTAGCCCTGGCTGCTGTCCTCAAGTAAGTCTTCTCAAGCAGATATAACCTTTCGATTGAAGGGCCATTAGGTGGCTATTTTATAAAGATACTCACATTTTCTAGTGCTTATGTGAATTTTACAAAGGAATATAGAAGGGTACTTCAAAAATGTGTGCCACACCATCATCTCAATATCCTGTGGTCTCCCTGTGATGCACTCAGGCCAGTCTCTTGATGCTCACATGAATTCCATGGGAAAACCTAGAAAATATTGCTAGATTCTCTCATTCTTGTTATGAGATTTCCAGGTTACTTCTACCTCATTTTCCTCTGCTATGCAAAAACAAGCATTTCAGTTCACATTTTAGGGACTGTCTCAATGTTAATATAGCACTTTTGTATAAATTGTGCTTAAACCAGCCCCTCTCAGAATTTGTAGTCTAAGATTTGCTATACAGAAATTGAGGCAGATGTTCTTTCCACCATCAAGAGGTAGCCTCACAATGACTTAGCATTTTTCTACAATACAGCAAAATGGTGGCCATTGTTTCTATGGCTATTCAGTCATTTCCTCACAGCACAGTCAACCTCAAAATAGCAACACAATCAATGTGCAACCACAGCCTCCACTGCCATAAAGCAGCTTTCCTTACAAACAGACAAAACCTGAAATAAATTATGGTTTATTGAATGCTCGCATATACTGTTGACCACAATTAAGGTTTGTAATATGCACATGACATTCGATTGGAAGTCAGGAGGATGTCTTGGCCACCTTCTGTTCCATGCAGACAAATGTTTTCTCAATGTTAATATGAATTTTCTCTAGTGATATGTACTATTCATTACATAGGGAGCACTACATCATCTCCATCTGTCACATGATATCCCTGAGTTTCTTCAGTCCAGTATCTTGCTGGGCACCTGTTTCCCAAGGGCAGTCACATGATCCTGTTGTGACTCTCTCCGGGCCATACTTCTATCTAATTTTGAACAGACTAGGCTAAGAACCTACTCACACTACCAACACCCTAGACCCTATGATAGAAACTAATATGTAGTACATGGCACACAGATCAAAGCCATGGATTCCTACAGAAAAGAAAAGAGACTGCTGTTCAAATAACAGTCCTGTCCTCCATTCAAATGATGTAGACTGTATACCTGGGCTAATGACACAAAGCCAGTTTCTACTACAACATAGCCTTGCTCTAAAGCCAAAAAGCCTGTCTTTCAAAAATTGTATATTGGAGAACTTAAAATACAAGGCCATACTCTCTTCTGGTAAGAATATCTTTCTCGAAGAACTAGATCATTGGCTCCAGGTCTGGACATTCTGTAAGGAATGAGAGTGGTAACTAGGCTTTTTGCTCCAATTCTTCACCAATTCCTGGAGGTCAAAATGAGATGAGAATTCACAGCATTTCTTCTGTCTTTTCCTAACAAAGAGTGAATTAGGCTCAAATTTCTAAGCCTGTCTTCAAGCCTGGATTCTCCTTACAGGAATTAGGGTGCAGGCCCAGGACCAGAATTTCAAGACCAAACAATTTATAACAGAATAGAAAATAATTATTACCACGATATCCAAGTTATCCTCTAGGAACAGAAACTCATGTGGAGTGTATGTCCCTCAAAGAAGGCTGATGTCTCAGAACAAAAGAAGAGTGAAGGCTGCTGTTCATAGCAGCAATACAGTTTTCTCTTGTGAGGATGTGGATTGATGACATTTGCTCAAGGCACAAAGCCTATCTTTTCCTAACAAAAAGTAGAAGGGAGACTGGGACCTAAGGAACTAAGCCTGTCCTCTCTAAAAACTACCAGATAGGAGAACAAACCCACAGAGCAAGCCTGTGTAAGAGAGTCCTATCTCGAGACTTAGAAACTTGTCTTCTGGCTGCATTTCTAATTAGGAACCAGTGTACTGACCTTGGATGGAGGTTCCAATCCCTATCCCTATTTCCAGGAAGTAGATCTGAGAAATTTGCCCACAGCATTTCTTCTGACTTTCCCTGACATAGACAGAAGGGGTGGCATAAGGCCACAGTCCCAAGCCTGTCCTCTGTGAGCAAATGTTTCCTGGAGTCCTAGGCTCACAACAAAAGCCTTCTATATGGATAAAAAAAAAAAGAATGGATACTGTGAATATTTGCACCAAGCCTGAACCACCTAAAAGAAATAAGTTAAAGCCCCGACTCCACAACGTTAAGACCATCCAATTGATATCAAAGTCCAGTCTGAAGATCTAGGCCCAGAAACACCCTGGTCCTAGATCTGGTCCAGGCTACCAGAAACTCTTGTGGATACCTTGGCCTACAAAACCTAGCTATTATCTCTTAGAGAAGAAATACTGAAGAACTTGGCACACAGCTCCAAGACTGTCCTCCATTTAAAGCATTTAGAATAGAAATTGGGCCAATGATACCAACCCTGTGTCCTCTTAAGAGTACATTCAGCTTACCCTTGTCCCATGTAACCAATATTCCTTTTCAAAAATTATTGAAAAGTGACCATAACTTACAGTATCAACCCTTTCCCCTGGTAAGAGAAGGTAGTATGGGCACTAAGAAATCTACCACAAAGCCTAAACTGTTTAGTAAGAAACTCAATTTGGGAGTTTGAAAGCACGGCCAAGCATTGCTTCTATTTCCAGAAAGTTGAGTGGAGACCTTGTCCCACAGAATCTAGCCTAACTTTACTTAATGGAACCTTAGGTAGAGGACTTGGAACATGGTAACAAGACCTTCTTGGTCGGAAAAAAAAGTCGATAGAAGTCCATGGCCCTAAAATCAGACCTCTGCTCAAACTAGAGCAAGTTTGTTGAATCTTTGAAAACACATCAATCATCATGCAGTCTCATTTAATTGGTAATTCATGTGGAAAGCATTTTACATTCGAAATCCTATTTCATTCTAAGAAGTAAAGTAAAAACCAATGCCTACAGCAACAAGACTAGTCACCTGGTAGACATCAGATTCCTGTTGGTTCTTCCTTGATTTTCACATGAATTCCGTAAGTGTTCATTGACCTCCGTGTGATTCCCTAATGATTGTTACATGATTTTAAGAAGATTTCCACTTTATTACTCTTTCTCTATCCTCAACCAAGTGTTATCAAAACACTAAGCTCTTATTTTCAATTCTTCAGCATTGATACATTGGCCAGTAAGCAATTTTCTCTCGACAGTAGTGGCCTAAAGTCTGCACACAAGAATAATGAGGGAGTCCCACTTGAATTGGTTAAGAGTTATGCTCAAATAACTCATAGTATTTGGTACAATACAGCAAAATGGTGCCTACCCTTTTCACCATTCTAAAGTAGCTTCAGCAAGCAGACTCAGCCTCCAAATTTCAATGCAATTAATGTGCTATATCTGCTCCCATTGCCTTCAAGCAGGTTGCCTGACCACAGATAAAACCTAAAGCCAGTTTACTAACAACAATTGTCTATTAGCGTATGGCACTGTCCTCAAGCAAATCTTATGCAGACATTACCTTTTGATTTCAGGGCCATTAGTTGGCTATGTTACACAGGTACTATTATTTTCTCAGTGCTTATCTGAATTTTACCAAGGAATGTAGAATGATAACGCAAAAGCTAGTGCTACACCATCACCCCAATGTCACATGATCTCCCTGTGATACCCTCAGACCTTTTCTTGATGGTCACGTGAATCCCATGGGAAAGCCTCATGAATATAGTGAGATTCCCTAATTCTTATTACAAGATATCCAGGTGACATCTACCTCTTTTTTCTCTGCTTGGCTAAATCAAGCCTTTTCAGAACACATAGAAGAAACAGCCTCAATGTCAATATCTCAGTTTTCTTTCCTTGGTGGGTAAGCTAGTCCCTTTCAGAGTTTGTAGTCTGAGGTTTGCTATAGAGAAATTTGGAGGCAGCACTTCTTTTCACTATCAAAAAGGTATCCTCACAATGACTCAACATTTTTTCTACAATACAGGAAAATGGCAGCTATTGTTCCATGGCTATCCAATCGCTTCCTCACAGCACACTCAACCTCAAATTATCAATGCGACCAATATGTGACCGCTGCCATAAAGCTGTTTTCCTGACAGACAAAACTAGGGGTTAATTAAATATTATTGACTGCCCGCATATACCGTTGACCTCCAGTAAGATTTTTAATGTGGAGACAACATTTGGAAGAGATCAGAGAAGAGGCTGTCTCGGCCACATTCTGTTCCATGGAGACTAAGGATTTCTCAGTGTTTATGAGAATTTTCTAAAGTGATATGCATTTGTTATTACAAAGATTGCACTACATCATCCCCATCTGTCAAACTATCTTCCTGTTTTTCTACAGTTCAGTCTCTTTATGGACACCTGTTTCCCATAGGCTGTCACGTGAACCTGTCATGAGTCTCTCTGGCCAGTATTCCCAAGATTTAGACTGTCTAATTTTTACAGACTAGGCTAAGGACCTATCTACAGTACCAACATCCTAGACCCTGTGACAGAGACTAATATGCAGTGTATGGCCCACATATTAAAGCTGTTGACTCCTACATAAAAGAAAGGAGACTACTGTTTAGGTAAAAGTACTCTCCTCCCTTCAAATGATGTAGACTGGATCCTGGTTCCATGACATAAAACCAGTTTCTTACTAACACTAACACAATAGATCCCTGTGTACAGCTAAAAATCGTGTCCTCATTGAATATTAGTGTATTAGAGACCTTAAAAGCAAGGACAGCCTCTCCTTGTAAAAATATTTTTCTTGAAGAAATAGAACCTTGGTTTCAGGTCTGAATATTTTTTAAGGAGCAAAAGTGGAGACTTGGCTTGCTGGTCCAATTCTTCACCTATTCCAGGAGGTTGAACTGATAGCTCATGTTACATTTCTTCTGTCTTTTTCTAACATAGACTGAAGAACTGGACTGGGCCACAGTTTCAAGCCTATCTTATCCAAATGATTGTCTAGTGGTGAACTAGGCTCACAACATCAAGTTTTTATGCAAGGGAAACTAGAATGGAGACTTAGGCCTGGACTCTCCTCACAGGAATTAGAGTGCAGGCCCAGGTGCCAAATTTCAAGACCATCCAATTTATAACAGACAAGACGAAATAACTACTTACACTACACCCAAGTTATCCCCTGTGAACAACAACTCATGAGGACTGTAAGACACAAAAAATAAGCTGACATCTCAGAACAAAAGAAGAATGGATGCCACCTTTCAACCAGCAACACTGTCTTCTCTTATGAGGATGTGGATTGGTGACAGGGGCCCAGGGCACTAACCCTGTCTTTTTCTATCAAAAGGTACAGGGGAGACTGGGACCCAAAGCACCTCTTTGAAAACTAGTAGACAGGAGAACTTAACACACAGAGCAAGCCTGTCTTCATGTAAGAGAGTCTTATCTCAAGATCTAGGACCTTGTCTTCTGACTGCATTTCCTGTTAGGGACTAGTGTGCTGACCTTGGTTTGCAGTTCCAATTCCTACCCTTATTTTCAGGAAGTATATCTGAGAAAATAGACCACAGCATTTTTCTGACTTTCCCCTATATAAACAGAAAGGATAGTGTAAGCCCACAGTCCCAAGCCTCTTCTCTGTGAACAAATGTAGTCTGGAGTCCTAGGCTCACAGCATAAGCCTTCTTTATGGGAGAAAAAATAAAATGGAGACTGTAGAAATCTTAACCAAACCTGGACTACCTAAAAGGTTGTAGTGAATGCCCATGTTCTCAACTTCAAGACCATCCAATTGGTAACAATGTACACTCTTTAGACCTTATCTCACAAACACCCAGTCTAGCCCCTGAAATTAGAAACTCTTGTGGACATTTTGGCCTACAGAACCAAGCTGTCATCTCCTTGGAGTAGGAATAATGGAGGACTCAGTGATGGCATCAAGACTGTCCTCCCTTTAAAGCATTTCCAATAGAAATTGCACCAATCCTCTATCATCATAATAGTACATTCAAAACAACCTGTTCTCACATCACCAACTTTTCTTTTCAAAAATTATTGAAAGATGACCATACCTTATACCACTAAGCCTTTCTCCTAGTGTGGACACCAAGAAACTTGGCACAAATCCTGAAATGTTTTGTAAGGTCCTTGATTGGGAAGCCTGTAAGCATGGTCAAGCACTGGTCCTAATTCCAGGAAGTAGAGTGGAATCTAGCCTAACATGTCTTAAGAGATCCTTGTAGGAGGATTTTTCATACAGTAACAAGACCTTCTTGGTAGAAAAAAAAATAGTCGATTGAAGTCTATGGCCCAAGAACCAGGTCTCTGATCAAACTAGAGTATGTTGATTGGATGTTAGAAGACACACCACCATGCCAGTCTCATTGATGAGGTATACTCAACTATAAAATGTTACACACTCTGAAGCCTATTTTTTTCTAAGAAATAAAGTAAAATCCTATGCCCACAGCAACAGACTATTCACCTTGTAGACAACAGATTACTGCTGGGTCTTCCTTGTCCCCAGTGAATCCAGAGAAGTGTTCATTTGACCTCTGCATAATTCTGTAGTGATTGCTAAATGATTTTGAGGAGACTTCTACCTTATTCCTCTTCCCCTATCCTCAAATAAGTGTTTTCAAAACATGACTCATAAACTCTTATTTTCAATATTTCAGCATTGAGGTTTTGGCCGTTATGCAATTCCCTCTCAAAAGTAGTGGCCGAAGTTATGCATATAAGAGTAGAGCGGGAGTCCCATCTGAAGCTCTTAGGAGTTATTTTCACAATAACTCAGCATTTTTGCTACAATACAGCAAAATGGCAGCTGCTTTTTCAACCACTCTAAAGTAGCTTCTGGAAGCAGTTTCTGGCCACAAATTTTAACACCATTAATGTACAACAGCCGTTCCCATTGCTATTCAGCAAGTGGCCTTACAATAGCCAAAACCTCAGGCCAGTTATCTAATGATCTTTGTCTGGTAGCCTACACTGCTATCTTCAAGCAAATCTTCTCATGTAGAACTTAAGTCCTGATTGAAGGCCAGTGAGGTGCTGTTACAACTCTGCTCTATTACACAGGGATCTCCTTTGATCAGTGTTTTTGTGAATTTCACCAAGGAATGTAGAAGAGTTACTCAAAAGTGAACACCACATCATCACCCAATATCACTGGATGTCCCTCTATTGCCCTCCAGCCAGTCTCTTAATGGTCACAAGATTCCTGTGGGGAAGCCACGTGAATATCGCAAGATTCTCGCATTCTTGCTATGAGATCATCAGACGTCCTTCACCTCATTTTTCTCTGCTAGTCTAAACCAAGTGTTTCCAGAACACATTGAAAGAACTACCTCAATGTCAACAGCTTTCTATTTATGGTCATTATTTCTATCTCAGCTTTCTATTTATGGTCATTAAGCCAGTTTCTCTCAGAATTTGTAGTCTGAGGTTTGCCATAGAAGAATTCTGAGGCAGCCATTCTCTCTGCCATGAAGAGGTATTCTTACAATGACTCAACATTTTACGTACAATACAGCAAAATGTTGGCTGTCATTTCAAACGCTATCCACTCGCTTTCTCACAGCATATTCAGCATCCAGGTTTCAATGCAGCCAATATGCAAATGCAGTTTCTATTGCCCTAAAACAGTTTTCCTGAGAGCAGACAAAACATGAGGCGAAATAAGGATCATTGTTTTGCAGTATGTACCATTGTCCTCAAGAAATATTTGTAAGGTAAACACAACATTCAATTAGAGGTCAGTTAGGAGGATGTTTTGACCACTACCTGTTACGTAGTAATTAATGTTTTCTCGGTGTTTATGTGAAATTTATCAAGTGATATGCTCTTGTCATTTCATGAGGAGCATTACAATAGCCCCATCTGTTATGTGATCTCCCTGTGTTTCATATAGTCCAGTCTCTTGATGTGCCTTTGAGTCCCTCAGCTGGACACGTGATTCTGTCAGGACTCCCATGGGGCCATGTGCCCTAGGTTAACACTCTCTTATTTGGTACAGAATAGGCAAAAGACCTATTTACACTACTAACAAACTAGACCCCGTGATGGAAACTAATGTGCAGTGCATGGTCCACAGACAAAAGCTGTCTACTTTTACAAGAAAGAAAGGAGAGCTTAATTCATAGTAAGAGTACTGTTCTCCCTGCAATTGATGTAGACTGGAGTCTGGGCCCATGACACAAACCCGTTTATATCTAACAAAAATAAAATGAAGCCCTGGTCTAAAGCTACAAGCGTGTAAGCCTGTCCTTGTTTAAAATCAATAGATTGGACTTTAAGCCACAAGGCCAGTCATTGTGCTTCTAAAAATACCTCTTTTGGAGAAATAGGTCCTTGGTTTGATGTCTGGACTTTCTTGTAGAAAAAGAGTGGTGACTTTGTCTTGCAGTTCTAATCTTTTCACTTTACCAGGATGTAGAGCTGAGACCTCGTCCATAACATTTCTTTGTCTTTTCTTATTACAATCTGAATTGAAAGCATGGACCACAATTCTAAGCCTGTTTTCCTAAAAAAATGTTGAGTGATTTCCTAGGCCTACAGAAAGTAGCCTGTCTTTATGCAAGGTAAACTTGTGACACCAAGCCTGGACTCTCCTAACTGGAATTAGAGTGCAGTCCAAGGCTTCCAAGGTTAAGATTGTCCAACTGGTAACAGACTAGATGAAACAACTACTCACATTATACCCAAGGTAGGCCCTATGAACAGAAACTCATGTGCAGTGCATAGCCCACAAAGTTGTCTTCTCTGAACAAAAGGAAGAATGGGGGCCTCTGTTCTTAGCAGCAACAGTGTTTTCACATGAAAGGATGTTGAATGATGACCGGAGCCCAAGGTATAAAGCCTATCTTTTTCTAACAATAAGTACAATGGAGACTGGGACCCATGGTAATAAACCTGTCTGTCTGATAAGTAGGAGAGAGGAGACCTTATAACATAGGGTTAGCCTGTCCTCAAGTAAGAGAATGTTAACCTGAGATCTCAAAACTTATGTCCTGCCTGGATTTCTAATCAGGAACCAGAGTGCTGACCTTGTTTTGCAGTTCCAACCTCTTTCCCTATGTCCAGGAAGTAGAGTTGAGTAATTTGCCCACAACATTTCTCCTGTATTTCCCTAACAGAGATGGAAGGCATGGTCTGTGCCCACAGTTCTAAGACTTTACTCTCTGAACGAATGTTACCTGGAGTACTAGGGACATAGCAGCAAGTCTTCTTTAGGGAATGGACACTGTGGAAATCAGCACCAGGCTTGGAATTCCTAAAAAGTCACTACTTCGTAATCTCAGGACCACAAGGCCAAGACCATTAAATTGGTAACAATGTCCACACTAAAGACATAGGCCCACAACAACCAGTGTGGCCCTTGCTACCAGAAACTCCTTAGGAGACCTTAGCTCATAGATTGAAGATATCATCTCTTAGGACATGGAAGAATGGAGGACTTGGTTCACAGCACCAAGAGTATACTCTCTTTAAAGCATTTACAATAGAAATTTGGGCCGATGGCACCAACTGTGTGTCCTCCTAATAGTCCATTCAGCACAACCTGGTTCCATGTTACCGATTTTCCCTTTTGCCAATTATTTGAAGGTGACTATAACCTACATCTCCAATTTTTTCTCCTGATAAGTAAAATTACTGTGGACACTTAGAAACATGGCACAAAGCCTGATTTTTTCTTTAAAGAACTTGATTGGGGAGCTTGGAGACATGGCTACTCCCACAGCTAAACTCTCAGGCCAGTTATCTAAGGATAATTGTCTGATAGCCTAGACCACTATTCTCAAGCAAGTCTTCTTATGCAGTCCTGATCTTTCCAATCAAGATCAGTGAGGTGGCAGTTTTAGCCACGCTTTGTTACACACAGAACCTCCTTTTATCAGTGTGTATGTAAATTTCACCAAGGAATATAGAAGAGTAAATCAAAAGTAAACACCACATCATCATCCAATGTCACATGATCTCCCTGTAATATCCTCTGGTTAGTCTGTTAATTATCATGAGATTCCCATGGAACATCCAAGTGAATATCATGAGATTCCCACTTTCTTGCTATGAGATTTGTTGTTTTTCACCTCATGTTCCTCCGATGGCCTAAACATAAAGCTTCCAGAATATGTTGAAAGACTTTCACCAATGTCAATATCTCAACATTCTTTTTTACAGTGGTTAGGTCAGTCTTTCTCAGAATTTGTAGTCGGAGGTTATCTATAGAAAAATTCTGAGGCAACCGTTCCTTCTTCCATGAAAAGATATCCTTACAATGACTCAGCATTTTACTTAAAATACAGCAAATTGGTGGTTATCCTTTCCACCACTATCCTTTTACTTCCTCACAGCACACTCAGTCTCCAAAGTGGCCAATATGAAATCGCTGCCTGCACTGCCCTATAGCAGTTTTCTGGGTAACAAACAAAGCCAGAGGCAAATTAAGAATCATTGTTTGTCCGCAAATCTTTTACCTCAAGTAAAATTTGTAATATAGCCTCCACATTTGATTAGAGGTCAGTTAGGATGCTGTCTTGGCCACCTTCTGTTACAGAGACTAACGTTTTCTTGGTGTTTATGTGAATTTTATCAAGAGGTATGCACTTGTAAATCCAAAGGGAGCACTACGACATTCCCATCTGTTATGTGATCTCCCTGTGTTTCAAACAGTCCAATCTCTTGATGGGTCCTTGATTCCCACTGTTTTGTCACGTGATCCTGTCATGACCCCCATGGAGCAATGGGCCCAAAGTTAACACTGTCTGATTTTGTACAGACTAGGCAAAAGACCTATTCACAATTCAACAATGTAAACCCTGAGATGGTAGCTAATGTGCAGTGCATTGCCCACAGACAAAAGCTGTCTACCCTTACTGGAAAGGAAGGAAAGCTCCTGACATGGTAACACTACTGTCTAATCTTTAAGTAATGTAGACTATATTCCAGGGCCCATGTCACAAAGCCATGCTCTTCCTAAAAATCATACAATGGCTCCCTGGTCTAAAGCCACCAACCCTGTAAGGCTGTCCTCATTGAAAAGTAGTAGATTGGAGACTTTAAACCACAATGCCACATTCCTCTTGTAAACATATCTTTATTGGAGAACTAGAATCATAGTTTCATGCATGGACTTGCTCTTAGGAGTCTCATGGACTTTGGCTTGCAGTTCTAATCCCTTCACCTTTTCCAGGAGGTAGAGATGAGACCTCATCCAGATTATTTCTTTTGTATTTTCTTTTCAAAGACTGAATTGGTGGTGTGGACCATCATTTAAGCCTCTCCTCCCTGAATGAATGTTGAGTGGTGTGCTAGGCCTACAGAAACAAGCTTGTTTTTATGCAAGGGAAACTAGAATGGAGACTTAGGCCTGTGAAACCAATCCAGGACACTCCTCACAGGAAGTAAAGTGCAGTCTAAGGCTTCCAAGGTCAAGACCATCTAATTGATAACAGACTAGATGAAACAACTACTCACACTACACTCAATGTAGCCCCTATGAACAGAAATTCATGTGCAGTGCACGGCCCACAAACAAAGCTGTTTTCTCTGAACAAAAGGAAGAATGTGGAACTCAGTTCACAGCAGCAACACTCTCTTCCCTTAAAAGAATGTGGAGTGGTGACACAAGAGCAAAGTACAAAGCCTGTCTTTTCTTAACAATAAGCGCTAGGGAGACTAGGGCCCATGGAAATAAACCTGTCTTCTCTGATTAGTAAAAAAGCGGAGGCCTTACACCACAGGGCAAGCCTGTCTTCCAGAAAGAGCATTCTAACTTGAGATTAGGACCTTAATAATGCCTGGATTTCTAATCAGGAACCAGAATTATGACATTGGTTTGAAGTTTCAATCACTTTCTTTATATTCAGGAAGTAGAAGTAAAATTGGCCCACAGCTTTCCTTCTGTATTTCCCGAAGAGATGAAAGTGGAGGCCTGGGCCCACAGTTCTAAGCCTGTCCTCTCTGAACAAATGTCTTCTGGAGTCCTAGGCACAAAGCAATAAGCCTTTTTTATGGAAGACACATTAGAATGGAGACTGTGGAATTTGGCATAAGGCTTGGCTCACCTAAAAGGAACTACGTTGCAGCCCCAGACCCACAAAACCAAGCCCATCGAATTGGCAACAAAATCCAGACTGAAGACCTAGGCCCTCAATATCCAGCCTGGCCCCTGATACCCTAAACTATTGGGGAGACCTAGGCCCACCGATAGAAGATGTCATCTCCTAGGAGGTAGAAGAATGGAAGACTTGGTTCACAGCACCAGGACTGTCCTCTTCTTAAAAAATTTTTTATTGAAATTTGGGCCAATGGCACCAACCATGTATCCTCCTAACACTCTATTCAACACAACCTAGACCCATGTCACCAATTTTCCCTTTTGTCAATTAAAAGTTGACTGTAACCTACAGCTCCAAGCTTTTCCCATGGTAAGAGAAGGAACTGCGGGCACTTAGAACTATGGCACCAAACCTGAACTGTGTTTTTCAGGAACTCGACTGGGGAGCTTGGAAGCCCAGTCAAGCATTGTTCTTGTTTCCAGAGGGTAGAGTGGAGACGTTGGCCATTATAATCTAGCTTACATTTTAATAACAAAACCTTTGGTATAGGAGTTGGCACACAATAACAAGATCATCTTGGTAGAAAAGAATAAGTCAATAGAAGTCAATGGCCCATGACCCAATCCTCTGCCTAGATCAGTAAAATTAGAGTGAATGTTGGAAAACACAACACCAATCCACTCTCATTTCAAGGTAAAGTCAAGTGGAAAAGGTCTCTTATATACTCAATCATGGTGAATTCTATGAAGTAGAGTGAAAAATACACCTACAGTAACAAGACTACTCATCTGTTAGATAAATGATTCATGAGGGTCCTTTTATAACCCTCATGTGGATCACATGAATTGTTCACATGCCCTTCTCATGCTTCCCTAGTAAATGCTACTTGATTTTTAGATGACTTCTACTTTGTTCCTCTTTCCCTATTCTCAACCAAGTGTTTTCAAAAACATCTCATTAGCTGTACATTTTCAATACTTTAGCACTGATCCATTGCCTATGAACTAATTTCTTCTCAATAGTAGTGGCCTAAGGTCAACATCTCAAAATGGTGTGAGATACGCACCTGAAGCCATTAAGAGTTATGCTCACAATCACTCAAGATTTTTGCTGCAATAGGCAAAATAGCAGCTGCTTTTTCCACCACTCTAAAGTAGCTTCCTCAAGCAGACTCAGCCTACAAATTTTAACATGATCAATGTATGAAAGCTGCTCCCTGACTTCTATCAGGTAAACTGACTACAGACAAAAACCTCAGGCTAATTATCTAAAGATCATTGTCTAGTAGCCTACACCACTGTTCTTAAGCAATTCTTCTCATACAGCCTTGACCTCTTGAATTAAGGCCAGTGAGGTGGCAGTCTCGGCCATGCTCTGTTACACAGGGAATCACCTTTTATCAGTGTTTTTGTGAATTTCACCAAGGAATGTAGAAGTTTAACTCAAAACTGAGTATCATGCAATCACTCAATGTCAAATTATCTTCCTGTGATGCACTCCATCCAATCACTTAATATATCACAAGATTCCCGTGAGGCAACCACGTGAATATCGTGACATACTATTATTCTTGCTATGATATTTTCAGGTGTCTTCCACCTCTTTTTCCTTCATTTACCTAAATGAAGTGTTTACAGAACACATTGAAAGAACTGTCTCAATGCCAACATCTCAGCTTTCTATTCAAGGTCATTAACCCAGTTGCTCTCAGAATTTGTAGTTTGAGGTTTGCTAGGGAAGCATTCTGAGGCAGCCATTCTTTCTTCCATAAAGTGGTATCCTCACAACGAATCATTATTTTACTGTAAAATAGCAAAATCATTGCTGGTGATTCCACCACTATCTAGTCGCTTGCTCACACACACACTCAGCCTCCTGTTTACACGCAGCAAATGTACACCTGCTGCCTCCACTGCCATAAAGCAAGTTTCCTGACAACAAATGAAACGTTAGTCTAATTAAGGATCACCATCTGGCTGCATATACCTTTGACTTCTAGTAATGTTTGTAATGTGGACACGGCATTCATTTGGAGATCAGTTAGAAGGCTGTGTCGGCCACCTTCTGTTACACAGAAACTAATGTTTTCTAGGTGTTTATGTGAATTTTATCAAGTGATATGTACTTGTAAATCCAAAGGGAGCACTATGACATCCCCATCTGTCATGTGATCTCCTTGTTTTCATACAGTCCAGTTTCTTGATGGTCCCTTGAATCCCTCAGGACAATCAGATAATCCTGTCATGACTCCCACAGAGCTATGGGTCTGAAGTTAACACTGTTTGATTTTAAGCAGACTAGGCAAAAGACCTGCTCACACTCTCGCCAACATAGACCCTGTGATGGAAACTAATGTACCATGCATGGCCCACAGAACAAAGCTGTTGACTCTTTCAGAAAAAAAAAAAAAAAGAGATCTTCATTCATGGTAACAGTACTGTCCTCCCTTCAGATGAGGTAGACTTGACTACCGGGCCCATGACACAAGCCAGTCTCTTCTGAACAACAACAACCAAAAACTTGCCCTAATCTAAAGCCCCCAAGCCTGTAATCCTGTCCTTATTTACAATTAGTAGATCGAAGACCTTAAACCAGAAGACCAGCCATTCTACTTGTAAAAATACTTATTTTGGGGAGAACTAGAACCTTGGCTCCATGTCTGCACTTTCTCTTAGGAGAGAGAGTGGTGACTTTGGCTTGCAGTTTCAATCTCTTCATTTTTCCAGGAGGTAGAGCTGAGACCTTGTCTCACGGCATTTCTTCTGTGTTTTTCTAATAGAGATTGAATTGGTGGTGTGCACCACTATTATGTCTGTTCTCCCTGAAGAAATGTCTAGTTGTGTCTTTGGGCCAAAGAAACAAGCCTGTCTTTATGCAAGGAATAGTAGAATCTAGACTTAGGCCTGAGATATCAAGCCTGGACTCTCCTCATAGGACCTAAAGTGCAGGGCAAGGCTCCCAATGTTGAGGCAGCCTAATTGAATACAGACTAGATGAAACAACTACTCATACTACACCCAAGATAGACACTGTGAACAGAAACTCATGTGCAGTACATGGCCCCAATATAAAGTTGTCTTCTCTGAATAAAAGAAAGAATGGGGACCTCTGTTCATAGCAGCAACATTGTCTTTTCTTGAAAGAATGTGGAGTGGTGACATGGGCCCATGGTACAAAGCCTCTATTTTCTTAACAATAATTACAAGGAGGACTGGGTCTCATGGCAATAAATTTCTCCTGTGTGATAACTAGGGAAGAGGAGAACTTACACCACAGGGCAAACCTGTCTGAAGGTAATAGAATCTTAACTTAAGACTTAGAATCTTATGAGCTGCCTGGATTTCTAATCAGGAATCAGAGTACTGACCTTGGTTTGTATGCAGTTCCAATCCCTTTCCCAATTTCCTGGAAGTAGAGTTGAGTAATGAGCCCACAGCATTTCTGCTGTATTTGCATAACAGAGACTAAATGAGGGGCCTAGGCTTACAGATCTTAGCCTGTCCTCTCTGAACAAATGTCACCTGGAGTTATAGGCACTCAGCAACTAGCATTTTTTTATGGATTAGAAACTAGAATGGAGACTAGTGTGGAAATTGGCACCCAGTTTGGACCTCCTACAAAGAACTACTTGGCGGCCCTAGGCTCACAATGCCAAGACCATCTAACTGGTAACAATGTCCAGACAGAAGACCTAGGTCCACAATACCCAGCCTGGCCACTGCTACCAGAAACTCTTGGTGAGACATTGTCCCACATATTTAAGAAATTATCTCCTAAGAGGAGGAGGAATGAAGGACCTGGTTTACAGCACAAAGACTGAACTCCCTTTAATGCATTTATGACAGCAATTTTGGCCCATGGAACCAACTGTGTGTCCTACTAAGAGTCAATTCTACACAACTTGGTTCAATGTTACCAATGATCCTTTCGCCAATTATTGCAAAGTGACCGTAACCTACAACTCCAAACCTTTCCTCTGGTAAGAGAAGGTACTGTGGGCGCTTTGAAATGTTACGGAGCGCACCTGGACAAGATGACCTCAGAGCCAAATTAGAATCAAAAAGAAAATTTTATTACGAATTTGAATCCGGGCTCAAGCCTCCACTGATGCAGCAGCGGGAACAAGAGCCTCGATCCTTAGCATGGGGTTCCTTATATTAGGTTTATGGCGGGCTAACTTGGCGCACGCGGGACAGGTTGCAGTTCCTTATTGGCTAACCATATGGCCTGATTATGGCCTGACCTTTAAGCAAACAAACAGGATGTGTGGGCGGAGAATTCCGGCCCTTGGTCAGCAGGGATTGCAGTCTACCTTGCTGGGGGAATTTAAAATTTTCCATTCTGCCATCTTAGATCTTACATCACCATCTTAAATACATAAGTTCTCATGACCCATTACAGAGATACTGACATTAAGGCAGTTTCTATACCATGTTCTGAAAACCTTGTATTAATATACTAACAGAGGTAATGAGGTGAAAGTCACCTGGAAATATCATACCAAGTATTAGGAAATTTTGCGATACTCACAACGCTTTTCTGCGGGATTCACATGACCAGATAGAGATTGACTAAAGAGGAACACATGAAAATCACATGATATGAACTTGATAGTGTAGTGCTCTTTTGTGTCACCCTTCCACATTGCTTGATACAATTCTCATAAACAGTGAGAAAATATGATTAACTATAACATATCCATGTAACAGCCCTTCAAAGAAAAGGTCATACCTGCATGAGAAGACTTGCTTGAGGATGGTAACATGGGCTAACACAAACTTGTGGTTAAGTATCTGCTCTGAAGTTTTGTCTCTGGTCAGGCAACCTGCTTGTATATAATGGGAGCAGCAGTAACACATCAACCATGTTGAAATTTCGAGGCTCAGTCAGAATGACGAAGCTACCTTGGAGTGGTAGAAACTCTAAGTGCCATTATGCAGTATTGTAGCAGAAATGCTGAGTCATTGTGTGCAGAACCTTTAGGTTCTGGTGGGAGATGCACGCTATTCTTGAAGGAGAATCTTAGGCTACTACTGTTGAGAAGAAATTGCTTAAAAGCCAATGACTCAATGCTGAAATATTGAAAATATGAGTTTATGAGACATTTTTTGAGAATAATTATCTGAGGATGGGGAAAAAGGAACAAGGTGGAACTCACCTGAAAATTACATAGTAATCACCAGAAAATTACATGGAGTTCAAGTGAATACCTGGGGAATTCACATGGGGATTAAGGAAGATCTTGCTGGAATCTGTGTCTACCATGTGACTAATCTTGTTGCTGTTGTTGTAGGATTTCACCTTACCTCTTACAATTAATCACGCGTCAGTTTGTGAAATATTTTGCACTTGAGCGTATCCTGTCAATGAGATCAGCGTGGTACTGTGTATTCAATCTTTCATACAACTTACCTTAGTTCTAAAAGAAGACTGGAATCTGGGCCATGGATTCCATCGATTTTATTTTTTCCTACCTAGAAGTTTGTGTGTCACGTCCTCTATTTAAAGAAAGGTTAAGTGAAGTTAGGCTAGATTCTGTGTGCCAAGGTATCCAATCTACTTCCTGGAATTAAAAGCAATGTTTGGATGTGCTTCCAGGCTCTCCATCGTAACTTACAAACAGTTCAGGCTTTGACCCAGGTTTCTTAGTGCACATAGTATGTTCTATTACCAGAGGAAAGGCTTGGAGCTATATAATATGGTCACCTTTAAATAATTATATAAAGGTAAAATTTGTTACGTGGAACCAGTTTGTGTTGAATGTACTTTTACGATGACACAGTTCATGTCTTCGGCTCCATTTCTATTGTAATACTTTAAAGGGAGTACAGTCTTGGAACCATGCACCAGTCCTCCATTCTTCCACCTTCTAGGAGATGACATGTTGATTCTGTAGGCCAAGGTATCCACAATAGTTTCAGATAGCAGGGGCCAGGCTGGATGTTTGTGGGCCTAGGTCTTCAGACTGGATATTGTTACCAATTAGATGATCTTGGGGTTGTGTCCCTGGGTATAACTGATTTCTTTTAGGTGGTCAAGACTTGGTTCAAATTTGCATAGTCTCTGTTTTATTTATTTTTTCCTAAAAAAGGCTTTTGCTTTGAGCAAGGACTCCAGGCAACATTTGTTCGCACAGAACAGGCTTGAAACTGTGGGCTTATGCCACCATTTCAGTCTAAGTCAGAAAAAGTCATAAGAAATTCTTGAGGCTATTTTCTCAAATCTACCTTCTGTAAATAGAGGTAGGGATTGTATTTGCAACCAAAGAGAGCACATTGTATTCTAATAGGAAATGCAGGCAGGAAAAAATATCCTAGGTTTTGAGATAAGACTCATTTTTCATGAAGACAGATTTGTCCTATGGTTTAGGTTATCCTACCTACTAGTTTTCAGAGAGGATAGGCTAAGTGCCTTGGTTTCCAATCTCTCTTCTACTTTTGGTTAGGAAAAGAAAGGCCTTGTGCCCCAAGTCACCAATCCACATCCTCACAAGGGAAGATGATGTAGTGCTTTCTTGAATTGACAAGTGCATATAATTGTGAATATTCACATCAACACTGACAAATCATTGGTATGCGTGAAACAGAAGATGGCCAAGACAGATTTCATACTGTCCTCTAATTGAATATCATATCCACATTACAAAACTTATGTGAGGTTAACAGTATATGCAGGCAGTCAATGATCTTTAATTCACCTCTAATCTTATCTGTTTGTCAGGAAAACTGCCAAGGTCAGTGGAAGCAGAAGTCACACATTAGCTGCATTTATAACTGAGCCTGAGTGTGCTGTGAGTCAGCGAATGAATAGCAGTTGAAACCATAGCTGCCATGTTGTTTTAAAGTAGGAAAAGTACTGAGTAATTGTGGGTATACCTCTTCATTGCTAAAAGAACGGCTGCCTAAGAAATTCACTATATCAAACGACAGACTAAAAATATATGAGATTCTGGCTGAACCAACATGGATTAAATTCTGAGATACTGACACTGAGGAAGTTTCTTCAAGTGTTTTAAAAGGCTTATACTAGTCCACCAGAGAAAATAGAGGTGGAAGTCATCTGAAAATCTTGTACCAAGAATTAGAAACTTTTGTGATATTCATGAGGATTTCCCATGGGATTCACGTGACCAGGCAGTAACTGGTCTGAGGGCAACACACCTAAATCACGTGAAATTGGAGTGATGGTGTGGAGCTCAATTTTGTGTCACTCTTTTAAATTCCTTGGTAAAATTTGCATGAGCATTGAGAAAATAAGATTATCTGTGTAACATAGCTACCAAAAATCCCTTCAATGGAAAGGTCATTTCTGCATGAGAAGAATTGCTTGAGGACAGCGGCATAGTCTAACACACTCTTGTCATTAGGTAACTGCCCTGAGGTTTTGTCTCAGGTCAGGCCACCTGCTTCTATACAAATGAAGCAATGGTCACACATCAACCACATTAAAATTTAGAGGCTTGGTCAGAATGACGAAGCTACGTTAGAGTGGTGGAGACTCTAAGCACCATCATGCTGTATTGTAGCAGAAATGCTGAGTCATTGTGAGCATAACCCTTAACACTTCTGGTGGGAGATCCACAGTATTCTTGAAGGTGAACTTTAGGCTATTATAGTAGAGAAGAAATTGCTTAAAGGCCAATGACTAAATGCTGAAATATTGAAAATAAGAGTTTAGAAGATGTGTTTTTGAAAACAGTTGTTTGAAAATAGGGGAAGAGGAATAAGGTGAAAGTCCCCTAAAAATCATGTAGTAATCATCAGGGGATTACATTGAGGCCAAGTGAGTAGCTGGAGGGATTCATGTGAAGATCAAGGAAGACGCTGCAGGAACTTGGTGTCTACCAAGTGACCAGTTTTGTTGCTGTGGCTGTAGGTTTTCACCTTCCCTCTTACAATGAATCAGAATTTAGTTTGTGAAATGATTTGTATTCAAATGTACCCTGTAAATGAGATTGATGTGGTTTTATGTATTCAAATGTCCACACAACTTACCCTTGTTCTGGCAGAGGACTGAGTTCTGGGCAATGGTTTTCCATTGACATTTTTTCCTACCAAGATTGTTTTGCAACCGTGTGCCACATCTGCTGTGTATGATCCATTAAGTAAAATTAGGCTAGATTCTGTGTGCCAAGGTCTCCACTTTACCTCCTGGAAATAAAAGCCATGCTTGGCCATGCTTTCAGGCTCTCCAATCGAGTATCTTACAAAACAGTTCAGGTTTTGATCCCGGTTTCTAAGTGCCCAAACTATGTTCTATTACCATAAGAAAGGCTTGGTGCTTAAAGTATGGTCACCTTTCAATAATTGTATAAAAGAAAAATTGGTAACATGAGACCAAGTTGTGCTGAATGTACTGTTATGATGACACAGGTTGATGTCTTTGGACCAATTACTATCCTAAAGACTTTAAAGTGAGGACAGTCATTGAACCATGCACCGAGTTGTCCATACTTCCTCTATCTAGGAAATGACAGTTTAATCTATAGGCCACAGTGTCCATAATAGTTTCAGGTAGGAGGGGCCAGGCTTGATGTTTGCGGCCCTAGGTCTTCAAACTAGATATTTTTACCAGTTGGATAATTTTGACATTGTGGACCTCAGTTTAACTGCTTCCTTTTAGGTGGTCCACACTTACTTCAAATTTCCACAGTCTTCATTTTATTTTCTGTTTCTTAAAGAAGGTGTTTGCTTTGAGCCAGGACTCCGGGCCACATTTGTTAACAAAAAACAGGCTTAAAACTTGGGCTTACTCCAGTATTTCAGCCTATGTCCGAGAAAGTCGGAAGAAATGTTGTGGGCTAATTTCTCAGATCTACTTCCTGGAAATAGGGGTAGCACTTGGAACTTCAAAGTACAGGTCAGTAGCTTGTTGTTAATAGAAAATAGAAGCAAGAGATAAGATCCTAGGTTTCTGGATAAGACTCAAATTACTTAAGGACAGACTTGCCTTTTGAATTAAGTTCTCCTTTCTACTAGTATTCAGAGAGGACATGCTTAGTGCTTTGGGTCCCAGTCCCTTTTTATCTTTTGATTTGGGAAAGACCGGTCTTGTTTTATGAGCCCATTCCACAACTCACTAGTCTAACAAGGGAGGATTATGTAGGGCTCCCTTTGTAGTGACAAGTGCATATAACTGAGAAAATTCAAATCAACACTGAGAAGTCTACAAGGAACAATAAGAACAAAGGTTCTTGAGTGGGGTGCAATTAGGAACGGTGATGAGAATTGTTTCTGTTTTTACTTGCAATCTGTGTTCTTATCAATGCCAACCCAAAATAGAAGAGTTAATGTGCTTGGGAACTCATACTGAAATGCACTGACTTGCCCCTGAGAAGGTTCAGAGGAAACATTGACACAGTAGTGGAGCTTTCAGGCTGGTGTCCAAAGCAGGCTTATTCATCTAGTTGCATGACTCTGACCAATAATGCGTGAGGCAATGCCTTTGTCTTGAGAAAATTATTGCACAATGTTTTCTATAAACATGGTGCACCAGTTGCATCCATAATGCAAATTCTAGATTTTAGACTTGAATGACTTGCAGTTGCGATCTAAGAGGCGACTTAAAATTTCCTCCCCAGACCAAGTGCTTTTACCCTTCCAAAAATTACAAAGGGTAAAAGACATCTGACTAAACTGGCAGTTTCATAGCGGTGACCTCATACCAAATGGGAGTAAGCAGCAAGTCTCTACAACATGGTAGAAATGTACCCACTTAATACCTTGATGTTCATTTCGAAAGTACTAAGTTTTAATGTACAAGAAATTTGTATAAATGAAAACACTCCATTGCAGATGGCAATAAATCACTTTTTGAAATACCTGTGGTCTGTACCAAGAAGTCCAAGGAGTGATTTTGGGTAGTATTCTTAAAGGGTGTATGTCTAAATCTGCACTCAGAATGATATATAGAATGTTACTATTGTTTTGCCAAGCAATTTAAATTATTCACATTGGATTTGAGCATCCTCTTTTCCCCAGTGTTTCAGTACATGGTGCAGCTGAAAACCATTCTTTTATGAATGTAGCTGTGTTGATGATGTGACTTGTTCTCAATAGCAGAGAAGAGTTTAGAACCGCTTTTTTGAGATGCAATCTGTGTGATCTTACACTCGGTATTGATTGTTTAGGCAGCAACTAAAACTATCTCGGTTCCCCAGTTATTTCCAAGGAGGTTATTTAAAACCAATCCGGGACAGCGCCCCTTTGTCAACAAGCAATGAGCACACAGATCCTTGAGTGGATTATGAATTGGCATCATGATGAGAATTGTTTCTGTTGAGTTTTGCTTGTAACCAGAGTTCTCAGCCATGCCAATCCATCAGGGTGATTACGAATTCAGAGCCTTCTCCTTAAGACATTTCACACTAGGCACTAACACTGGTGGAGCCTTAATGCTGGGTTCCAAAGTCTGCTTGTTCATCAAAATAGATCACTCTGACCAATAATACTTGAGGCAACACTTCAAATTGAAACATTTCCATTCAACAGGCTTCTCTACAGGCATGGTGCTCTAGTGGCATTCTTAAGGAATGTTCTAGGTTTTTGACTAGAACTATTGCAGAAGTGTTCTAGGAGGCGATTAGAAAATTCCCCTCTTGGCAGAGAGCTTTTCCCATTTCAACAACTGCAAAGTGTACAGACATCTGGGTCAAGTGGCTGTTACCTGGAACATAATTCATATCAAGTGGGATTCTGCAGCAAGACTCTAGATCAGCTTCAAAGTGCAGAGGCAACTTCATAACCACAAGCTCCATACAAAAGTACTATGTTTTAGTCTACCAGAAATCTCTATCCATTAGAAACAGTCAGTTTCAAATGGAAGTGAAACACTCTTTGGAATGCCCGTGTTCTATACCGAGAAATGCAATGAATGATTTCCTGGTAATGTTCTTCAGGACTGTAGGTCTGAATGTGCACTCAGAATGGTAATTCATGTAATCCAGTAATTCATGACATTTATACTGGATATGAGCATGTCCTTTTTGACAGTGTTGTAGTCTCCAGTACAACTGACAGCCCTTCCACAATAAATGTAGCTCTCTTGATGATGGAACTTGTTTTCAGCATCTGAGAAAGCTTTGAAAACACTTGTTGGATATCCACAGTCCTTGAACTTACACACCGCACTCATTGCCAAGGCAGCTTCTGAAAGTGTGGCCGCTTCCTTGTCATTGGCAAAGCTGATTCTTCACTCTTATCAGCACAGTATTTCTCTGTCAAGGAGCAATGGGAGCACAGGTCTTTGAGTGGGGTGTGATTAGGAACCATAGGGAAACTGTTTCTGTTTTTACCTGCCACCTGTGTTCTTCCCAATGCCAATCCAAAATAGAACAGTCAATGTGCCTGGGAACTCGTACTGAAATGCACTGACTTTCCCTAAGAAGGTTCTAAGGAAGCATTGACATGGTAGTGGAGCCTTCAGGCTGGCGTCTAAAGCAGGCTTATTCATCTAATTACATGACTCTGACCAATAATGCGTGAGGCAACGCTTTCATCTTGAGAAACTTTATTGCACAAGGTTCTATGTAGACATGGGGCTCCAGTGCATTCTTAATGCCAATTCTAGGTTTTGACTTGAATGACTTACATTTGCGATCAATAGGCGACTGGAAATTTCACTGGCAGGCAGAGTTTTTCCTTTCCAATAATTACAAAGTGTAAAGACATCTGGGTAAACTAGCAGTTTCCTGGCAGTGAATTTATACCAAGCAGGACTAGGCAGCAAGGCTCTGGTACATGGGAGATGCTGTACTGACTTTATATCATTGTGTTCCTTATGAAAGAACAGTGTTTTAAGGTATAAGGAATCTGTATCTATTAGAAACACTCCATTGAAGACCACAATGAATCACTTTTTTGGTATGCCTGTCTTCTGTATCTAGAAGTCCAGTGAATGATTTTGGATAGTATTCTTAAAGGCTGTATGTGACTCCACTATCAGAATGATATATAGAATGATACTGTGGTTTTTATGTTATTCACATTGGATTTGAGCATGCTCTTTTCCCCAGTGTTCCAGTCCCTGGTAAAGCTGAAAATCATGAATATAGCTTTGTTGATGATGAGACTTGTTCTCAATAGCAGAGAAGAGTTTAGAACCTCTTTTTTGAGATGCAATCTGTGTGATCTTACACTCGGTACTGATTATTTAGGCAGCACTAAAACTCTCTGCCACCCCTGTCATTTACAAAGAGGTTATTTGAAACCATTCCAGGACAATGCTCCTTTGTCGTTAAGCAATGAGCACACAGATCCTTGAGTGGATTATGAATAGGCATCCTGCTGGGAATTGTTTCTGTTGAGTTTTGCTTGCAACCGGTCTTCTCAGCCATGCCAATCCACCAGTGAAACATAAGTGTGATTAGAAATTCAGAGGCTTCTCTTTAAGACATTTCACACTAGGCACTAACACTGGTAGAGCCTTAATGCTGGGTTCCAAAGTATGCTTGTTTGTCAAAATAGATCAAACTAAGAAAAAATCCCTACAAACTGGCTCGGATTCAATCAATATCAATTCTGCAGGCATTTCTTTCTGCCTGGATGTCATATGCATCCAATGTGGCAAGTGATAAAGAGATCATTTTAATTGCCTGCCACATTGTTCCAAGAGACTACTTGATTTCTGCAAACGCCGATGTAAAATGCAATCTTCCACCATGTACAAAGAGTGAACGCAATTAGAGAAACGTGGTAGTTTTCATGATAGATGTTCGTACGAACCATGATAAGCATGCCACATATTGGAAGAAAGCGTGTATTATCAACAGAATTTCTTCCATTATGACATATGAGTCAAAAATTTTCAATGAAGTGGTTTTCTTATTGTAATGATGAAAACTGTGTCATTTAAAGACAATTTAAAGACTATGCATTCTGTATCTAAAAGTCCAGTCAACGACACGGTCATAGATTAGGTGAATGCTGAGACGTAGAAGGAGTCACACACAATATAGGAGATGACTGCAGTTCTTATCTATAATTCATGCAATACGATTTTGTTTAGAGCAAGTCCATTTACAAGTGTTTTTGAGGGCAGTGAATTGAAATACAAGCCTTAAACAACTGTAGCCTTGTTTCTGTTGCAATCTCTTTTCTGTCTCAAACAGCTGAATGGATAAGTCCTTTAGAGACACTTAGTCTCACAATTACCCTGTAAACAGACTGCATGAGCAGGCACATTTAGAGTGTTAGCCAGCTTGTCATTTCCCAGAGAGGGTCTTTAACAGTGTTTTGTTGCCAGAAAGACGGAAATTCCAGTTTATTGCACATAGTGTCATTATACATGCAATGAGAATTACTTCTGTTGAGGAATTGCTTGTAATCAGTGTCCTCAGCAATGCACTTTTATAAATGAACAGAAAATGTATTGTGAAATGCAGGTGGAAGTTGAAGGCCATCTCTGAGAGCCATTCAGATAAGGACCTAAATACGTGCTGGAGACTTAATACTGGGATACTGGTGTGCTGAAGAAGGAAGATAGATCACTCTAAGAAATGCTGTTGAGCTGAGAGCTACGATCTAGGTAACTTTCGTTCTGCAAGACTCTGCTTTGATCTATGCTCAATATGCTTTTTCCATGCGAAGTGATAATGAGATTACTGGCATTGCCTGTAGTAACGTTGCATGAAACTTGTCATCTGCACTCTCTGGGGTACACTTGGAATCCTGCAACATCTAAAAGTGTGAAAGCAATTACAGCATGCTCACAGTTTTCATGTTGGAAATTTGTAGGAAGGGGGAACAGGAGGCCATGTTTTGGAAGGAAGTGATTATGAGGAAATACTCCATCCTTTGTGAACCACAATGTCATAGGTCAGTTCATAAAGCCTTATTTATTGTAATTCGTGGACATAGAAAATATATTTTGTTAACAGAGAGCCTACAGATCTTACAAAAAAAAAAAAGATTTTTATGGTAACTGAGAAATTCAGGAAAGTTTCCGAGCTACAACGATGAATGCTCTGAAGTATAAGGTAGCAGCTAATTAATATATAGGAAGTGATGCTTTTTATTACCTGTAATTAATGTAATATATTTTGGATTTTAACAAAGACTTTGCCCTAGGATACTTGAGTGGAGAGAAATTAAAAGTGGCTCACAGAAGAATGCTACATAGCTTATGATATGACCTATACTCACTCTAAACAGCTGGTTATATACACTCTTTAGAGATCCCTGATCTGGAAGTTGCCATCTGTCCAGACTGCCTTAGCAGACACAGATACATCGTAGGCTGGATTGTCATTTATAAATGTGAGTCTTACCATCTGACCTGTACAAAATCCATTGCAGAGTCGAAGGCAGCCCTAAGTATATTCCCTTAGTATCACTGTGGAATGCTATGATTCAACTTTGTTTTGAGGAGTTGCTTGTCATGTGTCCTCAGCAACATGTTACCATTAATCAACAGTAAACATATTGTGGACTGGATATGGAAGTTTTGGACATTGCCCAGAGAAATTTCATAAAAGCCTCTAACACTGTGTTGGAGCTTTCAAGCTCAAATTATAATGTGTTTAAATGGGAAGTGAGATCACAATGAGAAATAATGCCTAAGCATGAGCTTAGGATCCAGCAACATCGCTTCTGCAGGCTTTTCTTTCAACCTGGACACCAAATACTTCCAATAGGTTAAGTGATAAAGAAATCATTTGAATTTCTTGTGATATTGTTCCAAGAGATGACTTGACTTCTGCACACTCATACCTACACTTGAAATCTTCCCCCATGTTCAGAGATTGAACGCGATTATAGAAACCTGGAAGTTTTCATGATGGATATTCATACAAAGCAGGATCAGCATGTCACATATTGGAAGAAAGCATATATTATCAACAGACTTCCTTTTATTTCGATATATAATGTATTATGATTTTTCAATATATTGGTTCCCTTAGTGTGATGAGGAGAACTGTATCATTTAGAGAAATTTCGTAGCCAGGCAGAGAATATAAATTTTAGAAAAGCCCTATTCTCTACCTAACATTCCAGTCAACGATACGGTCGTACATCAGGTGAATGCTGAGGCGTAGAGGACAGCAGTCACACACAATACAGGAGATGACTGAAGTTCTTATCTATAATTCATGCAATACAATTTTGATTTGAGGAAGCCCATTTGCAAGTGTTTTTGACAGCAGTGAATTGAAATACAAGTCTCAAACAACTGTAGCCCTGTTTCTGATGTAACCTCTTTTCAGTTTCAAACAGCTGAATGGATACACCCTTTAGAGACGCATGTTCTCGCAATTACCCTGTGAACATACTGCATGAGCAGGCATGTTTAGAGTGTTAGCTAGCTTGTCATTTCCCAGAGAGGGTCTTTAGCAGCCATCCTGTACAGTGTTTGTTGCCAGAAGGATGAAAGTTCCACGTTTTTTTCCCCGTAGTGTCATTATACACGCAATGAGAATTACTTCTGTTGAGGAATTGCTTGAAATTAGTATCCTCAGCAATGGTCTTGTATAAATAAACAGAAAACGTATTGTGAAATGCAGGTGGAAGTTGAAGGCCATCTCTGAGAGACATTCAGATAAGGACCAGAATACATGTTGGAGCCTTAACACTGAATTACTGGTGTGCTGAATAAGAAAGCTATATCATACTGAGGAATAGAATTGAGTTGAGTCCTGTGAATTGGGCAACTTTCATTCTGCAAGACTGTATTTAACTGTGCTCCAAATGCTTCTTTTACAGCAAGTGCTACAATGATTATTGGAATTGCCTGCTATATTGTTCCATAAGACCTGCCATATGCAGTTTCTGAGGCACACTTGCAATCCTACAACTTGTACAAAGTGTGAAAGCCATTACAGCATCCTCATCGTTTTCATTTTGGAAATTCGTAGGAAGTGGGATGAGGCTGGCTATATTTGCAAGGGACCGTGTATGAGGAAGATACTTCAATCTGTTGGGAACCACAGTGTCATAGGTTGGTTCATATTGAACTTATTTTTTTTCATGAGGTGTGGATAGAAATCTATTTCATTAACAGACAGTCTGCAGAACTTGCAAGGAAAACATTGTTCTTTGTAACTGAGAAGTTCAGGCAACATTTCCCAGCTACACTGGGTAAATGCTGTGAAGTGTAAGGTAGCAGCCAATAAATATATAGAAAGTGATTAAATTTATTATCTGTAATTCATGTAATATATTTGGATTTGATCAAAGTCTTTGCCCTAGGGTTCTTGAGCCGAGATAACTTAAAACTGGGTCATACAAGAATGCAGCTTTGTTTATGATGTGACCTGCATTCATTCTAAAGAGCTGGTTGTAAACGCTCTTTAGAGATCCACGATCTGAAAGATGCAATTTGTCTAGACTGCATTAGCAGGCACAGATACATCATAGAATGGATTGTCATTTGTAAATGCGAGGCTTACCATCTGACCTGTACAAAATCCATTGCAGGGCTGAAAGGCTGTCCAAAGTATATTCGCGTAGTTTTACTGTGGAATTCTATGAGTTGACTTTCTTTTGAGGAGTTGCTTGTTATATGTATCCTCAGCAACACTTTTACCTAAAAGTGTTGGCTATCACCCAGAGAATTTTAATAAAAGCCTCTAATACAGTGTTGGAGTTTTCAAGCTGGAATTATAATGTGCTTAAGCAGGAAGTGAGATCACAATGAGAAACAATGCCTACAGGCGTATTTTTCAGCCTGGACTCCAAATGCTTCCAATGCAAAAAGTGGTGAGATCATTCAATTTCTTGCACTATGGTTCCAAGAGGCGACTCGATCTCTGCACACTCATATGAACACATCCTTGCACCATGTTTAGAGATTGAATGCAATTATAGAAACCTGGCAGTTTTCATGATGGATGTTTGTACGAAGTAGAAAGCATGCCACTAATTGGAAGAAAGTTTGTATTATCCACAGACATTTTTACATTATGATAAACAATGTATTATGAGTTTTTAATATAGTGTTTTTTTTATTATCATGATGGGAACTGTATCATTCATAAAAGTCTCTTTAACTTCAAGGTTCTTGAATTTTGTTCCTATGTTTCTTTTATGAATTTTGTTGTTTCAGGTCTTATATTCAGGTCCTTAATCCATTTTTAGTTAATTTTGGTGTGTGGTGATAGACAATAGTCTTGTTTCATTCTTTTGTAAGTGGCCTTCCAATTTTCCCAGCACCATTTATTGAAGAGGGTTTCCTTTCTCTACTGTATGTTTTTGGCTTTTTTGTTGAAAATTATTTGCCGATATAAATATGGGTTTTCTTCTGGACTCTCGATTCTGTTTCACTGGTCAGAGTTTTGCTGCCAATACTGTGCTGTTTTCATTATTGTCGCTTTATAGTACATTTTAAAGTCGGGCAGGATGATGCCTCCAGCCTCATTCTTTTTTCCTAGGATGGCTTTGGCAATTCGAGGTCTTTTGTGTTTCCATACAAGTCTGATGACTTTTTGTTCTATTTCTTTAAAAAATGCTGATGGGATTTTGATGAGGGTTGCATTAAATCTGTATAATGCTTTAGGTAATAAGGTCTTGAGGACTATGTTGTTTTTTTTCCAATCTAAGAACACGAAATATATTTCCATTTCTTTCTATCTTCAATTTTTTTAATATTGACTTGTTTTCATTTTATAGGTCCTTCGGATGTTTCGTTAAATTTATTCTCAGGTATTTTATTCTTTTTGTTACAACTGCAAAAGGAATTATTTTTTCCACTTCTTTTTCTGACACTTTATTATTAGATTATAGGAACGTTATGGATTTCTATTAGTGTTCTTGTGGAGTCTTTAGGGTTTTCTATATAGAGAATCATGCCATCTTCAAATAAAGACAATTTGACTTCTTCGTGTCATATTTGGATACCTTTTATATCAGTTTCTTGTGTGACTGCACTCTCTAGGACCTCCAATGTTATAGTGAATAATAGTGGTGATAGGGGACAGCCTTGCCTTGTTTCTGATCTTAGAGGGAAGATTTTTAGTTTTTCACCATTAAGTTTGATGTTGGCTGAGGGTTTTTTTATATTCAGACTTTATTATGTTAAGGTACTTTCTTTCTATATCAACTTTGTTAAGCGTTTTGATCAAAAATGGATGCTGTATCTTCTTGAAGTCTTATTCTGCATCTATTGATATAATCCTATGATTCTTATTTTTTGTTTATGTGGTTTATCATGGTAATCAACCTGTATAATTTGAACCATCTCCGTGCCCCTGGGATGAAGCCCACTTGATTGATAGTTGTTGAGGCTATCTCCATATCCAAGTTTGTGGTCAATTCTTGAGAATGTTTCTTGTTCACTAGAGAAGAATGGATAAGCAGATGTTTTGGGATGAAAGGCTCTGTATATGTCAATTATCTTTTAAGGATGATATTTCCATACTGATTTTCTTTTTGAATGATCTGTCCATATCTGACAATGAGGTATTTAGTTCCCCTCCTAAGATATTGTTCTGTTTCTCCCATTAGTTCTGTTAGTAATGCTTTACATAATTTGGGGCTCCGTGATTGGGAGCATTAATTTTAAAAAGTGTTATGTCTTCCTGGTGCCCTATTCCCTTATCATTATGAAGTGTCCCTCAGTATCCTTCTTTGCCTTTTTTATTATGAAGTCTATTTCATCTGAATACCATTTAGTACTATTAGTACAGCTACTCCCACTTTTCTCTGAATACCATTTGCTTGAAATACTATTTTCCACCCCTTCACTTTGAGTCATATTTGTCTTTGGAACTGAGATGTGTCCTTGGAAGCAGCATATAGTTGGGTTTTGTTTCATGATCCATTCTGCAACTCTGTGCCTTTTTTATTGGTGAGTTCAGTTCATTTATATTTAGGGTTATTATTGAAATATGATTTCTCTTTATAGCCATTGTATGTCTGCAGGTTTAGAGAAAATTACTAATTTTGCTATGATGGAGTTCTGAATTTCATAATAAAATATGCTAGTTTATTTGTGTGCTTATTTGAATAATACTATGTTTTGAAATTTTGAAGGAAATATTACATTAATTCTCCAGCTCTAAATAACTATGTTCAAAATCATGCAAATGCTTTTTTAAGAATATCTTTTCACCTGCATTTTTTTTAATTTAAAATAGAACACACTACTCTTACTACTTTATTATCTGCCAAATAGCATACAAAACTCTCTTTACTTGTCTCTAAAGTACCTTCTGGACTGAAAGCAATAGATATGATTTGCTACCTCAACTTGTTAAAAGTAAAATGTTGCTATTGTGTAGCTGATATTATCATATTTAAACAAATGGCTTCAAATGTTTTTTTTTTCTAGCCCTTATTCATGCTTTATTGTAAGGCTCTAACTGTATTAAAAGTATTTGAATAGGTGGCATCACAAAATTCATATTTAGTTTGAATTCCCTTTTTTTGCTTAACTATAGCCACATTATATAACCCAATACCCTGCTATTTACCTGATTTCAAAAATCTATTTTCAACAACTCATTATTTGAATCTTAAAATCTTAATTTCATTATATAATATTGGTCACTGGCTATCATAACTTTATTTTCAAAATTGAATGCAAATAATCTCACTTTTATAATTCTCAGATATTCATATTATCCAGCTTCAATCGATTTAGAAAATTACTGAATACAAATTTTTAACAATGTCTCTGAGCCTTTTTGTAGTCTAGTCAATCTATCTAATCCATCTGATTTCTAATAACCTTTAGCTTCTTTTCCAAAACAAATAAGATTAATCATATTGTTATTTCTTTTAGGTGGTCTTTTTCTTTTAATACTTACTCTTTTAATACTTCCCTTTTTCTATCTTCATTTTCTCAGTTCTTCTAATCTAGATTGCACTGGACAATTATATTGTACCTTCATTGAAAACTTTTATAACTAATCCTAAGACACAAATATAGTCAGGAAAATTAATTACATACAACCTTTTGCTATGTCCTTTGTCACTATAGTCCATATATTTGCTTGACTAAGCTTGAAGCAATCTATCTTATTTATAGATGTTCCAGCACTTAATGGTGGTTCATATATTAATTATGTGGTCAATAAGTATATCTCAATTTACTCTACTCTCCTGTATCTGTTATGCCTTCTTTTGTTGACAGTATTCAGGTGTTGCTTGGATAATCATACCTCCTCTTTTCTCAGTCTAATTGGTTTTTGTAGGACTGTCTCAATCTCTAGGTTATATGGATAAAAATGTTACCTATTCTGGCCAATGAGGACACTTTATCCTCTTTGCTCAATGTTCATGTGTGATAAATGTCTCACAGAAAGCCAATGAAAGTCATATCCAGAATCTTTACTATTAATATTGGGAGCGGAGGAGGGTAGATGTTTATTTTGTGTCATTGGTTTTTGGTTGTTGTATTTTTTGTCTAGTATTTTAATGTTTGTACTCTATAAGTGGGTTCTTACTGATAATGATACCAACACAAATGAAATATCTTAGGGTTGAAAATAGATCCCCTACACTTTGACTAATATTATTAATGCTGCTATACTTAAAGGTAGGTAAACTCATCATGTCATTTATGGGAAAAGAAATAAATTCTCTTTCATTTCTCCTTTATCTAAGATTTCTATCACTTTCAATAAAAAAGTCCCAACTAATTTATGAGAAACATGTTTAGATGCTTCTTAAGTAAGATATCTGAAATAACACAATTATATTCTATAAGCAATTTATTTAGTTATTGTCATAGTGCATTGAACAAAGCATAACTTTGTTAACTTTGAACAAAAAATTATAGTAGGCTACCATAAAAAGGAAGGCACAAAAGTGATATTAAGGTTGGTTGCTTATTCCTGCTTTGCTTAGGAATAGATACATTGTATGACATTTTAGATTATAAAGAGACATTAAGACAATATGCTGTTGGTCACATTGCTTAGTGGTTTACTATGGTGACTGTGAAAGAAAAAACTAAAAAGGGTTAAAATTAGAGAGCTATGGAAACACAATACTCCCTAAAAAGGCCCTTGATTATCTCCCCCTGTTGGTATTCCTACCCTTGAGTATTCTTCTCCACTTTGCATGAGAGCCAGAGAGTGGCCTGTTTCTAAGCAATAGAAATTGGCACCATAGATGGGATGTCTCCTCAGTGATTATGTAACATATGATTATAGCTTATATCTTCATTCTTTCTAGTAGAATGTCTTTCCTTTGCTGGATTTAATGAAGTGAATACATGGATTTGTCCATGTGACAAGATATTGAAGGTGATGTCTGACCGATAGTCAGAGAAGAACTGAAGCCCTCAATCCAATATCCCACAAGTAACTGAATCTTACCAAAAACCACATGAGATTGGAATTGTACTCTTCTCTAGTCAAGCCTCAGATGAGAACCTAACAGTGGCCAATACCTCATTTCAAACCTGTTTGAGACTATTAAACAGAGAACACAGGTGACTAATTCTTAACCTACAGAAACTTCAAGATGATATATGTGTTAGTTTAACTTATTAAGATTATGTTAATATTGTTACACTGCAATATATAGCTAATACACACGGCTTCAATAATAAGAGCAATGACATTAACTTATGACAGATCAAATTACATACAACTTAACTTTTACATAAGAAAACATATGTTAGCCATATTCCGGAATAATTTTTATAAACTAAATTTTTTTTGAGTATTAGATATTACTTAAATTGTTTACTTTTCTGTCTTATTACTATATAAGAGCTAAATTTTGTGCTTTCCATAATTTGTTTTTTGATCCTTATAAAGTACAGAAATATAAAGTCTGCAGCTAATTAACTTTCCGCTTTAACATAGAAAAATGCCACCTTTTACTTTAAACTTTAACATTTTGTGTGTATTTTTGTACAATCTGAATAAGAATGACTAATAACAAACAGATTAACTGGAAAAATTTAAGAAGAAATTTAAATTCAGTTGATAACACAAAAAGCATTTCAAATTCTATTTTTTAGTAAATATTTAAAACAGATTTACTTCTAGACAAAGTATCTCCACATTAACCTGTGACTTAATTATGCCAGCACACTTCTTTCTACCAGAATCTAAATATACTATAAAAATGCAATTTTCTCCAGGCTAGAACTAAATGAGCCTCTATGATAATGAGCATTAGATTACAAAATTTTAATTCTGTTCTATTTGTTGCCAGGTAGGACTCATTTTATTTTGTTTTATACCCTGGAATGTACTAGTTACATGATTGGGGCAAATTACATTTTCCTTTGGTATCTCATATTTAAACACAAAGAGAAGTCAGGTCCATAAAATCAGATGGCAGAGAGGATAGAAAGATAACAGAATTGAATAAAATGAACCATATGTAAATTAATAGAGAAAGTGGTGGAAGTAAAGAATTGGATGCTGCATGTTCTATTTAATAAGGGAAACTACTATGCAATAATGCAAGTCCAGCGTCATTTTAAAGTGGAAAGTAAATTCAAAATTTTATGTGAATCCCATTAACTTACATTTTGACAAGCAATGGAAGTTTTCTTTTTAAACCATCATCTGACTTGGTTTGACCTATGAGCTTGATCTATGAGCTGACTGATAGTTTATAAGTTATAGAGTAAACTATGTGAAAGGTATTTTCTAGTTCTACCATTCTGAGTCTGATATAATATGATTTGCCATTTCCTCTTTTCTTTTTGTTGAGTACAGTCAAAATCTATTGATTAACTTCAGAAGCTAAGAATTATGGCCAAATAAAGGATTTCTCAAAAGTATTTCTTTTTTTAAATCTTTCCTTGCTGTTAATTCATATAGTTATAATTCATTATCTTATAATGAACAGTGCATCATTAACTCTCTTCTAATGAACTTTTTAACACCTGATTAAAAACAAGTAGCTGTTGAGTGTCTGAAATTCAAGAATTCTACTTTTTTAAAAAATAGATTTACTGCTGATATAATTGAGAAAAAAAACTTTTACAATAAAGGAGACACTTGAAACATAGAGCTCAGGAGTGGAGCTAGACAGCTTTAGTGATGACGCTTAAGAGTCAAGAGATAACTGGATTCCCACTGTCCAGAAAAGGACTACTAAGATCATGCTAGAGGAAATGGTTATATCTTTAAGAGATATAGACCTAGAACATTGGAGAGACAGATGGTTTCATATTTGTAAAATGTCTTCCAGAAAGGCCTTGACCAGAAGCTCTTTCATAAGGCTTATCTGAGTTCGGTTTGATGTCCATGTTCCTGACATGCTCCTGATGGCAGCACTACCTTCTATTTTTCCCTCAGGAGCACCACTTTGGGCTTTATTGGCCGTTTCAAACAAATCCCACAAATTTTGACTGAAATTTTAAAATTACCTAAATTAATACTTAAACAAAGACTAGATAACAATTCAATTAAAAATGCTCAGTTTTAATAGATATCAAATTAAATTTTTTCCAGATGTTATTTTTCATCTTTATTGAAATATATTAGACAGTTAGTTGCTTGTATTTACACTGTACAATTCAGTGAGTTTATTTTTAAATTGTATTTGCCATGCAATAAGATATCAGTTTTAGCCTTATATCCATCCCCTTCCTTTTTGTGTCTGTCTTTTAATCTGAAGTGAGTCTCTTGTAGGCAGCATATGTAGGGGTTTTGCTTTCTTACCCATCCAGCCACTCTATCTTTTGATTAGAGCACTTAATTTATTTCCATTTCAGATACTTGTTGATAGGAATGTATTACAATTCTTTATTCCTATTTTTAATACTTGTTTTTTCTTCTTAAAGAAGTCCCTCCAAGATTTCCTGTAATATTGGCTTGGTGATGATAAATTCCTTTAGCTTATTTTTTGTCTGAGAAGCTCTTTGTCCTTTGACTCGAAATGATAGCTTTGCCGGATAAAGTATTTTTGGTTGTAGATTATAGGTTTTCATCATGTCAAATATTTTGTGCCATACCCTTTGCCCTGCATAGTTTCTTTTAAGAAATCAGCTGAATCTTATGGGTGCTCCTTTGTAGGTAACTAATGGCTTTTCTCTTGATGCTTTTAAGATTTTCTCTCTGTATTTAACCTTTGGCATTTTAATTATCTGTTTCTTGGTGTGGACCTCGTTGGGTTCCTGGTTTTGGGGACTCTGAGCTTCCTGGGGTTTTATGTCTACTTTCTTCACCAAGTTAGGGAAGTTTTCCATCATTATTACTTCAAACAGCTCTTCAGCAACTTATTTTTCATCAGGTACCCCCATGACATGGATTTTTTTTTAAAATTTTAATAGTGTCCCATAGGCTCCTTAAATTATTATTATAGTCTTGGCTTCTTTTTCCTTCCTATTCTGATTGAGTGTCCTTGTCTTTTTCATCCTCTATATAGGTTATTTGATCTGCTTCTTTATTCACTCTGTTTATTCCATTTAATGTACTTCTCATCACAGATAATGTGTTCTTCTTTTCTGACTGGTTCCTTTCTATAATTCCCATTGCCATTTTTATGTTTTCTATCTCTTTGTTGAAGTTTTCACTGAATTCATCTACACTTCTCATAAGTGCATTGAGCATCTTTATAACCAGTGTTTTGACCTCTGCGTCTGTTAGAGTGCTTGACTCTGTTGTTTCTGGATCTCTGTTCTGTTGTCTCATATGCTTATTTGCCTTCCCATTTTGACTGCCTTTTTGTATTTGTTTCTATATACTAGGCAAAACTCTTAAGTCTCCCAGTCTTATTAGTGTGGATTTGCATAGTAGGTATATAGTGACACAGTCCTGAGAGGGGTTCAGCTGCAAGACAAGTTTAGTCCCTGCCTGTGCCGCTATGGGGCCACCTGTTAAGATTCAGCAAGCAATCCACAAATGATGTGCTTAGAGTTGCCTCAAAAGGCCACCCCAGAAACCAAGACCTGCTGCCACCAGTGAGTCTAGGCGCTGCTCACAAAGAGCACCTGACTCGCTGAGGATGTGGCTTGGATGGGGCCACAAGTTGGGAGAGGCAGAGTTTCAGGAAATCCTCTGGGCAGAGTGACCTCTGTTATCCATTTTGATGAAGTCTCTGGTAGGCTGCACTGAGTCCACCCACTGAGAGGGAAAGGGTGCAACAGAAGAAAAATGGATATGGCCTACACTTCTGTACGGAGTGAGTATTGCCACAGCCCTCACTCTGACAACTCATTGTTCCCTTGTAAGTCCCTGGTGCACCCTGCAAAGCTGATCCTGTACTGGTGCTCAGAGCGAGCAGGTCAGTTACCGTGAATGTCTACTCATAGACATGGCCCCTTTAAGAGGCATTTGCAGCTGCTGGTTGCCACTGCTGCCACCTCCATCCCACTTAGTTACCTGGAACAAGGCAGCCTTGCAACTTCATCCTGTCCTACTTTCTGCCATTGTAGGGTGATTTCTTCCTAGTTATTTGGCTTATTCATCTAGATGCCAGGTGATTTTTTCCTTGCTGTTTGATTCTTGTTTCTGTTACAACTTTGATTTGGTCACCAGAGGAATGAACAGTGCTTCTATCACTTAAGCCATTTTTTCTTTGCTCCAAATTCAAACGTCATTAGTTCATTATCTTACTATTTGCATTATCCTCACCACCCCTATATTTCATGTGTAAAACAGCTGCAAAGTTTTAAAGATTAATGAACTTTGTTTTTTATACTAGTTTTAGGTTTAAAGAAAAGTTGAACAAAGTTAAGAGTTCCAGGTGTATTGCCCACCTCCAGTTTCCCTTATTATTAATGTCTTGCATTAATATGGTCCATTTGGTACAACTAAAGAACCAATATTGATATATTATTAACTGAAGTTCACATTTTACATGAAGCTTCATTCTTTGTGTTGTGTGTAGTATCGAGGCCAGAAACATGTATAATGTCACATGTCCACCATAATAGTGTCATACAGGGTAGTTTCAGTGACCAAAAAAAAATTATCCTGTTCTTTACCTATTCATCCTTCCAGTCCTCTGAATCTTCCACCATCAATCTTTTTATTGTTTGTATACATTGTCTTTTCCAGAATGTAAATAGTTTAAATCATATAGTATGTAGTATTTTTGAACTGGCTTCTTTCCTTAACAATATAGCTTCTCCAATACTTTTTTGTGACTTGATACTTTTTATTGCTGAATCATGTACATTGTAAAGATTTACTACAAACAGCTGCATTTTAATAAAAAAAATAATCAAAATGACTCCAAATCTCTTGTTTAGAAATAAATCTTAGGTAAATACAACCCAGGAAAGTTAACTGCTACAGAATTTATATGCAAAATACTTCCACAGAATTTATCATGGATGTATAAACTAATTCGTAGATATCTGTTTAACATTTCAAATTGATTATTTTTTAAAAATAGAGACTACAATAAATCTCTCTCAATTAAATACTTTTTAACACCTTTCCTATCTGAATAATGGCTATAATAAAATAACAGAATTTGCAATTTTCAACTGTTAGTCCCAGTTTTTACATTTTACATATAAATGAAACAATTATTCTATAATTTAAAATCTACTTTGTTGATGTATTATGTTTAAATAATACTAGAAATTGAAAATGACTCAATATTTCTTCTAAAAGTCAGCAAAGTATCAACTTGTTCAGGAGGTTAATAAAAATATGTTAGGTACATTTGCCTCTTTTCTATATATAAAAAATAAAAATTTTGAATTTGTTTTTTATAGAAAATGCATTTTAAAATATATGAATCTTTAAAAATGAACATAAATGTGGCATTACATATGCAAAGTATAATAATCAATGTTGATACATTTCCATTTTAAATAAATACTACAGGTATGTCTATATTTCTAGTACATTTGTTTGGAAAAGATGTAAACAACCGTCTTTAATAAAATTTTTGGTAAATTGTGTAAGATACTGCATTACCCATTCAAAATCAATATTCACATTTAGACTCTATGATCTATTCCAGATGTATTGACCTTTTCATATTTACCTCTAAAACAGATGACAAGTGAATCCTAGTGTGTATAAGTCTTAGTCCATCATCCTGAAATGGAGAGCAAATGTCATTCCTCGAAATGCTAACTTGACCTACAAGAGTCCCTTTATTTTAATGTAATATTATATGTTTGAATTGCTATTAGAATTTTGATATTTCTGTTTTGACTAAAGAGATATAAAATATATTTTCTGATTATGATAGTACAACTCTTTTCCAAAACATCTAAATGGATAATTAATTGACTAAAAACCTCTCATCAGATGTGGACTGATGGTAGCAATGAGATTGTGCTTCACAGATCTCCAACTATAGGAATCACATTGACTAAGGTCCCTGTGGTTGTCCTCTGAAGTCTATTGCTATGCTTCCTAAGGGCTGCTTACAGATAATGAATGAGAAAAGCAGAGATGCTAAGGAATGACCCTTCCTGGGAGACACATGACTTATCTGATATCTCAGTATGTTTTGAGGACTCCCTGATCATCATGCAGAAAATCACTTAAATGACAGAGTAATCACTTAAAAGACACAGCAGGCTAAGATTGTTCTCTCCCTCTTTTTCACTTGGGGTCAGAAGGCATGTGGTTTGAAGGTTTATCTGCTTCTTCATCATTTTTCTCACACAGGAATATCACCTAACAAAATATTTGCTTGTTAAATCTCATTTTGATGTCTGATTTTTAGAGGACAGATCTGAACTAACTAACACAGAACATTGAGATTAAAGTTAAAAAGTAATATTGTATTTCAAAATATATAAATTAAATTCAAAGTATTCATAAATGTCTACAAAAAGAATTCTGGTGAAAATAAAGATGCAAAAATTTAAAAGATTTTAATATAGAACTTTTATGTAGGTATTAATATACATTGAAATATAATGAAGATAAATACATTGAATAGATTTAATATGTATTCATTTACATGAAGACAAAAAATGAATAAGAAAACTTTGAGGGTTATAGTATACTATTATTTAAATGTAGAAGAGAGGCAGACATTATAGAATATTTTTAAATAGTATGAGAAATTCCAATTAATATTTCTCTCAGTTCAGTAACTACATGGTTGCTATCACTCTTTTCTTTCACATCACTGGCAGACACTACAAGGTACAGAGTTTTTATTCCCACTAAACCCAATCCTTGTCAAGATACCTTCTAATAATAAAGAGGAAAGCATTATTTGTCACATCTATCTTAACCAAAGAGTTTAGCTCAATTCACTTGAAGAGTGGCAGAATATGCCACCCTAAATGACAACAGTAGATGTTTAGGATGCGCCTCCTCAAAATATGCCACTTTGGTATATTGATTACTTTGCGCTATAAGCACTTAATTAAACAGAAAATTCAGGGAGAGATTTTCTCTGAACTCCCCTTATCTACCTAAAGACATATCCTCCAAAAGGAACTCAATTGTCATAGAACCTCTCACCCTAGGAGTTTCATGAACTAGCAAATATTGGTTCTTATCACAGGAGAACAGACTAGAAGTGGATGTGACACCCAAACTTTGTCAGTAACTATCATATCTTCCATCTCTTCTAAGAACCTATTTATCTTTCCAAAAAGCTATTTACTCTAATAAGAGGCTTATACCCGCTTTCCTTTCTCTATTACGATAATATTTAATCTTGAATTCTAAAAAGGCCACCTCTTCAAGTTACTCATTTTCTCTAGGTATCTTCCATGTATATGTAAAGTATATATGTTAATAAATTTGTTTGTTTTACTCATGTTAATTTTTTTTATTACAGAGTCTCAGCTAAGAACTCAGAAGGATACAAGGAAAATTACTTTTCCTCTTTTACATAGTCATACTACTTAAAAGAGGGAAAGAATGCTAAAATTGACAGACTCAGAGAAAAGTGCATAGAAAACAATATAAGATAAAATACAGTTAATAATAATCTCAACAAAAGGACTAACTTTCCAACTTTCACAGCTATGCAAACATTAAGAGGTGAAATCCTCACAATTGTTAAGTTTTAAAATAACAGTTGACATTGTGGTAAGAATATTAGAAAAATTAAGAATTAAATTATTATGCTGACTAAATGATCTTCATGGTAGATTTCATCCATTATATGATATGACTCTAAGAACAGAATTTTGATGATAAGATTAACCTATTTTACTCTAATTTCAGTGAAATTAGAGGAAGATGGTTTAAATTAAGATATGAGACTGAATGTAGATATGGAGAATATTCTTATTTGCTTGAATGGTAATAAGTTGAAATTCATGCTTATTTATGTGAAAAAGAGGCTAATACTTGAACTAAATTCATTTTTAAAAAATTGAAGACAACTGGAGATGATTTTGAGAAAGAAGATGTATTTCAATAACAAAAGATAAAGAAAATGCCATTAACTCTTTAAGAAATTAGTTTCAAGAAAAGGAAAGAGAGAAAAAAAATAAATAATTATTCAAGCAAGCAAACTCGAAGACACTAAAATTACTGATATTTCCTTGTTTGCCAAAAAGGAAAACTGAAAGAACCAAATAAAAAGAAATGATGCATTAAAATAAAATATTTGTTACCATTTTGAAATTGTGCATTGTTTGTATGCATCTAAATAATGTGAATGTTGTTTACAATTAAATAATATTATACAGTCTGAAGAGTTATATACTTTCAAAATTTTAAGAGGAACTCAGGGCATTCTGGAAAATGTAAATGTTCATTGATGACAGATAAAACAAATAATTTCTTGATATTAATTGGCTCAAGTAAAGATTGGTTAGAAGAGGTAATGAAATTAGCAAAATGAGTCTGTTTCAAAGATTACAACTGATGTAGGGACCAAAAAGAATCAAGTGCACACTTATCTTAAGAATTACTGTAAATATGGCCATTATAAAAGTAAACATCTGTATTGGGCAAAGCTCTTTTCCATTATGAGATTCCTTCTACCCTGAAAAATCACTTGTAGACATTAGGGAGCAACTTTAGTTCACAGAATTTGAGAAAAGACAAAAATCAAATATTTTTCCTAAACATATAAAATATTCCAATGTTATAAATTATAAAGAAAAAAATGTCAGAAATTTCTGTTCTAATCTTGACAAGCTAAATTAGTTCACTTAATATTTACGGTAGTCTTTGTAAAATCCTTGACTAATTTTACCAACTTCTTTCTTTATTTATTTTTCAAAGAACAATTAGCAGAAGTTTTTAAGTATGAAAACAGACTTAATAATTAAGTATGTAAAATGAATGTTTGTTTTTCTGTTGCATTGCTACTTTTGCTTTGGTAAGCTAACCTACTAATTATCTGTCACCAAAAAGTTAGCTGGAACCCAATAGATTTTTTTCTTTAGTAAATATTAAAGTATTTACTATGATGTTTATTATAGTCCAGCAACCAAGCATCAGAAGTAGTTCAATGTTTAAATGTTTTTAATTTTATGAAAACAACAATGGATTTTGTTTCTATGTCTATGTAGGACAGGTACATTGGAAATGTTTTGCCAAATAGTAAATGCTAACTAAGTCTTTTTGATAGCTTCCACAAAGCTAGTTTACATCACATAACTCTCACGTATACTCTGCTCTGCTTTATTTTTCACTTCTGTTTGTGATGAAGATGATTAGACTTCTATGGATAATGAAGAAAACAATTAATTGTAATCAAATAGCCAAAATTTAGCTTAAAGTCCAGAAAGGTTTAGTTCATAATATGTGATATCAAGACTTTATAAGCTGAAATAATTTCAGATGATTTTAAACATCCAAAAAAGTTCATGTGATATTTGTTTTGAATTCAAAGGAAAAGAAATATTTTTGAAATTTTCACCTCACTTGGTTCAGAAAACCTCTGGAAGTCAACTTTTGCCCCTTTACCCTTTCATATACAGAAATGGCAGTGTTTCAAGTTATTTTGGAACAATGCTCAAGATGGAATGTGCTAAATTGTCTTAAGTCCCTGAATGACTACTTGAAAGAATAGCAAGCAGAAGAACCACCATCAAGTTGAAACACTCATTTAAGACTGTCACATGAGCCCAACATACTTGTTTCTTTGTGCTTTAAACCACTGAAATTTAAGGGTCTCTTTTTACAGCAGCTTGCCCTAACCTAACTAATCATTTTATTCTGAGTTTTAAAGATTTAATGACTGGCCATTTCAAAAATAAGATAATTGAGTCAAAGGAGGGGTTTAGGTTAAGAATCCAGTTCAAGAGTCTAAAATAAATGAATATTTTAGAACCTCTCTAATACTTAGTCGTATATTGAAAACTAGTTTTTCCTAAGAAATTCAAAAAAGTCATTGAAATTAAGACATTCCTGAATTGTAAATACCAAACCTCAGCTCACAATGCTTCTTATCTTGGATGACTGCCTTCAATGTTTAACTCATGAGCATCCTCCTCCCATACCTTACAAAGAACAGAAATCATATATTATAAATTTGTGCCCCTTAAATATTCATCACATAAAGCAAAATTTTTTCTACATGACACAATTGTGTAGGAGAGGTAAACTTTTACCTCTATGCTGTTAGGAGTTTTTGGCTAGACTTAAGTATTAAACAGATATCAGACAGATTAACAGGAGACAGCATACATAGTTATATAAAGTTTACATGCTACAGGAGTCCTCATAAGAAAATGAAGACCCAAAGGAATTACAGAACCTATATGCCTTCATATTAAGTTGAACAGAGAGAAAGAGAGAGAGAGAGAGAGAGAGAGAGAGAGAGAGAAAGAGAGAGAGAAAATTGTAGAAAATAAACTATATAGGAAGGTTAAAGGGAGATAAGAATTATTTTAATAAGGCCTGTTTGTATAGAATTCTCTTGGTATTGACTCCCTGTTAAAGAATATTTTTTCTCCTTGTGCAGGAAGGGCATCTTTCACACAAGAGTTTTGATCTCCTGTTTCCAGGAAGAAAAGGGGATATTAGAATGCCCTTCTTGCACTTGTTTTGTTAAGTGCTTTTAGCTCAAATTATCCTTACACCAAAGTAGCATAATTATGTGTAGCATATTCTGTCATCCTTCAACTCCAGTATAAAGGATCATCCTGATAATCGGGGATTAATAACAGATTTGCATATCTGAAATTTATGTGTGTCTTGCTGAGGTAGGAACTGGATTGGAAAAAAATAAGAGGAAAAGGAGACATTAAATTTGCAACAACTAATCACTATTTTTTTCTTTTTTTTTTCCATTAAGGATAGAGACTGTTGGCCATCACAGCAATCTGAAATAGTGTAAGCTAGTAGCTGAACATATAAAATAACAATATAAGCATAAAAATATTTTACCATGAATGCTGTTTTAAAAATGACAAACCAAGAAATATTGCAATATAATGAGAAAAGTTTCTAAAATAATTATTATGTTATTAGTTGTTTTATACTAATAAAATATTGACAAATTATGTTAGTTGAAATGGTACTAGCTAACATGGTAGATAAGCCCTTAAATTTCTTGCTCACAAAGCAGTTCATTGAGGGCATTCCTAGTTAGGTAGCTATTCTCCAAGCTGTGATTGAAAAGACTGAACTCCTTTTATATTGTATTTCTACAACAGTCAATATATGACTCCCAAGGTTTCTTGTTTTTTTTTGTTTTGTTTTGTTTTGTTTTGTTTTGCCATTTCACACATCCAAAGTGTGAAAAATTTAAGTCATAGCAGGAAATGATGCAGACCATATTGTTCAACATTTTATTGGCCATAATTTAGTCATATGACTCCATCTAGCAAGTGAGGTTAGGAAATGTAGTCTAACTGTATGCCCAAGAGTAAGAGGAAATGAATTAGGAGACCTGGGAACTCTGTTATGTATGTCTATAAAAATATTCAAAAGCATGATAATTGATAAATCATAAAGAGATGATTGATGAAGAAGACAATTATGAGTCTTAATTTTTTTAATAGTTCATTCCACGTTTTAAGTCGAATGTAAGCCTACATACACATTTAAAGTCAGTTATTTGCATTTATTCTAAAAGTAGTGACTTCTGCCAATATTTATATAACTTTTTTATTATCCAAATTTCTGGGTGCCTTATATAAAACAAAATAATGCTGTTCTTTATTAAAGTATTATTGAATCCATTATAATAATTCTAATGATTCTTAAGTAGGATTTTCTCCATAAACTGCAGGATGCAATGAGATTACCAAATTGCCTTTATGTGTTAGAAAAAGATATGAACTGAGACAGTCAGGACACTATTTTCAATTGTTAGACATGTTCTTCTGGAAGGTCAAAAATTCTTCCTCATGACTCTAATGACTGCTATTAATTTTAGAACTGAATAACTGGCTAATTGTTTCTTCTCTAGGTTAACAACTTTATTAACAGAATCTATTTGCAGTCAGTAGTCCTATGCAGAGAAGGTAAGAAATGGTAAATTATTCATTAAAAATTATTTTTAAAAGGTTGCAGTAAATAAAGACAATTTTTAAAAAAAGAAAAGAAAGCTAAAGAATTCATGCCCTGAAGAAATCTATGACCTTGGTTTAGCATCACAATGTTTTAGCTAGAAAAGTTAATGAGCAGTATGATAGGAAGATAGGAGGCATACTTCTATTAATAAGGAAATACAGCTCAAATCTATGCTGATCATGTTCAGACACAGTTAACTGTTTCTCTAACATGCTTCCTTAGTACTATGAGCTTCTATTACTGTTTCACAGTGTATTGTAATTTTCATAGAGTTCTTCATTTCCACCTATGTTTGAAAACCTCTGAAATATAATGACTAGCTGCCTTTTAATAATACGCCAAGAATAAATTATTGTGAGAAAACTATCTCCTGTGAGTCCTAATATCCTAATAATAGTACACTAATATTTTAACTTGGAGACAAAAATAGCAATCATGAAAGAAAATTCTACAATGTTTTCAGGAGAGTACTCTAAATTTTTCTATCACTTATATCCAATTATGAAGCAATCCTAATATTTGGTAATTTAAATTTCATTATTTATTATTTTTTTCAATTCTTCACTTCCTAAAGACACACACACACACACACACACACACACACACACACACACACACACACCATGGACTGAATTGTTTCCCCCTAAAATTCATCCGTTGAAGCTCTAACCCTCAAAGGACCAATATTTAGAGATGGACTTTTAGCAGGGAATTAGATTTAGATGGTCGGGAATGTGGGGCCCTTTTTGGGGGATGATGGCCTCTATAAGAAGAGACACCAGAGAGCTTGCTTGCCTTCTCTCACTTTCCTCTAAGTGAGGGCAAGTCAGAAGGCAACATTCTGTCAACCTAAAAGAGAATCCTCACCAGAACTTGACTATGCAAGCACCCTGATCTCAGATTTTCAGTTTCCAGAACTGTGAGAAAATAAATGTCTTCTATATAACTCACCAAGTTTGCGATATTCTGTTATGGCAGCCTGACCTGACTAAGAGTGTACATACTAACTCTATAACTATACTATATAATATATGCACACAAACACATACATACTCTTTAATCTTTAAAATATTTTTAAATCTCTTTTTATTTTAATGTTATTTTCTTTTCAGTTACAGCTGACATTCAAAACTATGTAAGTTGCAGGTACACAGACTGGTGCCTAGACATTTATATAACTTATGAAGTGATCCCCCCAATGAGTCTAGTACATGGCAACATATGTATTTATTATAATAGTATTGACTATAAACTCTATGCTGTACTTTACATCCTAGTGACTATTTTGTAACTACTAACTTCCACTTCTTAATACTTCACCTTCTTCACCTGTATCCCATCTTTCTTTCACCCTCTCTTCCCATCTGGCACCCATTTGTTTGTCCTCTGTATCTATAAGTCTATTTCTGTTTTGTTTGTTTGTTTATTTTGTTCTTTAGATTCCACATATAAGTGAACTTGTGCTATTTGTCTTTCTCAGTCTGACTTATTTCTCTTAGCATAATACCCTCTGGGTCCATCCATGTTGTCGCAAATGGTAAAATTTCACCTTTTATGGACGAGTAATATTCTACCATATATGTACTATGTCTTTTTTTATCCAGTAATCTTTTGATGGACATGTATATCACTGATTTTTAAAAAATATCAGCTCAGATATGTGTCAAAAATTTAAAAATATAGACTTTCTAGCAAGAAATTAAATGTGTACTTCCCATTATTAAGATCGTTAGTCAGTTGCATGTTAAACACCAAAACATAATATGTTTTTAAAAGCTTGTTTTTATCATTTTAATGGATTCATTTTTTATCAAAATATTAGTAAACCTGATATTCCTTATACAAAATTATCATTTAGCTATATTAACCTTTAAATAAATATAATGTTAATTTAGAAAAGCTGAAACTAGAATTGGAAGTCTATCTCATTAGTAAATTCATATCTCATCAATTTTAGAGACCAAAACAAAACAAAAATTTTCATATATTATAAAACCTTATAGTAATCCATACCTATATTCCTCTTGTGTGAAGTGTGGGATTTCTCCAGCATATAAGACAAGAATTTTCACTGCGGCACTGCTGGACATCACAGCTCACCATCATCAAAAGAAACAACCACCAACTTAAAGAGTAATAAAAATTCAAGTTAAAAAACATATTAACAAGAAGAAAATGAAGTATCATTTTACTATGTATATTTTTAATCACTGGGCTGCCTGGTTCTAGAAGGGAGACTACTACATACCAGGTGGCAGACATTGTACTGGTGTTTGATACATATATTTTCATTTAATTTTCACAATAATCCCACCAGGTAGATGTTATTGTTTTAATTTATCAGATGAAAAAACTCAAGGAAATTTAGTTACTAACTCTATAATAAAAAATTACCAGTAAAACAGGAATATGACACAACATTTCTCCAGTGATAAACTCTTTCCAATTCTACTGGTGCCTACAGAGAAAAGTATGTCTATAAGCGCTAACACTTATTTGAAATGTGTTAAATCAGTCACATCGATAAGAAAAAGTTAATTGGCTTGCAATAAAAACAAATTAAATTTTCTATTGAATTAGTTGTATGCAAGATTATAGGACAGAAATACATGGTCTGGAGGACAAAATTGGAAGTCTGTACTTTAAAACACTTAGATATTCATGTTCTTAAAAACAAAGGCAACATATAAAACACAGTTCATGCTGTATAGCAGAAATTGTTTAAATAATGAAAACTCAAGCTTTAATGGCTATATATTATTTATTACCATATAGCTTTTATGAATTATCACTTTCTTGATAACCTATGTCAAAAAATTCTGATATTTAAGAAATGTTATTTACAAAACTACATTTCTTTGTAATATAATTTTGGAAGCAGCACATTACTTGTCTAAACTAATTCAACCTAGATCTGGAACCATAAATGAAGGTCATCTTGAGAGCAAAGATTTACCATGGGATAGAATTTTACAAAGATAAAAATTATTCTAAAAAGTGATAAAATTAAGTGTGCCTCCAAAGTACCCTATGTCCTAGACGAGAATGTTCATATTTTAACAAAGCTTCACTTTTTGTCCAATATTGAGAAAAGGAGCATCGAGTCAGCATCACAACTTTCTTTTTGTGTCTCTGGGCTATCCAATCCAGAAAGTATGATTATGTAACATCTCCGACTTTGACAAAGCAACTTCTCACTGAGAGTCAAACTCCTCCCTTTGAGGTCATCTTCTTTTTAAATCAGGGGATTCACGTGTTCTACATGTTCCCATGAAACACTTATGCACCTCATCTGCCAGTCATTTTCAACTTCCTCTCACCTGCCACCAATGTTCTTTGTGACTCTCTCTGTGACTCAACTGAAAACCATCCCATCAAGGCCACACAGAGATCCAGTTTGTCCACAGCTCTGCCCTCACTAGAAAGCCTGACTCAGGGTTGGCACCCCAAAGCCTGCTGTGGTTTGTCATTAGTACTAAATGAAACCTAGCTGAAAAACATAGCTTCAGAACCTTAGAAAAAGGCCAGGTGTGCTAACTCATTAGTCAACAGCTGTTTAGTCCTTTGCATGCTTAGCACCATTTGCCCGCTGGTTGACCATCACCCTGGGGCTAAACCTCTTTGTACATGTCACTGTCTTCCCATTGCCCTGAGGCTCCAGACAGCCCTGGTTTATTGTCTGAGCTTCAGAATTTGCTTTTATTTGTTTTACTTCTTTACATCTTGCCCTCTCTTCCAGGCCCACTTGGGAGGGACCAAAAAGGTCCTGTTTCCTTCTGTGACATTTCTCCTGAACCTTGGAGGGCTGGGGGACTGGTTGAAAGAACCAGGGTCACAGCATGTGGTGTTTGGCTGGTAAGTGGTCGAGGCTGAAGTTCCTGGAAGATGCAGCCCCAAAATTCCCTGGGCTGCTTGGTAACCACCCATTTTAGGACCAAGGACTGGCAAATGCACAAGGTCAATAGGCTGAAGGAGTCAGCCTGTGGCATTTGGGCAAACAGATTGCAGATGTAGTCATGACTTGAATGGAGAAAGAGTTTGATGCAAGATAGGTGAAGCTGGCCTCCCAGTAGGTCAGCGGTTAATGGCTGGCCTTCTAGCAGGAGGTAAGGCAGAAGTCCTGAGCCTGGGCTATCACGTGGTTGCCAGGAACACTGTGGCCAGTAAAAAGTGCACACCCTATTCCTCTGGTATGGCCTGGGCTGAGGCTGGGGAAGAGGTGATGTGACTCTGTAGTGGGGGGCCATAGCAGAGTGTGATATTGATGGAGTCTCAGCTGTATGTAGAAATCCTGAGCACTCATTTGAAGGCCAGGACACACAAAGGCAACCTTGTCTGTTTAATGAAGCCCTCTGCTCATGGATCTGTCACAGCTGTGATCACTGGCTTGCCATCTTCAATGCCAGCAGTGATGAAAAAAAAACAAGTCTCAGGGAAGGTGTGAGCCAAGAGATGGCCAGGTACTGTCTTTTGCCCTGAAGGCCATGCCAGCCAGTCTGGCATTGGAGGGTCTGGCAGTCACTGACCTGCCCCCACCTGGGAAATCAGCACCAGGCCAGACAGTGGGGAACCTGAATGGTAGCCGGCCATTTGGGTTTTAGTTTCCTCCATGCCATGATAGTCCAGTTCACCAATATTCATACTCTCTAGGCTGACAAACAAGGAACAAGGAGCCACTCGTTGAGCCCAGAATCTTCCCCTCTGAAAGTTTTTCTTTCTCTCTGGCCCTGTCTTCACTTGGCTCTTCTGAAATGGTGAAACAGCCAGACCCAAGGCAGGTGAAAACCCAGAGGGGAGTTATGGCCATGCAGGGGCCAGCTGACATCAATTCAGCTTCTCTGGACCCCTGGACTGGCACAGGTAAGTTTTCCAATTAACGGTCATTGACAGGAAGACTAGCTATCAATAAATCACAGCTGTTATGCATGTGCTTGATGCTGACCAGGTCATAGGCTCTCCCCTCCCCCAGTCTTTTGCTGTGTCTAACCATCACCCCAAAGCCCTGTTTTTTTCCCTGACTCCCTCATTCCTTTTGCTTTCTACTTTTAGCTTCTACCTTCATGCCCCATCCCATTCCAACTCATGTGAATTTTCAAACAGGCCATTTCCCTTTTCTTTCAGGTTTCTTTTACTCTTGCAGCTGAAGGTCAAGATATAGAGTGGCTGTAGGGCTGACTGTGATTCTTGCTTGCCTTTGGAGTTCTTTATATGTCTATGTCAGTCATGGTTAGCCATAGTCCACCTAATTAGCCTGTCCTGCTATTGATTTTGTGGTCCTCTACTATGTCCCTGACTGTTTGGGATGCGGAGTCCCAGATGTGAGGAGTGCCTTTCTGGGCGTTTTCACTGCCAGTGGTATGTGATAAGTGGTGGGGTGAAATGTGGATATGGTCTTCCAGGCATGTGTCTATATGTGAATGTCTGTCCTTATTAACCTGTGTGAACATTTCAAAGGGGGTTATGGTGTTGTTTCCTGTGTGTCTCAGGATGTGGCTGTATTGTGTGTGTGCTTAAGTGTGCATATAAATCAGCAAGTGTGAATAAAGTGTCTTTTGCATGTGTCAATGTCTGGATCAGTGTGTATCCATGTTTCATCTACTTTTCCCCACATGTGTCATGTCAATATTCCATTAGCACAGGTTTGAGAGTTAAGTGAAATAGGGGAGGGTAATCCTATCACTTATATTGTGATAATTGGCTGGGTGAGAGATGATGCCTAGAATCTGGTTGGCAAACTGTTTAAAAGTGTCATTGGCATCAATACATTGTACACCCAAAACTAATATGAGCTGGGGAACCATCTCTGCCTAAATCCAGAATAGAAATTAATAATAATAAAAAAGCCATGTAGAGTGACATCAGAAACATGGTGGAGTGAGAGACATTCCCAGATCTGTCCCCTTGAAACAATAAGCCGAATATTTAAAACTCAACAAAAACACCCAAACTACACACCAGCACATTGGATGTGGGTTCTGTGCATAGGTGCTAACACAGGTCAGAACCCTGGGAGTTGGGTGGTACACTGGGAGAAACAAAGACACTGCCTCTCACAGCTGGAGCTCCCTGCAGGAGAGAAGATGTGAGGGGTTCCCTGAACAACCCTGCCTGGGAGAGCTGTGAGCTCCATATGGCTTGCAGCAGTGCCTAGGGATCTGGGCAGGAAAGAGAAATAGGGATGGCAAATAAGCAGGGATGGTAGAGAAAGAACATTTGATTATTACCAGCTATGGTTGCAAACCATGAGGCTGAGCTGAAGCCTCCATCCCTCAACCCAGAGGGCCTCTTCCCCCATATCTCTAAGACTAAATACAATGAGGACTAAATGTAATCTGAGAAAATGCTTACAAAACTGATGCTCACACTAAAAGGGACTAAGACTGAGGGTAGCAAGTGTGACTGAATACCTAAAAGAAAAAAAGGCATTATTAGAACTTTATATAAATCAGAATCCAAGAGGTCTAGATGCCGCCTACTGGAAACTAAAATAAAAATGCCTTCTTTGCAACTGGCTAAAGAGAGACCTTTATATAATAAATCTTTATTGGGAAAAAAAGCAGAATACACTTCCATTAATGCCTAGATGCAGAAATAATTCATTGAATACCATGAACAACCAAGGTGACAAGGCAGCTCAGAAAGTTAGAGAGCAATCTCCACAAAATAAGCTTCTAGACATAGAAATATGTGACTTACATGACAGAGAATTCAAGATGGCACTTCTGAAAAAACTCAATGAGATCCAAAACAATTCATATCAACAACATAAAGAATTGAAAAAAAAAAACAACTAGATGAGCAGAATGAGTTCTTTAGCAAGGAGACTGAAATCCTCCATAAGAACCATATAGAACTTCTGAAGATGAAGAACACACTGAAAGACATGAAAAATAAAATAGCAAACTTGGGAAATAGAGTTGACCAAATGGAGAAAAGAATTAGTGATATTGAAGACAGAAATTTAGAAATAAATCAGAAGAAAGAAGAGGGAAACTGAAGAATAAAAAATAATGAAGAAAAATTTAAGAACTAGATGATGGCATCAGAAGAGGAAACATGAGAATAATGGTCATTATAAAAATTATCAAAAATCAATGACAAAGAAAGAATTCTCAGGGAAGCCAGGGAAAGGAAGATCATAAGCTAAAAAGAAAACCCATTAGATTATCACTGGACTTCTCAACACAAACATTACCAGTCAGAAAGTAGTGAAATCAAATATTCAAAATATTAAATGAAAGGAACTACCAGACGAGAATAATGTATCCAGACAAGAATAATGTATCCAGGCAAGAATAATTTCTCCTTTAGATATTAAGGAGAAATAAAGACCTTTCCAGACATACAAAATTTGAGGGAATTCTCCATGACAAGGCCTATAGGAAATACTTAAAGGGGTCAGCTCACCTAAAACAAAATAACAATAGCAAAAAAACAAAATAAAACATAACTATGAGTAAAGTGAGTAGCAGGGATATAGAAGCAGAGGAGTGCAACCCTTACTAAGAATAGGGTATTATAAGCTTAAACAGTAAGAGGAGATTTGCTATAGCGAGATAGTAATGAACATTTAGCATACATAGGGACAAACTGAGACAGCAATGACTGAAAAGGGGAGAATTCAAAGATCCAAATCACAGAGGGGAATGGAGATAAGTCACGCACAGAAGAAAACGGATGACTGTATGTATACAACTATCCTTTACATATTCATAATGGTAACCACATGCCAAAGATTCAGAACTGAAGTATATAATATAAAACAAGAAGAACCTAAGGGAAAATCCACAAAACCTAGTGAAAATTTTAAAAAAGGTGACACACAAGACAAGGAAGCAATGAAAACACCTTGCCACCAGAAAGTGAAACATAAAATGCTTATAGAAAAACCTCATATTTCAATAATCACCCTAAATGTAAATAGACATAACTCACCAATAAAAAGGCACAAAGTTGCAGATTGGTTCAAAAAACAAAACAAAACAAAACCACATGCTGCCTACAGGAGACAAATCTCAGCTTCAAAAACAAATATAAACTCAAAATGAAAGGATGGAAAATGATATTTCAAGCAAATGGCATTCAGAGAAAAGCAGGAGTAGTGGTACTATTATCAGACAAAATAGACTTCAGAATAAAAAAGGTAAAGAAAGATTCTGAGGGATACTTCATAATGATAAAGGGAATCATGAACCAAGAAAACATAACAATTATTAATATCTATGTTTCAAATCAGAGAGTCCCAAAATATATAAAGCAATTATTAATGGAACTAAAGGGAGAAACAGACCAAAATACTATTATAGTAGGGGACCTAACTCCCCCACTGTCAGACATGAACAGATCTTTCAAACAGAACATGTATAAGGAAATAACATCTATAAATGACATATTACACCAACTGGATATAATTGACATTTACAGAGCCTTGCATCCCCAAACAGCTGCTTATACATTCTTTTCTAGTGCACATGGAACATTCTCAAGGCCCGAACACATCCTGGAACATGAAACTAGACTCAACAACTATAAGTGGATTGAGATCTTACCAACTATACCCTCTGATCATAATGATTTGAAGCTGGAAAACAACTGTTAAAAGAAAACAAGAAGAACCACAAATACGTGGAGATTAAGACACACTCTACTGAAGAATAACTGGGTCAGAAAAGGGATAAAAGCAGATTTCAAGAGATACATAGAAATGAATGAAAATAAAAATATAACATTTCAAATCTTTTGAGATAGAGCAAAAATAATAATAAGAGGAAAGTTCATATCATTACAGACCTATAAAGCCCCAAATCAGCAGAAGAAAATTAAATGATCAAAATTAGAGCAGAATTAAAGGAAATTGAGAACAAAAAGACAATAGAATTAATGCAATGAAGAGCTGGTTCTTTGAGACATTTAATAAAATTGATAAACCTCTAGCTAAATACACTTACAGAAAAAGAAAACACAAATAAAATTAGGAATGATACCACAGAAATACAAAGGATCATAAAAGAATATTATGAAAAAGTATATAACACCAAATTTCCATTCCTAGAAGGAATGGAAAAATTCTTAGAAATATACAACCTTTCTAGACTAGTTCATGAAGAACTGGAAAAACTAAATAGACCAATCAGTGTATGGAAATTGAAACAATCATTAAAAACCTATCAAAAAGGAAATGTCCAGGACCAGATGTCTTCACCAGTGAATTCTACCAAATATTCAAAATATCTATCCTTCTCAAACACTACCTAAAAATCAAAGAGAAAGAATACTTTCTAACTCTTTTTATGATACCAGCGTTACCTTGATACCAAAACCTGGTAATGATAACACCAGAAAAGAAAACTACAGACTAATATCACTTATGAAGACATATGCAAAAGATATACTGAACTGAATACAATAACCCATGAAAAGAATTATACACTATGATCAAGTGGGCTTCATCCCAGTGATATAGATTAATGTGATACACCACATAAACAATAAGAATCACATCAATAGATGCAGGAAAAGCCTTTGACAGTATACAGCATCCATTATAATTAAAACACTTAATAAAATAGGTATAGAAGGAAAGTACCACAACATAGTAAAAGCTATATAGGATAAACTCTCAGCCAACATTGTACTTAACGGTTAAAAACTAAAAACCTTTCCTTAAGGTCAGGAACATGACAAGGCTGTCCACTATCACTACTATTATTCAACATAATATTGGAGGTCCTAGCTAGTGCAATCTGGCAAGAGAATAAAAAAGATTCAAATATGAAATAAAGAAGTCAAACTGTCACTATTTGTGGATGACATGATTCTCTATTAGAAAACCCTAGACTCCACTAAAATACTGCCAGAAATAATCAACACACAGTAAAATTTCAGGATACAAAATCAATGTTCAAAAGTCCATAGCATTCCTATACTCTAATAATGAATTGACAGAAAAAGAAATGGGGAAAATTCATTTTGCAATTGCAACAAAAATAATAAAATATCTAGGAATAAATCTAATGAAACATGTAAAGAACATATACAATAAAAACTATAAAACTCTATTAAAAGAAATTGAAGAAGACACAAAGAAATGAAAATATATTCCATGTTCTTGGATTGGAAGAATCAACATATTTAAATCACCTTTTACCTAAAGCTTTATACAGATTTAATGCAATATGCTTTAAAATCTCATTGGCATTTTTTAAAGAACTAGAACAACAACAACAAAAAAACCATCAGATTTGTATGGAAGCACAAGAGATCTTGAATAGCCAAAGCCATCTTGAGAAAAAATAACAAAGCTGGAGGTATCACTCTGTCCAACTTCAAATTATATTACAAAGTGACAAAACAGCATGGTATTGGCAGAAAAATACACACAGAACAGTTGAACAGAATTGAAAGTCTAGAAGTAAACCCTCATTTATATGAGCAAATAATTTTTGGCAAAGAAACCAAAAACATCTGATGGGGGAAAAAAAAGCCTCTTCAACAAATGGTGCTGGAAAGCCACCAGCACAAGAATTAAACTAGACTATTGTTTATCACCAAACATTGAAATTAATTCAAAATGGATTAAAGACCTGAATATAAGACCTGAAACAATTAAATACATATAAGAAAACATAGGTATAAAACTTATGGGCTGTAGTCTCAGAGAGGGTTTTATAAATTTGACCCCACAGACAAGGGAGGTAAAAGCAAAAATAAATAAATGTGACTATAACAAACTTAAAAGCTTATGCAGAGCAAAAGAAACCATCAGCAAAATAAAAGGGCAAACAACTGAATGGGAGTAGATATTTATAAATTATGTCTCTGGTCAAAATAGAAGAGTAGGTAAATGCTGTGCTTACTTCTTTTCACAACCAACTCAGAATTATAACTAAACTGCAAGAAAACAATCATTGAGAATCACTTTAAGTCTAGCTCAACAGAAGTTTTAGAAATAAGAATATACAGAAGAAACTACTTCAAAATTGATGGAAGTGTGAGAGACATGGAATGAACTGGTCCCACACCCATGTGTGCTGGTTAAAAAATCAGGAGGGATATCTGGGCTGTGGAGGACTCCCTGAGGAGCAAAGGGGCACAACCCCAAATCAGGCTCCTAAGCCCAGGGTTCTAGTGCTGGGAATGGAACTCCCCACAATTTCTGGCTGTGAAAACCAGCAAAGATTGTGGCTAAATGAGACAGAAGTTGTCTAGAGTCCCAGTAATTCCTCTTAAAAAGCCTCCTCATAGACTTACCTCCTGATAGGCTCACTTGCTTTGAGTTCCAGCACTGCAGCAGTAGCTCTAGAGGCACCAGGGACATAAGGGGAAGAACTAAGTTGTCTGGCTTCAGGGCAAAGCCAGACAAAAGTGCTGGCAGAAGTCACTGTTCCCCTACTGGGGCAGGTAACCACCATATCTGAGCCTCCATCACCCAGGCTAACACTATTCACCCTGACCTGGTGACTCCCAGAGACCTTGCCCCACCCAAATTGTGGGTCCAACACTTCTAGTGGCTTTTTCATACAAATGGCCTATCTTGGACACAGATATTAATAAAAATACCTCAAAGTTTCATAAACCCCAAACAAGTGGCATCAGGCTTCAGCACACCCTGTGCCTCTTGCTAAGTAGCCCCAAGGCCAGCATTAGTGGTAGCCAGCCTCAGTCTACAGCTTAGGTTCTCTCAGGCACTTCCAAGCCCAGCACAAGTGGCAACCATCTGCAGATCACTTTGTAACTCATACTAAGTGGCTCTAGGCAGAGTAAAGGCAGTGGCTGACTTTGGCCTGCACCACAGTCCCTTCCAAGAGCCCTCAAAATCAACATACCTGATGCCAATCTTCAGACCACACAAGAGCACCACCCAACTACCTCCACAAAATACACACCAAAAGGGTAGACTCCACAGGCATCAAAGCCCTGCTAAACAAATTTTGCTTTATAGGGTCAGCCCCTATACAAGAGTTCCCCCACTGTAGTCATGGCCAGTCATTATGACCAATTACCCTTAGGCCACTGACATGTAAACAACAACCAAGGCTCAACTACAACATGAGGGCACACACAATCCATACAAGGGACATAGCCAGAGCACCTAGCTCAGGTGATTAGAGAGATGACACTACAGGGTCTCACAGAACACTGACTGCATACCAAGACTAGAAGATATAGCAGCTCTACCTAATACTAAGAAACAAACTCAAGGAGGCAGACAAAATGAGGAGACAAAAAAACACATCCCAAATGAAAGAACAGAACAAGGCTCCAGAAACAAAACCTGAACAAAATAGAGACAAGCAATGTAGCAGATTTAAGTTCAAAACACTGATTATAAGAATGCTCTACAAAGAGATAGGAAATATAAAAATGGAGATAAAAAATAACCATTAGAAATGAAGAATATAATAACTGAAATGAAAACTACAGTAGAAAAAAATCAATAGTAGTTTAGATAAAGCAGAGGACTGAATTAGCCATTTAAAAGATAAGGTAGCAGAAAACACCCAGTCAGAACAGCTACAACAACAAAAATAATTTTTAAAAATGGAGATAGTTTAAGGGGCCTCTGGGACAAGATCAAGCATAACAAGAGGGAGAGCAAAGAATTAAACACCTATTTCAAGAAATAATGACAAAAAACTTCCCTAACCTGGAGAAGGAAATAAGACATAAAACCCTAGGAAGCTCAGAGTCCAAAAAAAGATTAATCTAAAGAGGCCCACACCAAGATACATTATAATTAAAATGCCAAAGTTTAAAGATGAACAGAGAATCTCAAAAGCAGCAAGAGGAAAGCAGTTAGTTAACTATAAGGGAGCTCCCATAAGATTGCCAGCTAATTTCTTAATAGAAACTTTGCAGCTCAGAAAGGATTTACATCAAATATCAGTAATAAAAAGCAAGAACCTAAAACTAAGATTACTGTAACCAGCAAAACTATCATTTAGAATTGAAGGACAGATAAAGAGTTTTGTAAACAAGAAAAAGCAAAAGGGGTTCATCAACACCAAACCGGTATATTAAAAAAAAAGGTTAAAGAGATTTCTTTAAGAAGAAGGAAAAAAAGATAAAAATATGAATAATAAAATATCAATAACTATATATCTATCAATTACTTTAAAAGTAAATGTATTAAATGCTCCAATTAAAAGACATAGGATGACTAAATAGATAAGAAAACAAGATCCTTCCATATGATGCCTACAAGAGATGCCCTTGAGAGTGAAAGACACACACAGACCAAAAGTAAAAGGATGAAAAAAGATATTTCATGAAAATGAAAACAAACAAACAAAAAGCTAATTAGTAATACTTATATCAAACAAAATAAACTTTAAACAAAGGTTATAACAAGAGACATAATAAACCAGTAATCTCACTTCTGGGTATTTATCTGAAGAAACCCAAAACACTATTTCAAAGGAATATGTGAATCCATATGTTTATTGCAACATTATTTACAATAGCTAAGATATGGAGGCAACCTGGGTGTCTATCAATGGATGAATAGATAAAAAAAGAGGTGGTACACATATACAAATTAAATATTACTCAGCCTTAAAAAAGAATAAATTCTTGCCATCTGCAACAACATGAATGGACCTAGAGAGTATAGTTTAGAGTGGAGTAAGTCAGAGAAAAATAAATGCCACATGATTTCACTTATATGTCAATATAAAGAATAAAACAAATGAACAGACAAAACAGAAACAAATCATAGATACAGAGAACATTTTGATGGTTGCCAGATTGGATGAAGTTTGGGGGCATAGGTGAAATAGGGAAAGAGATTAAGTAGTACAAATTGGAAGTTACAAAATTGTCATAGGGATGTAAATGATAGCATAAGAAATATAGTCAATAGTATTCTAATAACTATGTACTGTGTCAGATGAGTACTAGATTTATCAGGGCAAGCACTTTGTAAGTTATATAAATGTCTAATTACTATGTTGTATACCTGAAACAAATAAAATATTATATAACTGTAATTGAAAAATAAAAATTATTTTTAAAAACTTTAATTAAAAAAAGAACCCAATAACATTTTCCAAGACAGTTTAAATAGTATGCTACCACATATGTTTTAAAAGGGACAGAGGGAGAATATGTGCCAGAATTCATCTTTGCCTGATTGTGGTTGGACATCTAAGAAGTTAATTTGAACAAGTGAAAGAAGCCAGACACAAAAGGCCATATATTGTGAGATTCCATTTATATACAATGTCAAGAACACACAAATCCATAGAGAATAAAATGGTATTAATGTTTGCCAGAGGATTGGGTAGGTAGGATTGGGAGTTACTGTTTAACAGGTATGATGTTTCTTTTGGGGTTGATAAAGATGTTTTGGAACTAGATAATGATGTGGTTGCACAACATTACAAATATACTTAATGCCACTAAACTGTTCATTTTAAAGTGGTTAAAATAGTTAAGAAAGAAAGAAAGAAAGAAAGAAAGAAAGAAAGAAAGAAAGAAAGAAAGAAAGAAAGGAAGAAAAAGGAAGGAAGGAAGGAAGGAAGGAAGGAAGGAAGGAAGGAAGGAAGGAAGGAAGGAAGGAAGGAAGGAAGAAAAAGAGGGAGGAAGGAAGGGAGGCAGGGAGAAAAATAAAGATTATAGACATGGTACAGGA
>PVKZ01000899.1:0-325621 GCA_004027375.1 Macroglossus sobrinus
GAAGTCTGTTTCGTCTGATATTAGTACCACTACTCCCGCTTTTCTCTGAATGCCATTTGCTTGATATATCATTTTCCACCCTTTCACTTTGAGTCTGTATTTGTCTTTGGAACTGAGAGTGTCTCCTGGAGGCAGCATATGGTTGGGTTTTGTCTTTTTGATCCATTCTGCAACTTCTGCCTTTTTATTGGTGAATTCAATCCCTTCACATTGAGGGTGATTATTGAAATATGAGGTCTTCTTACAGCCATTTTATCTTTTTCTTTCTGGTAGCTCTGTGTTTCCATTGCCTCCTTGTCCTTGTGTTTCTGTTTTCTTTATTTTGATTTGCTTTTGTGGGTTTTTTCTCTGGTTCTTTTTGTTTTATATACTCTGGTTCTGAATCTTTGGCATGTGGTTACCATTACAAATATGTAAAGAATAGTTTTTCACACACACACACACACACACACAAACACACACAGAGTCATTTATTTTCTTCTGTGTGTGCGTGATCTCCATTCCCCTTTGAAAATTTGAATGTTGAATCCTTCCCTTTGCAGTCATGGTTGTCTCAATTTGTCTCTGTGTATGCTCTACTTTATTACTATCTTGGTAAAGCAAATCTCTTATTGTTTGCGGTTATAATGCCCTGTTTAGTAAGGGTTTCATTCCTCTGCTTCTGTATGCCTGCTGGTCACCTTACTCCTAATTATTATAATTGCTGTTGTTGCTGTTGTTGTTGTTGTTGTTGTTGTTGTTGTTGTTGTTATTATTATTTTTGTCATTTAGTTTTAGGTGAGCTGATCCCTTTCAACATTTCCTGTAATGCAGGCCTCATACCGGAGAATTCCCTCAATATTTGTATGTCTGGAAAAGTCTTTATTTTCCCATCATATCTAAAGAAGAGCTTAGCTGGATACATTATTCTTAGCTGGTAGTTCCTTTTATTTAATAGTTTGAATATTTGATTCTACTCTTCTCTGGCTTTTAAGGTTTCTGCTGAGAAATTTGACTATAATCTAATGGTTTTTCTTTTATAGGTTATCGTCGTCTTCTCCTTGGCTGCCCTGAGAATTCTGTCTTTGTCATTAATTTTTGATAATTTTGGGTTGAGATAATTGGGTATTCTGTTGACTTTTGAATTCCAAGGTCTACCTTATTCCATAGATTTGTGAAATTCTCATCTACTATCTGTATGAAAATGCTTTCTAGTCTGCCCCTTTTCCTCGCCTTTGGTAATGCCCATTATTCTTATGTTTCCTCTCCTGATGGTGTCAGCTAGTTCTTGTATTTCTCTTCCATTATTTTTCATTCTTTGGTTTCTCTCTTCTTCCTTCTGATTTATTTCTTGATTTCTGTCTTCCATAACACTGTTTCTTTCCTCATTTGGTCGATTCTATTTCCCAAGCTTTCTGTTTCCTTTTTCAACTCTTGCAGTGTGTTCTTTATCTCTCAAAGTTCTGTTCGGTTATTTTTGAGGGTTATAATCTCCTTGCTAAAGAACTCATTCTGCTTATTTAATTTTTTCAATTCCTGAAATTGTTGATATGATTCATTTCAGAACTCACAGAGATTTTTCAGAAGCGCCATCCTGGATTCTCTGTCATTTAAGTTGCATTTTTCTATGTCTGTAAGCTTATTACTGGAGATTTTTCTCCTTTCTGAGATTCCTTGTCACCTTGATTGTTTATGGTGTTTAATGGACTATTTCTTCCCCTGGGCATTAATGGAAGTGTATTCTGCTTTTCTTTTTTCCAGAAAGAAGATTTATTACATAATGGTGTCTCTAGCTTGTTGCAAAGAAGGCATTTTTCTTTTGGTTTTCAGTAGGTGGCATCTAAGTCTCTTGGATCCCTGCTTTATATAAAGTGTTAATGCCTTTTTTTCCCCTTATAGATGTTTAATCACGCTTGCTACCCTCAATCTCAGTCCTTGTCAGTGTTATCGATAGTTTTGATAGTGTTTGCTCAGATTCCCCTGGGGCTCTGCTGTGTTCTGTCTCGGAGGGTATGGAGAAAGGAGCCTTCTAGGTTGGGGGATGGTGGCTGCTGCTTAGCCTCTGTTTTGCAACCACAGCTGATAAAAATCAACTGTTTTTTTTCTGTGGTTCCTGCTTCTCTGTCATTCCTGCTTCTCTGCTTTCTGCTCTGTTAACTGGGCCCTGCCACTAGCCGTGTGGAACTTACAGCACTCCCAGGCAGGGCTGTTCAGGGCACTTAACACACCATCTACCCTCCTCCCTGCAGGGAGCTCAGGCTGCAAGAGGCAACGTTTTTGTTTCTCCAAGTCCACGCTTGACACTAGGGTTTCTGATCTGTGGTAGCTCTTATGTGCAGATCCCACGCTCAGACACACTGGTGTGCAGTTTGGGTGGTTTTGTTGAGTTTTAGTTGTTCAGCTTATTGTTGTCTCAAGAGGCGAGATCTGGAAATGTGTTTCATTCCTTCATGTTTCTCATGTCACTGCTGATTTTTTATTTAATGATGATCATATTTGCTTTCATAATCAGACTAATGATGATATTTTTTCAATTTTTAATAGATGAAACTAACAGTCCTAGAGATAGAGGTCTGTTAGAATAATTTTATTGCATTACAGATAGATTTTCTTTGAGATAAAAATGTACTATAGGATCTTGTATGATATTAGGCAATTGAATATCATTGGCTTTGAATGGTAAAAATGTAAAGGCTAGTTTGAGATAATTTAAAACTTGACTTTTTTAAGTATTGTGTTAACTCTTGTATTTTTATTTCACTTTTTGTTTTTTAACCTATAGCTTCGTAATGGGAGGAATCCTTTAGATCTCATTGCTCCAGGTTCCAGGCTAGAATGTCAAGCTTTCCAGGATTCTTTAAGCACTTGGATTGTTACTGTAGTCGAAAACATTGGGGGAAGGCTGAAGCTGCGTTATGAAGGACTTGAAAATTCTGACAATTTTGAACATTGGTTGTATTACTTGGATCCATTTCTTCATCACGTTGGTTGGGCAGCTCAACAGGGATATGAACTTCAGCCCCCATTAGGTGAAGAATAGTATAACATTTTTCTTTCAACTATTGCATTATTGTTATATTACCTTTTATTGATATGACTGAATGCATATTTTGCGTATTATAAAAGCCTTTGTTACTTTGCATAATAGAGATATTGCAAAAACTGTATATGGAGTTGTTAAATGCCTATTTTTTGGGGGGGCAGTTTTATTGCTTTTATAATTTGCCACACATATTAATATATGTACCTCATAGACTCTGTCCCAACTCATACAGACCTTTTACCAAAATTAAAGAAAAATTCCCTAGGTAGCATTTGTATAGATATAGGAGTAGAACAAGTTTGGATTCAAAGCAAATTGTTGATTTAAAAAAATTCCAATAATATTTAAACTGGAGTTACTGTTTAAATTAATTTGCATTTATTATGACATACCCCAGTTTGGATGTTATATTATATTGTGGACTACAGCAGTCCTTATGATCTCACTAGTAGTTTTACCATTCTTAACTACCCAGGCTCTGAACAGAGGAGACAATGTACTAAGGTTAAGGTGCAAATTCTCCGAGTGAAGGTAATGTCAGTGGGCTTTTGAACCCTTTTCTTCTCCCAGTGGAAGGTGACTTTTTGGTTTATGTGAATGCTTTTAGAATAGTTATAAAGTGTGTAAGTTCTTTCATCATTTAAAGCATCCTGTCTTGTTTTACTAAAGCCATCAGACATTTGAAAAATGAAGCTGAGTGGGAGGAGATCCTGGCCAAAGTGAAAGAGGAGGAAGAAGAGCCATTACCATCCTATTTATTTAAGGTAAAAACAAAAACAAGTAGAGAAAAGCAATTAGTGGGAGGTGCAAAGCATTAAATAACCCCTGGAATCTGTGAGAGTGCTTCAGTATCTGAAAGATAAAGTGGTTTGAAGGCTGGAATGAAGGTTATCCTTTTCTTCTTCTCATAGAAGGCTAGGTTCTCTCTCAAAGTTCTCTCAAAGCATTTTGGGTCTTCCCTTTTCCACTCTTAACTACATAGCCCTGACTTATAATCAGATAAACTTGTTTTATCTCCAGGTGGCCTTTCTATTCCAAATGTAAAGAATAGGAATGCTTTCTGTGGTTTTATTCCTGAATAATTTTTCCCAGGGTAGAAAATTATAGGGTTAGATTATTTACCAGAATCATTATTTTAATTAAGAGTAGTACTCAGCTATATGAGAATATAAGATTAAGGTGAAAATACTATATTTTTATTCCTCCTTGATGTTTGCATTTTAGGATAAACAAGTGATTGGCATGCATTCATTCTCTGTAAATATGAAATTGGAAGCTGTAGACCCCTGGTCTCCATTTGGGATCTCTCCTGCTACAGTTGTTAAGGTAAAACAGGGGCAACTCTCTTGGTAAGAATTCCTGTCAGGGTGACTGGTTTAAGAAATTGGTAGCATTTTGATCTTCAGGCTCTACTAATCCAGCCCATTGTTTTTCCTAAGCTGTGAGGCTAGAATTACTTCTGTGCACATTTTATATTTGTTCTGTCCAGTTCTCTGTGGCTCATTTCTTCCAAGTGTGGCTGCCCCAGCCAACCAAAGCCTGGACACTATAATGAGGGGTGGCACATTTGGGGGCAGGCCTATCTGTACATAACTAGAGGAGGTTTAACCAGCAGGTAGGCCATAGCATCTAAAAACTGTGGAGGCAAGCACTTAGTGTCCTTAGTGTCCAACCAGGTGAAAAGCTTTTTGAGGTGAGGGGATATGTGGCGAGCAGGTAATTAGTGTCAAAAGATCTGTCAGTACTGTTGCTACAGCCATGTATTCTAGATTCAGACTTTTATCTTTTGGATACAGACAAAAGTAAGGCTTTTGTCAGGAGTAACTGCAAGAGCCAGGTAGGTTGTCAATGCCCAATTACTCAGTTACTAGAACTGAAGCATAAGAAAGAAGATTTCAGTGTAAAAGTCCCATTTACTGAAAGTAGAACCAAAAGTCAAATATAATTAGAGGAATAGTTGCTTGGATGCAAAATCATCTGACTTGTTGAAATTAAAATTGTTCTTGCCTTGGAAGAAGATTATTCTTAGGCAAGAATTCTGAACCTGATATGGGGTCAGGAGGCCCTATCTGGCGTCAGAAGGGGCCAGAGGAGGTTCATAGACATTTAAAACTAGACTAGACTCTGAAAATCTGGTATACTTGGGTAGATGATTCCTTACTAAGCCTAAACTAAATTTTGTTTGGAGTCAAAATCTTGGATTTGAATATAGGTTCCACTGCTTCCTAGTTGTGTAATGCTTCCTAGTTGGGACATGTTATTTAACCTCCTTTTAAACTTAATTTCTTTACCTGCAAAATGGGGTTGTTAATGGTACCTACCTCCTTAGATTGTTGGATTAAAATTGATTTATAACATGAAAAGCATTTTAAAAAGCATGTGACACAGAGACAACATTTTTCTAGTGTTTAGTGTTATTATTAATATCCATTGTAGCTGTGAACTTTTGTAATGTTTGGCTACACATACCCATAAAACCATTTGTCTATTTTATCTGTTAAATTGTATGTACAGGTTTTTGATGAGAAGTACTTTCTGGTGGAAATGGATGATTTGAGACCAGAGAATTGTGTGAGGCGATCATTTGTGTGTCATGTAGACAGTCCTGGTATTTTCCCTGTGCAATGGAGTCTGAAGAATGGTTTACACATCAGCCCCCCTCCTGGTATGCATTCATTGTCTTCTGAATTGTTTATAGGGAACTTTTCTTTGAAATGAGATTTATCAGATGGCATTACCTGGATCTTTTGCTCCCCTTTCTTCTCATGTCTCAGCCTATCTTTCACATTTTGGAGGCCTAAGACAAGTATAAATGAAGGCTCAGATTACATATATTTACATATTTGAAAGTTACAAATTAAGCGGAACTATTGAATAAGCAATGTTCTGTCCTTTTACCTTGACAAATGGATGGATCCACATAACAACCTGGGGTTCCACGAAGGTTCCTTAGTTTATTCCCCCTGTGTCTGTTGAAAGGTCACGGAGGACTGGGAGTAGATTGTACAGGGAGTATTGAGAGCATACTTATGAGAAGAGACCTTGGAGCCAGAGATAGGAGGTAGATTTTGGTGATTTTTAGGTTCTGGCCCTCATCTTGGAAGGATACTCTTTGAATTCCAGAGAGATATTTTTGGTCAAGAGTAGGATATAGAGAACCTGTAGGAGAGGAAGGTAGCAGCTCATTTTCTGGCATTTGCAGTTTGCAGAATATAGTCTTTGACCCTTTAATTAAGACTCACACTCATAAATATGATTTAGTTGAGCTTGACTGAAATTTTTAGTATTTTTTAACTTGGAGTACCTAGAAATTTTAAACATTTATCTGATTTTTATATCAACAAACTAGATTATTTGATTGGCACTTTATGTATCTTTTGTTAGTAGGCTTTTGGAAACAGCTTTACTTTATAAATGGTGATGGCTAGAACAGGGGGCTGAAAGTGCTCTTTTGTACTAGCAAGAGTCATAAACTTAGAACCTTTGCCTTCCATTCAGCCTTCATTTATCCAACAAACATTTATGGAATGTTTGCTATGACTCAGGCATTAGGCTTGTCACTGGGGAAATAAAAGTTAGTACAACACAGTTCCTTCAAGGAGAAAATGGTAGGAGAGCCTCCCAGGTTCTTCATCGGTGAACAGAGAATAGGAGTGTCTGCCTAGTGGTGACGGTGGTTGGGGCACATCTATAGGAGGAAGTTCTCGTTCTACTGGAAGGCTTCAGACATCCCAAGTTGTTTATCTTGCCTGCTGCCTTCATGTGAAAAGAAAAACCAATTATTAAAGATATTGGAGCTTTCAGCATTTTATAGATAACTCAATTGTCTTTGTAAATAGAAGTAAAGTAGCATATTATGTAAATGAAAATGGCAGATAGTACACTGTCAGGAAAATTGAGGTAGGGGCAAAGAGAGAACATGATACCAATCTCAGTTGGGTAGAAGAGGTAATCGCAGGGGCTGTTAGGCTGTAGGATGGCATAATCTTGAGTCGCCTACTTTGTGCCTGTGAAATATTAAGCTCTGTGAAGCAGAGAGCAGTTGGGTACTGCAGGCCCGGTCCAGCTCCCCACATAGATATGCAATGGCTTCAAGAACCTTGATGATGGACTTAAGTGGAGAGTTAAGCTCAACCTTCTTTATGAAATGAATTCATGATTTCAGGTTATAAGAGCATTGAGATTCTGTAGAACATGAATCTGAAAACAGTGCTGAGGGTATGGTATCTGTAGGAGCTAAGATACGTTTAAAGAAATAGCTGTATGAAATAAAAAAAGTCTCCACTGAATAAATAGCACTGAAGATTATTTTCTGTCTCTGTTCTTTTAGCACTTAAATCATAATAGAATTGATAATAACGTTGGATTTATTGGTACAAATCCAATGCAGTCATAACTGTCTTAAATTCTTTTGGTGAATTGCCAGCAGCTAATCATAAAATATTGTTCAAAATAAATGCATGGTTTGAAATGTTAAAGTTTCAAAATTTATCCAATTAATTTTTTTATTGTTATATAGTATGACCATAGCTGCTCCATTTTATAAAATTAACAATGCTTTGGATTTATAAGGTGTTTTTGCCCTCTCTAAAATGATCAAAGTTCTCAAACTAAGCAAAATTAGAAGTTGTGGGTAGACACCTAGCAGGGCAGTAAATTGAGACATGGAGGCAGGTATGTGCGGTGTGAGTCATTGTGCTTTTGTCCCTACCTAGGCTACCCAGGCCAGGACTTTGATTGGGCTGACTACCTCAAACAGTGTGGTGCTGAAGCTGCTCCCCAGAGGTGCTTCCCTCCGGTGAGAAGCCCCCCTACCCCACCACCCCCGCCACTGCTTCAGGGTTGCCTCCTCTGCCTCCTGTGTTTTTTATGATTACTCTGAAGTCATTGCTCTCACTCGACACAGATAAGATTCTGTTGATCATAATATGAAAATATTTTCAGATGTGAGTGGAGAAAAATTGTTAAAATTATTTTAAAATACCTCTGTAAAAATAATACATGCATTTGGTTTACAAAGCAAAACAGCAATAAAAAGCTTAAAACAAAACAGTCTGTGCCCTTCCCTTTCCACAGTCTCCCTTCCCATAAGTATTTGCTTCCTGTTCTCACTGTTATTCTGATAGTTCTTATTTACAAAATAATATGCTGTTACCTTTTGAGTCATTAATTTTAAACATGTCTACTGGTTCAACATTATGGAAAAAAAACTTTTAGCTGTTCTCTTTACTTTCCTGTCTTACCCCTACTTCCTCTTCCTATTAGAGTTACATTACAATTTTTGATTAAGCATGAACTGAGTATTTACATTATCATATATATTTAGGTGTTATTCACAGTTGAGCTCTACACTATTTTATATTTGTTTTCTTTTTTAATTTGTCCTCAAGTTAATAATTGCTTGTTTTTCATAGCTTAGTTTTCTTTGCTTTATTGTTCTTCCGATACCTTCCTGTAGCCTTTCTCTGTGCTAGGAGGTTGTCTTAAATCTCTTTGATTTTCTTTCTTCTATTTTCTCTCTTCTCTTTTTTAGGATTTCTTTTATTTGTATTTTGGCCCTCTGGATGATCTCTACTTTTCTAACTTTTTTCTCCTGCTTTCTAAGTTTGTCTTTTGGCTTTGCTTGCTGAAGGATTTCCTAAACTTTATCTTTCAGTCCTTCTTTTGATTTCTAATATCACATTTTTGATTTTCCAGAACTATTTCTGTACTCTGAATATTTATTTTTAATAGCCTATTATTTTTGTTTTAAAGAGGCAGTAGTTTTTCTTATCCCTTATAGGATGTTAATTACCCCTGACTTTGGGGAAGTTTTCTTCTTGCATAATCTGTTTTCTCCAAGATCCTCTTTTTTTTTTTGTATCTAGTTTTTATATCTTTTGATGTCTGGTAGTTCTTGATTATTTGCTTATACTTAAGAATGGGGGACGAAATGAAAAAGCTCATTGAAAGCTCTGAGTGTTGATGGTGCTTGTCAATCTTGAACTTCCCAGTAGGGTGGGATCTGGCTGGTCATTTGTTGGGGACACCTACATGCATGTCTTGATGTGTTTCTTCTTGGGCTTATCACGTTGCTACAAGAAGTCCCTTTCAGTCCCTTGCCTGGAGGATAGAGGCAAGGTCTGAACCTCTCACATTCCATATGCAAGCCCCTGTTTTGGGCACTGCATGCATACCCTCAACAGTTTCTGTATCCTCCTTCCCAGAGAAGATAAATCTCATCATCTGTAGGGAATGGGAAGGGACACTTTTCTTGAGGTGTGGAGTGAAGGAGCCATTGGCATGACCTAAATGCTTCTTAAATGTTTTTAACAAATTTTTTTTATTTTGACTTTTTCTCCCACCTCTAGTTGTCTAGTACTGGTGCTGCCAGTTTTTATCTTTTTTTACTGCCATCTTAGATTCACCTTTCTTTAATCAGCTAAGTTAGTTCTAGACACTCTTCTAAATGTCTCCTCTCCGTTATATTCATCCTAGTAGGTTTATGTGTTTTTTAAAAAAGCACTTTAGTTTTAGTGAGTTATCAGGAGGGAGAGAGAACAGTTAAATACAGAAGTTTCGTTCCTTATTTTGACCCAGAAGCTGCACATTGTTAAAACATATTTTAAATGACCTTTTCCTCTTGTTTTAAGCACTATCCTGATTGCCTTTTATGATACATATAGAAGTAGGAACCAGGCAGTTTATTGTATAATAGTACTCTTTCTGGGAAAGGAAATGAACTAACAGTGATTGAAGAGCCATTTGGTTCAGGACACAAAGCCTTAGGTGCTTTATTTTATTGAAGCCTCCCAACATTACCCAGTGAAATAAGTGTTCGCAGTGTCATCTGATGGATGGCGGAACTGAATCGAAAAGAAGTTACACAACTTGAGAAACTTAATACAGGTAGCAGTAATGCAAGTATATCTGACTTTAGAGACTGCCTATAACATCAAGAGAGATATTTTCCCTTTGTTTCGTTAAGAAATAAAATGAAGCAAAAAAAATTATAGCCTTAAATTATTGCTCTGGGGTTAAATATTACTTGGAGAAGGTCTCTCAGATGAGCACATGAGTTAATACTTAGTATGTATTTGGATTTGATTCATTTATTTTCTAGTCAATTTCTGAGCATGAATTTAAGGAGAACATGAAGCTTGAGGCAGTGAACCCTCTTCTTCCCGAAGAAGTGTGCGTTGCCACCATTACTGCAGTGAGAGGATCTTACTTGTGGCTCCAGTTGGAGGGTAAGTGTCACTACTTTCCTGTGGCTGCTCTTCTTTGCCTTTCCTGTTCACCCCTGTTATGTGGCTTGTTAAACTTAATCAATTAGCTAAGTAGGGATTTTGTTCAGAGACTTCTAATTTATAATGCAAGATTCTAAACTCAAATTTCTTTTCATGTCCTTGACTTTCAAATTTTAGGAAATGATGTGAATAAAAAGCCTTTACTGTAGAGTCCCCTATTTTCTTGAAAGGAAAGGGTAGGTCAAATAGCATATATTTTGATGTGATTAAAATATCTGAGCATTAGCAACTAGCTTATTCAAGAGATAGTATTTTGGTTGCCCCTCACCATTAGAACAAAAAAATACATAAAATAAAAAGACATACTAAAAGTAGTTTTTAACAGTTGGACAGATTTTTGTAACAAAGGCACTATGTGAGCACTCAATGCCACAGTTACTGTATGTGGCCTGGGTTTTCTTTTTATTTGGCTGCCAAAGAGTCATACTTGGTACGTACTGTTTCCAGTTTGTAGAATTAGCCTTTAATACAAGCATCAAGGACAGCATTGAATTTATTAGACTTTTGTGCGGCCCCTTCTGAGCAACTTGCCTACATTACTTTCTGGTTTGAATTCTGGCTTGTCCCCATGTACCACAACTAATGTTCTCCTTGAGTGGAATCATTACTTTTGCCTTTGTTTTCCAGTTCTCATGGAGTTGACATTTGTCAACCATCTGAATGTTACTACTGATATTTCCAGTTGCTTTTTTGCTGTTCCCTAATATTCAGTACCCATTTTGGTCTTTATATAGTTATACATGGGAAACAGTTTACTTTTTTTCTTAATGTTTATCACTTATGAAAAAGTATGACTTCTGTGTAAAAGGAACTTGTTCAAGAGACTTTGTGTTTGTATTGCAATAGTAGAATATTGATTGTCTAGGAAATAGTTTTTGAAGAAGGCTACTTAATGTTCTAAATTTTTCTTTTTAATTTAAACAGGTTCTAAGAAACCCATTCCTGAATGTATTGTGAGTGTGGAATCCATGGATATATTTCCTTTGGGCTGGTGCGAAACCAATGGCCATCCCCTCAGCGCTCCTCGCCGAGCACGAGGTACCCTTCTATTTCTGGTAGAAAACTTTGAATGTTAGATAATCTGTTGTGTGGCTGCTACCAATTAGGATAAGTCTGGGCATTTCAGAGAAAAACAAAGCGATGTTCTAGTTATTTGTTCCTACATAGGAAATTATTTATTACTGCAAACATTTGTTATCTTACAGTTTCTGTGGGTCAGGAATCTAGGCGCAACTTAGCTGGATCCTCTATATCTGAGTCTTTCACAGAGTTGCAGTCAAGGTGTCAGCCAGGGCTCTAGTTATCTCAAAGCCCAGCTGTGGGGAGAGTCTGTTCCCAAGTTTATGCAGGTGATTGTTGGCAAGAATACCTTTCCTCGTAGGCTGTTCAACTGAGGGCCTCAGTTCTTTCTGGCAATTGGAGGCTTCCTTCTATTTCTTGCCATTGAACCTCTTCATAGGGGAGAACACAGCATAGCAGTTGGCTTCTATCAGCCAGCAAGTGAGAGAGTAAGAGAGGTTGAGTAATACGGAAGCCAGAATATTTCTGTAACCTGATGTTAAAAGTGATATCCACCCTTCTTTTTAAAAACAGTTTTAATGAGATATCATTTATATAACATAAAATTTGCTCTTTTAAAGTATAAAAGTATAGTAGGTCCTTCAATAATGTTGATTTGTTCAACCTTGTTTCATTATAAATTGATGAGATGCCATAGAAATTTGACTCTTGTTTATATCAGTTAGCCTATGGTAAAATTGGTTATCATTATACACTGTTTTGCTTAAAGTCACAGTACCTATCAGTGATGTTAAATGAGGACTAACTGTATAAAATTCAGTGGTTTTTAGTGTAATGAGAATTGTACAACTATCACAGCAGTCACTTTGAGAACATTTATTTATCTAGAAAGAAGCCCGTATTAGCAATCATCTCTTTACTTCCTGATCCCTGGTCCTAAGCAACTACTAATCTAATTTCTGTCTCTACAGATTTGCCTATTCTAGACAGTTCTTGTAAATGGAAGAATCATACAATATGTGGTCTTTTGTGACTGACTTACTTAGCATAATGTTTTCAGAGTGTATTCATTTTGTAGTATGTATCAGTACTTTATTCCTTTATATTCCTGAGTCACATTCTATTATATGCATATACCACATTTTGTTTTTCCATGCATCAGTTGTTACACATTTGTGCTATTTCCATTATTTATCTATTATAAATAATGCTGCTATGAACATTTGTGTACAGGCTTTGGATAACTCTGTGTTTAACACAGCCAGACTATTTTCCAAAGCAGCTGCAGCATTTTACATCCCTAGCAGCGATATGTGAGGTTTTCACTTCACATCTCTCCACAACACTTGTTATTTTCTGGGGGAGTTGTTTGTTTGTTTGTTTTTATATAATAGCCATCCTGGTGGGTGTGGAAGTGGCATCTTACTGTGGTCCTGATTTACATTTCCCTAATGATTAGTTATGTTGAACATCTTTTCAAGTGCTTAATGGCCATTAGTATATCTTCTTTGGAGAAATGTCTATTCATATCATTTGCCCATTTTTTAATTGCTGTTTTTGTTGTTGTTGAGTTGTAGGATTTTGTTATGTATCCTAGGTATTAATTCCCTATCAGATATATGATTTTTCTCCCATTCGTGGGTTGCCTTTGCCTCTCTTGATAGTGTTTTTCAATGCACAAAAGTTTTTAATTTTAATGTAATACAGTTTATTTATTTATTTTTTGTTACCTGTGCTTTTGGTGTCATAATAAGGAAATCATTGCCAAATCTAGTATTATGAAGATTTTCCCTTATTTTCTTCTAAGAGTTTCATAGTTTTAGCTCCTATATTTAGGTCTCTGGTCCATTTTAAGTTACTTTTTATAATGGTCTGAGGTAAAGGTCCAGGTTCATTAATGTAGTATTTAATTTTCTCAACACAATTTGTTGAAAAGACTGTACTTTCCCTATTGAATGTATTGGTACCCTGGTCAAAATCAGTTTTTCTTTTGAATATCTATTCCTGCTTAGAAATTATTCATAGGAATTGATTTTCCCAGGGATCCTTAAAAATATTATTTTGATCTTTGTTTAAAGACTCCTAACCAGAAAATGTGCTTTAAGTGTCATTTCATCACTTATTTATAGCATTTGCTAGTCAAATATACATATAACCAGGTTTAAATATGCTGCTATCATTTGTCTCTTGATTTTTCTTGGCATTTACTTTTTTGTTTTTTTCTTATAGTACACAAACAGAGGAAAATTGCAGTGGTTCAGCCAGAAAAACAGTAAGTTATATAACAGTATGTTTGAACAGTTGACATTTGAAATTTAGACTCTCTAGAAAAAGAAGTAACTAGTTACAAGAGTATATCTCCTCAGATGTTATTTTCTCACTTGGAAGCATAATCCTTTAATTCTGCTTTTGATAATTTACATACATATATGCATTTTCTAAAATGGCATTAATACAAAAGGATAAAATACACTCTCAAGATGTTCCCCAAATTGAGTTTTCTTTGGCTTTTAGAGCCTAAAGGCCTTTGAATAAGAGAGGAAATATAGAGTCTCTATGCTTGCATTTGTCAAGGAAGAAGTGCAAAAAATGTAAATTAGGATATGATTTGTCATTGTGAAAAAATAAACTTCAGCTAGAAGACAACTCTAAAAGAAGAAAAGCACAATAAAAGGAGTGCCTTTGTGTCCCATTAGGAAACCCTCTGTAATATATCTTCAAACCTAGCTTTTGAGAAGCAAGTGATTAGTGGTGCCTTAAGAATACAAGGGTTTCTATGTGTACATGTGTACTTTTAAACATTGGGTTTTCATTCTGTATTAGTTTGTTCAGGCTGCCACAGACTGGGTGGCTTATACCAGCAGTCCCCAACCTTTTCGGCACCGGGAACCAGTGCTCCTATGAGAATTTAATGCCTGCTGATCTGAGGTGGAGCTGAGGCAGTGATGCTAGCGCTGGGGAGCGACTGCAAATACAAATGAAGCTTCACTGGCTTGCTAGCCTCCTGCTGTTTCGCCCTGTTCTTAACAGGCAGTAGACTGGTACTGGTACATGGTCTGGGGTTTGAGGACCACTATCTTAAGCAATAAATTTATTTTCTCACAATGTTATAGTTTGGGAAGCCTGAGGTCAAAGTACCAGCTCAATTTGGTTCCTGGTCTGGGCTTTCTTCCTACCTTATTGACTGTCATCAACTCACTTTGTCCTCACATAGTAGGGATAGAGAGAAAGGGAGATCTTTTTCTCTTCCTCTTCTTATAAGGACCCTTATTTACCTCCTAAAAGCCCTGTCTCCAAAGTCACACAGTCACTTTGAGGGTTAGGGCTTCAACGTGTGAATTTTAAGGGAACACAATTCAGTCCATACAAATTCTATAAAATTATAATTGCTTTGTGGCTGTGTGAGTAATAAAACTGACAATAGAAGTAGTGAAAAAGGCCACAGAATTCTATTCCAGGTAGCAAAGTGAGATAGCAATGACAACAATCTGGCCTTGGATTTTTCCTTGATTTAGTTGCCAAAACCGATCAAAAGTTTTAAAAGTAATTGAAAGAGATAAATTAACCTTTTTTAGTGATTGCTGCAAATAGAGTAATTCTTTTTTTAATAATATAATTTGTCTTGAATTTTGAGATATTGATAAAAGAAAACTAATCTTATAAATAAAAGTTTCCATTCTTTGACAGTTAAAGTAAACGAATACTCTACTTGTGGTTTAAAAATCCCAGAAGGAATTCTATAATTGTTACTCACATGAATGGAAGAAGGTTCATTTGAACATGCAGTATCACAGCACTATCTATAGACTGTTGGCTCCTTAGTCTGTGTACATAAAAAGTATAATCAAGAAAGCATCTTTTGTTATAGATTTTGCAATCTGCCACATTTGCTTTCTTCTTAGATTTGAAGGAAAAGAATCCTCACACTTTACTGACTTAAAGGATTATCTCACTATTTTGTTGTGTTTTCTTGACCCAGAATACCATCCTCTAGGACTGTCCATGAAGGCCTGAAGAATCAGGAGCTGAACTCTGCAGACTCAGGTATACATGCATACAATCTTGGGGAAAAGAGTATCTTTAGTTTCTTCTAATGGACTATACCTAAAATAATACATTTGATTTATAAGATGTAGCCTTGTAGAAGGGTATCTTAATTGTGATTTTAAATTTACAATGGTCTAAGATGCACTTAGTTTAATAATTATCTTTAGGCTTATAGCTCTGTGCATTTATAATAATTATAGTCATTTTTTACTGATCACTTTTTGGGTGCCAAGGGTCAATATTATTATCCCTGAGTTTAGATAAAGAACTTGAGGCTTTCCAGGCAGTGCTTTTTCTTAAGTGGGGTGGTTCAGAGGTGGATGTTTATTCTTCTTTAAACCCTTTTTATGATATACACACTTGATTTATATATATTTATTTATATTATCTATATATATATAATTCACAATTTAAAAAATTAAGCACCGGAAAAACAAATTGTTCCAGAGGCAATGCCTAATAAATGTGACAGGGAACCTTTCTCTCCCTGGAACTACTCTTGACTGTCTTTCCTGGTTGCATAATGCTTAGCATCTTGACTGTGTGTAATCTAGCACAGGTCAGACATTTGGGTGGTATTTACTAAATGCCTAGAAAAGAAAAGAAACCAAGTCATAGAGAGGTCATACAGCTTATGCATAGAAGGGTCAGAAATGGAACTCAAATCTTTCTCAAGTTCAAAACTTGCACTTTTTGTCTCTTGCCCACTGTCCTTTCATTATATTATTTATATAGAGAGGATCAGGTCTGTGTAACTCCTTATTTTTGATGTATTACTGGCTATTTTAATACCTACTGAAACTACAGAATTAAGATATTAATATCTCTCCTACCACAGCCAAGTTCTTTTTGGTTTGGATTTTGTGATAGGTCAGATTACCTTGGAAACAGAGTCTGAAACTGATATTTGTGCAGAAGTTTCATTGGGGAGTGCTTTGGGGAACAGCTTCTGGAGGGGTAAAGGAAACAGGACTGGGCAGAAAATAGAACAGTTCTACAGAAGTTTCTTCCAGTCCAACAGGGAGCCTTGGGCTGGTATAGCCACTTAAGAGGTGAGGCGTGGTAGCCACACCTTTATACTCCATAGCGGTCAGATATTAGAAGTAGGCTGCTTCTCCCTCACCCCCTCACAAAGGGTGGAATCTTCAGCAGGTTGGCTTTCTCCTACTGCAGGCAGTCCTAGAATGAGGGTAATTCCAGGGTAAACTTATGACCCAGAGCTGTAAACTGCCAACATTCCCAGCAGCGGGGAGCAAAAGTGCCTTAATCCTGAAGAGGGGGCTTTTGGTGGTAGAGTTCAAATAGGGAAATGGATGCTGACGACTGACCACTGTGCTATGACTGTATTCTTAGGGTAAACATCATGTACTTTAAGGTCCTATCAACAGTAGGCAGTGTACACACATCTCCTTTTCTTAATGTTGGATTATCGGGGTAGTATCCATCAGAAGATATTTTCTTGAGAAGGAAAATGAAGATGTTTTAGTGTCTGAATTTTTTACATTCAGTAGTTGAATTGTTAATCATATTGTTAATCACAATGAGGGAGTTAAAAAACATTATCTTGAAGTATGGTAGTCTCACAAACAGTTGAAGAGGAGAGGGGTCTCTAGGCCGTTTTACCCCTCAGTACTTAAAGAATTTAGAGATGTGATCACAGAGTACTTTTAGCCCTTTGGAAATCCCCAAAATAGGGAGGCTCTCATATCATTGAACACTAGTTTGGTGGTCTTAAGTAGACAAACTGCAGTTTTGGATAATATTCACCATCATTCTCTAGAAATATTCCAGAATAGGTTATTGAATAGTTAGTTGGTTGTCTGGAATCATCATGGGTTCTTGAAGTCAATCCTCTACTTCCTTTATTGATAGAAGTATAAGCCTATGGAACAATATCAAATTAACCCAGGAGTTAATCTGCCCGTAATTCCAGACATTATTTGATTTCAGCAGAGTGATAAGTACTGCAATAGAGTTAGTTGTATGTATTTCAAGGACATCCTCAGACAACATGGTAAGCTTCAAAATACATAATTCCTTACTTTACATAATGGTGAATATGCTTGTTCCTCCCTTCCCCAGTAATCCAACTTTGGAAATGGGGTAGAAAATGACTGTGTTCTGAATATTTGTTTCTCTTCATTTCCTAGTTATGATTAATGGAAAATATTGCTGTCCAAAGATATATTTCAACCACCGTTGCTTCTCAGGGCCATATCTTAACAAAGGAAGAATTGCTGAGCTGCCTCAATGTGTAGGACCTGGGAACTGTGTTCTGGTCCTTAGAGAGGTAAGGTCCTGGTCTAAAGCAAAGAACTTGGAAATTTCACAACAGTCTCATAGACTCATTCACACATGCCATAGATGTATGTTTTTATCATAAGTGATTAACTTTTCTCATGTTGAACATAGTTATTTCTGGTCTCCCCCTCCCCTAGGGAACATTCACCTGAGCAGTTCTTCATATAGCAGGCTCACCTCTGTCAGTGTAGAAAGATCTTCTAACAGAGACCATATGAGAATTGTACAAGAGTGTGAGAATAAGTGGCTATATGGCATTAACCCATGATTACAATAAAGCTATACATCTGGACTTGCAGAGCTTCCCAGCCAGGGTACTGGGTAACAGGTGTGAGTAGTACTGAACCTTTTAGCCCCTAGAGAGGCAAGGCTTAGGATCTTGGGAGGTTGGAGCTTCTCCACCAGACTCCTCCAGCCACAAGAAGGCTCAGCTGTCTACAAAGTATCCCAAACAAATAGAATTTTCTGTGTGTACCATGACTGGGAAAGGATATGGAAGCATGTGCTAGAGTAATTTTAAGTTCATGGTACCTATTTCTATCTGACCATAATGTTTTAAATATATAAGAGGGTCTGGTTAATCTCATATTTGCAACTTTAGTAATACCTTTAGTATTATTTTGTTAACATTTGTTAATTAACATGACTAGAATTAATCTCCTACATGATGTGCTGGTGGTTAGCAAGGTTCTTTCTAATGGTATGCTTTTCTCCTTCCCAACCCATATTTTTGCTTTAAAAATGGAGTGTAGGTACTCACTTTACTTATCAATGCAGCCTATAAACCCAGTCGTGTCCTTCGGGAGCTGCAACTGGACAAAGACTCTGTGTGGCATGGATGTGGGGAAGTCCTAAAAGCCAAGTGAGTAGGCTCCTCTGCCTTTAATGCATAGTCAGTCATCCTTAACAAGTCACGAAATCAGTTCTTCCCATGGATAATATTAGAATATTTACATTTCCTGAGGCATTGCTTCAGTTATTTGTGCTGAAGGACCAGATTTGTTTTAAGTCTTTGTTCTGTCATGGACCAGTATTTTTATATGGTAAAAGTGAATAACAAGAAATACACAATTTAAAAGATATAAAATACAAGAACAATTTTTAAATTAGATTTAGTAGATAAAAAATTACTCTTTCAAATTACTATGAAAGTTTATCAACATTTACTTTCATTTTCTGACCTAATCTTGTCAAGGACAGGTGATAGTTGGCAGGTTATATTGGTCAGTCGACCACATTCTGAGGATTACTACCCTAGGGTGAAGAAAGACTTAATGAAATTCATTTTTCTTTTAGTAGTGTAGGAGTTGCTATAAAAACCTTAAACTTAGATACAAAAAGCAGGAACCCTATTTTGCTAATTTGAATAACTCGCATTTTAGTTGCCATAGTTTACTAGATTATAAATTTAAGTACAAAGTGTATAAATTCATATTATTTTTAGAGTCCTCAAAATATAAAAGACAGAATATTCTAACAAGTAAAAATATTTTTAAGTCTGTTAAGGTACTTGATTTTTCTCTGGGTAATTATTAGCACAGTAAACTTGATATCTGATGTCTTCCAATGGCAGATACAAGGGAAAGAGTTATCGAGCTACTGTTGAGATAGTGAAAACAGCAGATCGGGTGACTGAATTCTGCCGGCAGACTTGTATCAAACTGGAGTGCTGTCCTAATCTATTCGGTCCACGGATGGTTCTGGACAAGTGTTCTGAGAACTGCTCTGTACTTACAAAGACCAAATATAGTGAGTCATGTTTTTCAAATTTGTTAACTATAGCAGTTGACCATACTTTATATTATGAAAAGTTTTTATTTGCAGACAGCCATGTAAAAAGGTATACAAACTTTTTCTGTGAAGGGCCAGATAATACCTTAGGCTATGGGTAGTAATCTCTGTTGTATATTCTGGTTTACTTTCACTTTAAAAAAAAAAAAACACTTTAAAAAATATGAAAACCATTTTTAGCTTGAGGGTCATACCAAAACAAGCCATGGGCTACATTTTGCCAACTTTTTTTTAATAGCATGTATAGAAATAACCTATATTGCATTTATTAGGATATGTAATTCATTCATGTAGTATGCAAGTATTTCTTATGTATGTACTGTTTGCTGCCACTGTCCTAGCACTAGAATACAACAGTAAAGAAAAAAATTCCTGTCCTCATTGAGTTTACATTTTAATTTAGGAGACAAATAATAAACACGTGAAAAAATAGCAGTACTGCAGATAAAAATGAAGCAAGATGAGCAAGCAAAGTAGGAGAGTGAAGAGGGCTAGGAGGTGGGGTGCTTTTCATACAGGTGGTCAGGGAAGCCTTCCTGACAGGTAACAAACAACCTGAAGGAAACCAAGAGCCAACTGTGCAGATTTTAGGGCGAGAATATCCTGGGTAAGGGAGGGCAGCAAGAGTCCAGGCCTGAGGCAGGAGCATCCTTAGTATCTGTGAGTAGCAGCAAAGAGGCCACAGTAGATGAGAGGCATAAGTAGGAGGGGAAGTAGTTATGGACTTCACTCTGAATTGTCATAAAGACACCTCTTCCTTCTCATTGCGAAACTGCAACAACAACAAAAACAGAAGTCATACAGGATGAAATTTCCAATTTAGAACTTTGTCAAAACATTGTTATCTAAACACACAATTCTGGTCCTATCCTTAAATCCTATAAACCCTGATGTCATTTGGGAGAATTAATTCAGAGAAGGATTTTACCTTGTTAAATTAGAAGATTACTTTTAGGGATATCTAATTCTGTGCCTCTTAAACTTCATCATGCATGCAAATAATCAGAGGATCTTGTTAAATGGAGGTTCTGATTTGTCAGGTCTGGTTATCTGGGGTCCAAGTGTCTGCATTTCCAGCAAGCTCCCAGATGCTGCTGATACTGCTGTTTCAAGATTCACATTTAGCATGATGAGCTTTCTAATCAGTATTTGAACCACAAAATCATACGAGTCTAACCTTCTAGTTTCTATTTCTATTTATTGGATTGTAAATTCCTTAAAGGCAGAGATTGTCTTAGCTTATTAGTGTGTCAGATTCAACACTTAATTTAGCAAATTGCCAAAAAAAATTGCAATTTTTAGTAGTTAAGTGAAATACACTATTCATATAAGTGCCTATGTAACTATACCACCATATAAAAAAATAAAAAGAGAAAAAGTTCTGGATTAGATAGTGGTGATGATTGCACAATATAGTGAATATACTAAAAACCACTGAATATATACACTTTGTGTACATATAAAGTGATTAATTTGACGTTATGAGAATTGTATCTCAGAAAAAGATAGGTAATGGCCAGTAAGCACATGAAAATATGCTAAATATCATTAGTTGTTAGAGAAATGCAAATTTAGACTACTATGAGAAATTTTCATTTCAGCCAATCTAGTGGATATGTGGTTAAGACTGGCAATCCCACCTGCTGGCAAAGGTGTAAAGCACCTATACCTCTCATACATTGCTGGATGAAGTGTAAAATTATAAAACCCTTTTGGAAAACTTTGACAGTTTCTTTAAAAGTTAATCATACATCTAATATTACCTAGCAATTCGATTTCTAGGTATTTATCCAAGAAAAATTAAAATATGCCAACTAAAAGCCTTGTACAAGAATGTTTATTGCAACTTAATAATAGCAAAGCCTTGGAAACAGCCCAGATGCCCATCAATGGAAGAATAGATAAACTGGTGTATTTATACAATGGAATGCTATTCATCAATATGAAGGAATGAATTACTCATACACACAAAGCAAATATGAATCTCAAAAACATTATGCTGAGTAAATAAGCCTTGTACAAAAAAAGTACCTACTATTTTTTAAGTTTGTGTATTTGTCAGTACTGGTCACACCGTACATTTAAGATCTGTACAGTTAAGATTATTTCACTGTATGGAATTAAAACAAATACAGTGCATCTTTTTTTCTGCTGTGCTAATAGACTCTCTTGTGGTTTGAGGTACACAAAAATAATGAAGCTACTTCATTTTTCTTTGTCATACATATTTAGCACACTATTATGGAAAGAAGAAAAGTAAAAGAATTGGGAGGCCACCTGGTGGGCATAGTAACTTAGCATGTGCCCTGAAAAAAGCCAGTAAGAGGAGAAAGAGGCGGAAAAATGTTTTTGTTCATAAGAAGAAACGCTCCTCTGCATCTGTTGATAATACCCCGGCGGGCTCTCCCCAGGTATGAGATCTAATGTGCCTGTACCGTCTGGAAGCCAAGAGACCACTGCTTTACAGTACAGATGTAGAAAGAATACCTGCAGGTCTCTCTAATTCACATCTCTGGCCAGTCAAAGATGGTTTTGCGGCCCCAGAACTGGTTTGTCCTGAATTTCAATGAGACCTCTCTTTCTTTCCTTCAGGGAAGTGGGCCTGAAGATGAGGATGACCCAGATGAAGGTGATGATGATTCCCTAAGTGAGGGCAGTACGTCTGAACAGCAGGACGAGCTACAGGAAGAGTCAGAAATGTCAGAAAAAAAGTCATGCTCCTCCTCTCCCACCCAGAGTGAGATATCCACATCATTGCCTCCAGACAGACAAAGGAGAAAAAGAGAGCTTCGCACATTTTCATTTTCTGATGATGAGAATAAACCTCCTTCACCAAAGGTACCCATTTAAAAAAATACACTTTTTCTCTTTCTCTAGAATTTTCCTCTAGAATCTAATTGTTAATGTCGACATTTCACTTATTTCAATACAAGCTTCAGTTGAATTTCTTGAGTCACTTTTTAAATGGTTCCAAATTCAGTGATTTACTTGTGTTTCAGAATTATTTGGAGATCAACTACTTATCAGGAAGATCTCAGAGTGGCTACTTTAATTAAAAGAATGTTTCATTGCTGATTTATTTGCAGACTGTCATTTATTTTAGGGAAAACGGCCTTTTAAATATTTTTTGTAATGTGTATGGTTTTATAGAAATATAATGGTTTTGTAGAAATACCTTTTGATTCTAGTTAAGCCAAGCCATTTTGTTTAGTATATTGAACGTATACGTATGTTCATGTTATATAACATATACACTAAAGAATGTCAGTTAAGTTAGTGTTTTAAAACTGGGCTGCTTTTTAAGTATATTCAGTGAACAGAAGTAATAAATAATTTCTTCTGATAATTCAGCCTTCTCTCATTGAAAATATCATCTCACTTACTTTAGCCCCTACCAGAGAGTGAGTTGAACAAATGGGAGATGTTAAAACTATTTTTCTCTGTTAAATTGCTCAAATTGTATCTGCCAAAACTTTGAGATAAATTTTTCCCTGTCGATATTTCTTATTATAAAAAACAACCACTTCCTGAGTACCTAATATACATTGGCCTTTGCCACCTTTGCCAGGAGAAATTGTGGTAAAACCACTTTCAATCCTGCCTTGAGAGGTTATGCATTTGTATAGAGAGACTTTTTTAGAATCAAATCGCTCTTACATTATTTGGTTTGATTTTGTTGTGGGGAATGAAGGAACTAAGGATTGAAATTGCTGAAAGGCTTCGCCTGGATAGTAACCCCCTGAAGTGGAGTGTGGCAGATGTTGTGCGGTTCATCAGGTCCACTGACTGTGCGCCATTAGCAAGAATATTCCTAGACCAGGTAATCACCGAGACCTTTAAATTTTAGTAATATGTTTTTTTTTTAACAAGGGACTATGGATGTAATGGCAATTTATTTACAAGTCTTACAAAAAGTATTTTTATGCAAAAAAAATTTATTTTAGTTCCCTTTTTAGAAGTAAAAATTAGTCAAAAACTTATTTATCTGATTTCTTCCGTGGTTGAAGCAGATGATCATTGCATTCTCATTTTCCTTAAGAATTTTTTTTCATCCCCCAAATATTTAAGTGGCTTAAAATCAAGTATACCATGCTTAATTGTCCTCCTCTTTTTCATAGTAATGATTTGCCTGTTTAAAAAAATAATAATAGCATCTGTAATATATTTAGCTCTAAAGGCATGATCATTTGAAAGTAAATTTTCTGAAACAGAAATATCTGTGACCTTAAACAAATACTGAAATAATTTTTTTTTTTTTTTTTTTGGTAATGGAGGAGATTCAAAACTGAACATCTTTGAAGAATTTATCAGGCTTTTATGAATGTTACAGAGTAGAAAAACATTGATGTTTATAGTTAATATTTTCTTTCAGATTTAGAAAGAGTCCTCTAAAAAGATACTTCGTTTGGCACATTTAATTGTCAGTTACAAGGCTAGCTAGTTAACTTAATTTCTGCAGAGCAGAAATTATAGAATGGATTCTTATCCTTGGTAAAATTTTGTTATTTATTCTGAAGATCCATTAGTATAGAGGACTATGAGAGGCATTTAAAAGGAAATGTGTGATACTTATTCAAAGGGGTAAAGAAATAAAAGGAAAGCACAGGGACTCTGATTTTGATAAAGCCAGAGGGCTATCATGATCGAACTACCAGATTCATGTTTACATCATAGATAACTTGTATTTTATGTATTAACAGGAAATTGATGGGCAGGCCCTGCTGCTCCTTACCCTTCCCACGGTTCAAGAGTGCATGGACTTAAAATTGGGCCCTGCCATCAAACTTTGCCATCATATAGAGAGGATCAAGTTTGCTTTTTATGAGCAGTTTGCCAACTGAGAAGGACAACCAAAGTGAGCTGTATCTTTGAAGCACAAATGCAGCAAATCCTTCACCTGCTCAACAAGTGGAGCTGAAATAGTCCCAGGGCTGGGCTCTGCAGGTGTAGGCTTGCTCTTTGCACTTTCAGGGAAAGAGGACCCACACTGAAGAAGCAAAAACTGCACAGAAGTGGCTCTCCTGCCAATGGAGATGTGGGCATCTCTCATTCAGCAGATAGCAGTTTTTAAAAATTAAAGGTTGTGAAGAAATGACTCATATGAGAAGAATAAGTGGTGTGGCCGAAAAATGAAGAGTAATCTAGGCTGCTGGAAAGCACCCTTTTGGTTGTTTTCTTTTTGTTCTGTTCCTTCCCGTTGTAGATTGAACTTTGTTCTCTGCTTTCTCTTTCTTAGAAAGAGAGGACTTAGCTTTAAGTCAGCACTGATTTGGGACTGTGCCTAAGGCACATCAGTGCTTCATTGTCAATGTGTTTCTGAGCTTTTAAAAATTAAAACAATTCATTTTGGGGATGATTACGTGGCTCTAGGGTTTTGAATGTACAGTAACACTCTGATCCAGTTTAAAATCTGTTTTTAAGAGTTCCGTTGTTTACTACCTCTGTCGATAATTGAGCTTATAGCCATGTATGAGGATTTTTGTATGATGGCATTTTTAAGCTATATGAACACTAAAACTATGACAGAAGTGGGAGGGATAAACACTGTTTGCTTTCAAAACATTGTGTGAGCACTTAACACCAGTTTCTTAATGGACCTGAACTAAGAACTCTACCATTATTGTTTTCCATCTTGACCCAGCTTGGGCTACTTATTAAGAATATCTCAAAGACCTGGTATTTCAGTTTAATTGCTTTCTCCTCATTAGTTTTCTGAGGGACTTTAGTGGTTTTTATTTTGTGTTTCCTTTCCTTTATAGTTGTTTAATCTCTAGAGTACTTACTTTGAGTAAAAATCAGTAAGTGTTCCTTAGACCCATAGTTAACTCCATTTCCCCTTCTTTCTTGATATCTCCAGGCAGGAAGTGCAGAAGCACAACAGAGAAAATGTGTTTTGGGTGGTGATGTAGAGTATGGAGTTTCTGCAACTGTGTGTTCTCAGTGGCTGGGTAAAGATTGAGAGGTAGTTAAGGATTCTGGACACTCTTCAGCCTAGTCGTGTTTACAGTTTCTTCAGTTAAACCTTTAAATTGAAAGTAATCTATGGTCTGAGAATTCCCACTCAATTCGGTTTTTTTTTAGGTGCTCCTTTTGACCCAGCTCAAGTTAACATGAAACTACAGGTGATTTTTACTTATGATTGCGCTGCTAGCTATAATAGAATAGCATTTGCTAAACTGTTCCAGCCATGAGGAATGGGGAAAGACACGTAGATTGCTTTCTTTAAATGGTTTACTTTGCTGAGTGTATTTTTTTTAAGTATCCTAGTCATCTGCAAATTTATAATATAATTATTCTTCAAGATTTGAAAATGTTTTAAAACTACAACCTTGGCAAATTCTAGATAGCTATATAAATATAAGGTGATATTACTACAAATGTAAACTGATTGTGATTTTTTTTTCCCTTTTCGTCCTCCCAGCTTCTACCTGTTTTTATTGACATTAGCACACAAGTCTGAATTCTCTCTTCATTGGATAGTTTATGAACCATCTTAACTTAAGCCAACCAAATCATATATAAAAACATTAACTCTCTGGTCAGGCTACTACCAGATATACCTGGAAAGGAGCTTCATTTAAGTAAAAGTTAATATGTTTGAACTTACTCAGAGACCCAATTTTAAAAAATTCAGTTAATTCTATATTCATGGAAGAGATGTGTATGTGAGATGCATGAGAACAATTAACATTAAGCAGATAGACTTTGGAGGGCAGTGTATCTTGAATAACAAGATTTCCTGAGAGCTTAGCAGTCAAGGCACCAAGGCAAAGATTTCTCGGAGATCAAAGGAACAAAAAAATGTCTGGAATTAATACCATTATGTTATTTAGGAAAATGGGATTTACTTTTTATAAGAGGGAATTTACCAAATGCAACATTGACTATGTTATATTGCCTCTCTTGTGACTTCTCTGGAAACCATAGAATGTAGAACACCTACCTTCACAAGTAAAGGGAATCAAATGGCCCTAACCAATCTCTGATTTGAATAGTCAGGGCTCAACCAGATTGTCTGTCTATTCAAGCTCAGCTTTCTCCTAGAGAGAGGCTGACTCAAATTGGACAAGTAAATAGGTTTTCCTTAATATATTTTGCATTCTCAGACTTAGATATAGTTTATCAGACAGCTGCATTAAAAAAGAATTATATGCCTCCAACCCCTACTCCCAGATATTACACAAGAGGATACTTATTTGGGAATTTGATGTAGAACATTTTTTACTTTTAAGTAAAAAATTTAGATTCCATTTGCCTCATTTTAAAACTGCGGGAGCTGCGCTGGACAGTACTGACATTGTGATTCTTATGATTCTGAACCAGATTTTAACCTTGCTACTAGCTCACCATGGGGGACTTAAAATGTTTGTATGTTGAACTTTGTTTTATGAAGGTACCAACCTCTTAAATTTATGAGAGGTGCATTGCGAGGTACTGCATTGGTCTGAATTTCACCTTTAGCTGACCCCACAGTCTGCCTAAGATCAGAAAGTTTTCTTTAATCCATTTTTAATCCTGGATTGACAAGCTTGGAAACAGGTGAATGGACTATATTATTCTCCTGGACCTTGAAGTTGGCTAACAAATACTAACCTATTACTGCTATGCTAATGTGTTAGGGAAAACTTCCACTGCACATGAATATTTGCTGTGACATTTTGACTATATTTTGTCAGCTTCTGGGAACTGTACTGTTTTTCTTATGTAAACTACCTTCATCCTCAGTTGAAGCAAAATTGAAGTGGCTAATGCAGGGAATGCATTAATGGGGTGTTTTACCTTATTTACCTTTCTTTAGCAATGTAGGTGGCTTTCAGCATCTACATTATTAATATATGAGGTCAGGGAAGGATACTTACCAATCTCTGGAAAAGATGTTCTTCTTGGTAAATATTTATTGAATGTGATAGAGGCAAACATAAAAAACCAGTTAGAACCTAGTCTCTTCTGGAAGTAAAGTTATTCTCTCTGTAAGGAAGAGAGCATTGGACCAAAGCTTCCGGAGGACGTAAATGCATTTTACTTGATCTCTTATACCAAGTCAGTCACTAATGTTATGTATTTTGTATACAAATTAAAAGCTTTAAGAGGCCTTAGGTAGCGTCAGACTCAGAATCATCCTTTTCTCTCAAGCCAAAAAGCATTTCTAGGAGACACAGAGATCATCAGGGAATTGTTAAGAGTAGAAAAGATTTATCTAATTGGGGACATTAGGAAAACTGTCACAGACACTTATATTTACTTGGCACCTCTCACCAAAGACTGTTATATGTAAGATACCACTTACTGGTTTGATTGATGCCCACAGAAGCTCTGAGAGAATTGTTAGGAGTTTAGCCTCAACAGTGGAAACATACACTGGGTTTGAACTCTGGTCCTGTATTGGGGATGTATTAGGGGGATGTTTTTGTGTGTATGTGCGCACGTGTGTATGTGTGTTTAAGTTGGAAAGTGTTCTGTGTTAATAGTTGGTTTTATGAAGATGAAGATGATGTCACTAATAAATGAAGTATAAATCTTAGTGGGGACCGGGTATCCTCTTTTAAAATTTGAATGTCTTTGGTCCTGGGTCCACTGTAAGGAACCATGTGTCATGGTCATATTGTAGGCTCAGAAACTATAGGACAGAGCCTCCTGCAAAACCAAAGAGAGTCAATTATATTCATGCAATCATAATTCTTCCTTGACTTTATTCACTTTGCAATGTTTTTGCTAGTGAATTTTGATAATTCTCACCCATTATGTGAGAATGTACATACTTTGGAAATTTCAATTTATCCAGTTTATACGCCACCTATGGACTTGGAGTTTTGCAGGAGTTCTAAATTCAAAGCCCAGTCCGAATGGGTCTGATTCCAAACCCACTCACTTGGGTTTTCCTCTGTGCTTGTTCTAGACCACGCAGTCTTGTTTCTGAGGCCTAACTTAGGAGTGAAGGTATAGGAGGTGGTGGGTGGTAAAGGATTTTCTTGGTTCCAATGTTTGAGAAGTCTTAGATTTTCATAAGAACTAGCAGAACCAGGATTGAGGATTGGGAGAATGGAGAAGCAGGCTTAGAACTCCCTTCCTTCGTGTCTTTTCTGACAGTGCATCTTTTGGGTCTGTCCTCATGCTGTGGCCTATCACAAAGAACTGTTTTAAAAGAGAAACAGGCCCCAGCCTTGCCAGACAAATCTTCACGCCAGCAGTTAAGTGTGGCCTTGAGTCATGTAAGGCAAAGAGTGATACTGACTAGTGAAATGATGCCACCATTTCTGATGGGGGTGCATGGTCTCAGGATGTGTGGGAGCTCAGTCCTAAGAGCTGCTACATGATTTTTTTCATCTAACTGCATGCCTAGCTTGGCAGAATGGAGGTGGCAAACAGCATTGAAAGGATGAGAATAGGTTTTTGAGGCAAATCAAATCCCAAAGCAGATGACTGATGGCAGTTACAAAGTTTAGACAAAGTTAAAATGTGGAAATTCCTTAGCTTCTTTTGCAAGAAGTCTCAAGGGAAGTTTAGTTTGTGTTTCTCTTGAGATTTTAAAGCGCTCATTTTTTTTCCTTTTCTCTTTTTTGGGTTGAGTATTCTCTTAAAGACAATCAGAGGCCTGCCAGGGCAGGACTTCTGGCTGGTTCCTCTCTCTAGTACTAACTCATTGGAACTGATGCACTTTGTTTATGTATGTTGTCCTTTTTTTTTTTCTTTTAAGCTGCTTGGGACAAAATGAAATGCATATTGCATTCTTAGTGCTTGCTGTTTCTCTCTTAATTTTAAAAAGTACACGTTGAGGATAAAGTATAGTTAAGAAATATGCATAAGAATGCTTATTTTAAAAAACTCACCAAGTTTGATATTTCAAGGGATTAAAAAATAACTTTTGGATAAATATTGTGTGTGTGTGTGTGTGTAAATAAGTGTATATAAAGTTCTGGTATATTATGACAGTTTTAAGTTATTGTGAGAAAATTAAAACAGGTCGTAAGCTATGTTTAATTTCATTTGACAGCAAGAAGACATCTTGGTCAGAATAAATGCTTCAAAAAAACTTTCCATTAGGGCCTCAGAGAATTATCTCTAAATGGAGGAGAAAATTCCTTCCTTCTTTAATAAAATGAATCTTTCCAGAATTCTCCCCCTTTCCTTCTGTCTGATTCTTTTCTTTCCAATTTAGGTACTTTTTTTATTGCAGTTCAGAAAAGATAGGAAGAGCAGAATTTCTTACAACAGCAATTTTGCTGCTGACACTTGAGACTCTGTTTCTGATCTCTGAAGACTGCTTCTTGTTCCACTACATTTGCTTCGATACAACAGAAATGGGCCTTAAGGATTCCTTCACATCTGGATGTGCAGAGCAGTGCTTTGTTTAAAAACTTCATTTTTCAGCTCTATGTGCAGCTTTCCTTGAGCTGTCTATGTCTTCAAGCAATTAATAGTATCATTATGCCCAGCCACAGTCTATTCTGATTTAAGTACTCATCTTGTTTGATTCTCTTTGAACATGGACTGTAACTTTTGAGCATCCCAATAAGAGACCTTAGAATCAAAAAGAGTAATGCAAATTTCCCTTACCTATGTATTTTCTTCACCTAATTTTCTGTATTTTCCCATGGTGAATACTGTGGAGAAATTTAAATTTTATAAATTAAAATACAGTTTAATTTAAAAAGCATTTTGTTGCATGTTCTCTATGCCAGAGACTGTGTTGAATTCAAGAGTGTATAAAGACTAGTTCCTGCCCTCAAGAGGCTCACAGCTGTGAGAGCAGTGTACCACTGTCTAATTTAGCAGTCTGAAATGTTCTAGTGGAGTTGTACACACAAGGAGCAGGGACAAGGGAATCGTGTTCCATGCAGTGAAAATGCCACGTAAAGGCAAGAGGTGAAAATGCATTGTAAGAGAAGGGCTGGAGAATTGGCTCTAGAGATTTATGGACAATCAGGTTAATATTCCAATTAGCTTTTGTTTAGCATTTGACTCTTAGGTAATTAGAATTTCTTGGTGGCTATCATTTAGGCAAATTTTCCCTAGATAGGACATTTATTGTTTCATAATGTAGCCCAAAGTCTACTGGAAATAATACCATCTGTACACTGGCGTTAAGTGGACGCAGCAGGAAGGTTAGGAACTCTACCATCAGGTATCTGGAGAGAAGCCAGAAGGGGCTGTAAAGGGCAGATGAGAGAATGGGGACAAGAGGCCCTGGTAGAGATAGGTTGCAAGGAGTCTGAAAGGGTTAGGTGGGAATAAGTGTACATGTGTGGAAAGGTGTATGGACTCAGGTAAATACCAACAAGTTGACTTACAAATCATGTTCAAATAAACAAGATGGGGATATATTCACATTTTAAACATTATCCTTGTTTATTTTTAGTGAAGGCGATTGGATTAAAATGACCCTTTAAATTACATTTAGTGAAGAAAAAAGGTTGACTAGGGCCTGATTGGCCAGGATATTGGAATTAACGAGGAAAGTACAAGAATGCCAAACGCCTGGATTGGAAGGCCTAGACCCATGTGTAGTCTTGAGTGTTTTCCTCAAACACCTGCTTCAGAATAATCCTGGCTGCTTGCTGAAAATGCAGATTATTTTGCTTCATCTCAGAACTACTGATTTGGAATCTGAAGGTGGAATCCAGGAGTATTTTTAATAAATTCCTCAGGGTACAAGGGGTTTATCTTGTAGGGAAAGAGAACTTAGTTACAGACCGTCCCTGCTCTGGTCCTGCCCTGAAGCTCAGGCTCCCAGGCAGGCCTCGCTCTGCAATCTGCCCACTGGGCTCACCTGGTCTGTCCTACCTGTGATTGACCCCGCCCCCTCGCCCGGCCTCAGCCCCGCCCCCCGAGGGGGAGACCTGGAGTAGCAGAGATCCGCCCCCACGCCGGGCAGAGCCAATCAGGCGCTGCAATCTCAGACGTCGGGTTACGCGCTGCGCCTAGTGGGCCGCGGAGCGGAGGTACCGGCTCCCGGCTCGGGCTCCGGGCTCCGGGCTCCGGGCTCCGAGCTCCGAGCTCCTGGCTGGGTGGCGCGGCCTCCGCAAGCAGCGAGGCCGTGCGGGACGCGGCACCGCACGCCCCTGTGCCAGGCCCGCCATGCAGGGCCTCGCTGGGAACTCGAGCCGGGGACTGCCGGGTGTGCCGCCCTCCACCGTCGCGTCCGGGGCGGGCCGCTGCGAGAGCGGCGCGCTCATGCACAGTTTTGGCATCTTCCTGCAGGGGCTGCTCGGCGTCGTGGCCTTCAGCACGTTGATGCGTGAGTCCGGGACCCCCTCCCCTCCTGAGGCCCCGCACCACGAGTTGCCCGCCCAGTCCCCTCTCGAGACTCTCCTGTCTGGAGAGTTCAGGCCTGAGGACCGGGCCATTTGGCAGAGGTGCCTTCTTCCCGCGAGCCCAGGCTGGGCATACCCAGGCTAGAGAGTGCTCTGGACCCCGACCCAGAATCCTGAGCCCCTGGCTTTATTGATGCAGGTTGTAGCCACGGGTCACTCTCTTCTCCTACAACTCATACACACCTTTTCTGAGATACCCGCCTAAAACTCATTCCCTTCCCACCTTATCACGAATTAAGGATACCCCACTTTCCGCCTGAGGCAGTAACCCTGTCTTAGAGATTCTTCTTAGCCTCCATTCCACACTTTGAACCTCCATCCCTAATTCCCCATTTGATGTTGAGCTGTTTTCTGCACTTACACTCAATGATTTACACTCTCCCGTTCGCATTTAAATGCCACTACGCTGCAATAGCTGATTGTTTAGGCCACGCATTCCGTTCCCGGTCCTGCCTCCTCCCCGACATCTCCTACCCACATCTCCTACCCGGGGAAATTCTCTCTCAGTTTTATTTTCTTTTTTGGTCCGAGCAGGACTCACCCATACTACCTTCTGCACATTGTCTCTTTCCTTTCTTCTTAAACAGGTCTACCTGTTCCATCTTTGTCCCAGGTATTTCTACTTAAGTTGTGTGTCAACCATCCCCTGGCTGTTCCCTTTCCCAGCCCACTTTCATTCTTTATCTTTCAAGTTTTCTTCCATTCTATGAGACTTGGGCAGCCTAGTGGCGTAATTGAGAAGGAAGTACAGAAGGGTTGGGAGGTCTTCGAATCCCTGTGCTATGTCACCAGGGGCCCTTCCTTAAGGGTTTCATGGTGGAAAAGAAAGCCCCAGATGGCCCTTTTGGGAAACTAGAAGTTCCACCCTGTTGTCAGTAAGGTGGGGGTTTGTGAATTTTCTTAGTGTGCATCCTTCCCTTTATTAAAGTATCAAGAAGTTTTGGCTGCCTCATAGGCCTAAGAGTTACCCTGTGATTGCATTTTGGGGAAGGAAGGGTTATAACTATCTGTTCAAAGGCATTAATTCCAAAATGACTTGTTCTTAGCACTTCTCTCCACTGTGCTCACGTGGGCAGAAAGGGAAGTTCCTGCAGAAAGTACTCCCTTCTGCACAGGGGATGGATCCTACAGCAGTGTATGCATGTCTTGTAGGGCCCAGTTGCTGGAGTTGCAGCTTTGCTTGTTTGTAATAAGCAATTTCTCTCAGGCTTTAGGTAACCCCGAAGGGCTGTGTTTGGACACCACTTTCTCCTGGTTGCCTTGCCTTGATACGTCTTGCAACAAGTGCCAAACTGTACATGTTTGCGACTTTTTCTGTCCTTTTTAGTCTCTACTTCTCTTGCTATTTTCTCTCCTAAACAAATACACACTTGTTCCTACAGTAGTACTTTGTGATTACGTAGACAAAATCAGTTGCTGACTTGCATGCATGAACTGTGTATTTTTTCAAGACATAGTGTGTAGGTCTTCACTCCCCTCCCACTTACCTCTCCTCTAGCTGGCCTTCATTTCTCTATAAAGGAACTGTAGTCATAGTTTTTATTTAATTTCCTAACCTAAGATTTCTTAGCCTTGCTCTGGCTATTTTTGGTGGGTTTGGTTGATGCTGATGGCCCGACTTCCTCCCTAGGGGTTTGATACTTGTGATTCATAGAAGGAAATGTGATTATGACAGGAATTGTTGCTCACACCTGAAAAATGTGCAAGTTGAATGTGTTCAGAGTGATTGTGCTAGCTAGCACTGTAAGTCTTCAGGGACATAATCACTTCTTTACTTAATCTTCAGTGTGAGTACATGTACAGATCCCACTATAGTTATACTTCATGTAAAGACCAGACTAGAAAGTGGTCTCTTGCTCATTGTGAGACTAGACATGGAGGAAGCTTGTGGAAATGGGTAGTAGGTCCTCGGGCGATGATGAGTAGGAGTGATGGAGAGAAAAGTTGGAAAGGCTAGAGCTGTGTCTGCCCTGGACACAAATGCAGATGAGAGTGAGAGCCTTAGTCTTCCACCTAGAAGTAGATAGCAGGCCAAGGAGAACCCCACTGACAGATCCAGTCTCGGAAGTTTCTTTCTTTGCTCTTAAACTTGGTTCTGGTGAAATAGAACTGTGAGGCTTTTCCATTTTGCACTTCTGGGAAGAGGAAGAAATCTGAAGTACTGTTTTACATTTGGAATGACTTTGCTGGGGGTAAAAAAGCGGAGGTGGGAGGCAGTGGGGTTGGGGGGGGGGTGTGGAAGTGGTTTCAAGGAATTATATCTGTGAGCTCTTTGTCTTTGTCCAGGCTTTTAATCTTCTAGTCACAGCATTGTTTCCTCAGTCTGGCGGAACTGCTGTGAGAAGTGCCAGGCTCCCATCAAGAGTGTCCACTTTGCAGCTCCTGAGGGAGGTCTTGTATGTTAAGAAGAGGCCACTCCTTTTTTCATCAGTTTCATTGTTATTTTCTTCAAGTGTATTTTAAATACCAGTGGCCTCTCCTGAGCAGTTTAAACTAATAGTCCCTATCCTCTTTGAGATCATAGTCTTTTCCCTTCTGGCTTCTTTTGTCCCCCTAAGCAGTGAGCTCAGTGCCTCTCTTCTCTGACACTTCCCCTTGTTCTGAGGGAAGGTATATTCCCTTTTCCTTTTGGACCAACCCAATTCTATAAGATGGACCCACTTCTCTGCCACACAGGCTATAAGGTACTTTTCATTACTTTACACCCCAGTTTCAGTGAATCCTCATATCACTGTCTCTATGTTTCTTTTTCTACCCAGAAAATCACTTTTTTTTTCTCAATTGACAGGTTGCTGTGTTTTTAACCTTGAAGTGTTTTGTCCTATACACTAACGTCTCATATACACTAACATCTCAGGGTAGGTTTTTGATTCTCCCAAGGATTTTTCATCCTGGTGCTTGGCTCACCGTGTGGGGGCTTTTCAAACAGTCTCAGTTCAAGCAGTTGAGAGTCTGTGTTAGGTAATACATGTAGATAGATGATCCTCGAAGCTACATAAACATACAGACTATTATAGGCCCCTATCTGTGTCGCAGTGTCAGCATCACTTTATTAAGTTGGTGAGCTTTCCATAGGATCTAGCTAGGAAAGCTGAACAAACTCAGCAGCAGGCTTATAAAGGGAATTATCTCTTAGGGTTTTCTGGGATGTCACTGAAAAGCATTGGGTATCTGAATAGAAAGAAATGCTTTAAACTAGGGGTTTTTGTCATGATCTGCCTGCCAAACAGTTCCTCTTATTTTGGTGGACTTATCTATAGTCTTTGACTTGATGGAGTCACTTAGACTAAAGTCACAGCAGAATAGAGCCAATCAGAACTGGAGTTCACATCAGATTGCTCCAGTGGGGCAGCAGCCCCACTGTCAGCCAGAGGTCAGTACTGGCCAGTGTGTGTGTCTTGGCATTTGGGGTATTTACTCTCAAGACATGTGAATGCAAAGCAAACTCATGCCTCCATTGTGCACAGTCAGAGGTCTGGGCTTAAGTGTAGACAGAATTGGTTTATCAATAAAACAAGCATTTTATGAGTTTAGATAAATCATCCTGCCTGTTTTCACATTACAGATATGGGGACTAGCCATCTGGGAGAAGATGTCAGTTTCTTACAGAAACACTATTGGCATTGAGAAATGATAGCCTTTTCACCTGATGCCCAAAGTAACTTCACAGACCAGTCTACCCAGCTTTGAAATCTTAATCTCAAATAAGAATCCCTGGTGTTTTCTCACATGGTGCACTGGCCTCCCCGTGCATTGGGACAATCTTAGAATCGCCTCTTCCCAGCCTGTCCCAGTTTTTATCTTAAAAAAATGTCAAACATATGGGAAAGATGAATAGTAATAGGGTAAAAAACTCCGCCCTCCACCTAGATTCAGAAATTGTTCACATTTTGTCACATTTATTTTATCTCTCTATCCTTTTTTTTTTTTTTTGGCTGAGTCATTTGAAGGTAAGTTGTAGTCAGCATCACACCTTACCCCTAAAAACTTCAGTTGAGTCTCTTAAGAATAAGGACAGTCGTCTACATAATCACAGTTTCATGATCACACCTAGGAAAATAAATAACTGCACATTTATAATAGTCCATATTTATACTTTTCCAAATGTCACAAGTCTCTCATAGCTGGAATTTTTAAGAACTGTGTTCCAGTCAAGGAACATAAGCACATTGCATTTGGTTATGTTTTTAAGTCACTTTTACTCTAGAAGAAACTTCCCATACACACACACACACACACACTTCATTTTTTTTTTTTTTTAAGCAACATTGCCTTTTTGAAGAGTCCTGGACAGTTTCACATATACAGCATCTCATATTCTGGAGTTGTATAAGTGTTTTCTTATTGTGGTGTTTGAATTGTTTTACTGAGCCCTGTGTTTCCTGAATTTTGTCTGGAGGAGCTATTATATTCAGATAACCTTTTTTTACAGTAAGAACACTGCACAAATATGTGTGCTGCATATTACAGCATACAAGGAGGCACGTGACATCAGGCAGTCCCACTATTAGTGATAATGTCAATTACTAGGCATAGGGCAGGTCTCTAGATCTCTTCATTTTAAAGATACATTTTCTCCTTTGCAGTTAATAAATTATCTCGGTGATACTTTGAGATTATGTGAATATCCTGTTTCAGTAAATAGTCACTCAGTAACCACCGCCTCCTGGTAGAATAATGAAACCCAGTGATTCGCTGAATTGGAGCTGGAGCTCATGAGTAAAGGCACCTGTCTCGGCCTGGCACCCAGTGCACACTCAATAAAATGTCAGTTTCCTTTCCTCCCTCCGAAATGCAAGCCAAGACAAAGGGAGAACATCCCTTTTTTGGTCCCAGGCCGGTATTGGGTAAAGGTGTGTGGCCAACATTAGTATGGGGGCTGGTTTAGAGGTCTTTATTTTTAGAAACTTTTTAGGTTTTCTAAATGCTGATTTTTCTGGTAGTGTTTATTCATAATGGTGATGTACTCTGTTATAATAAAACTTTGTTAATTTGGAATAAAATCAGAGCAAGGAGAGTTGTCTGAATAGGGAACAATCTGAATTGTAGAATAATTTAATAAAATGCTTTTTTCTAGATTTTTAAATACCTCTTTGTCAAGTGTTGCCCTATATGGTCCTATCAAGCCTCTACTGCTTTAATGATCTGTTTAAAATTCTTTGCAATTAGTATAATGTTTGCATGAAGATGAAGTCCTGTTGAAAGAGTTTTACAAGTGATTAAAAATAGCAGGATCCCTGGCTCTGGAACCAGTCTATCTAGGCTTCCATTTCTGCTTCTGTACTGTAGTGCCCTTGGGCAACCTACATATTTCTCGAAGCTTTAGTTTCCTCCCCAGCAAGATGGGCATAATACTTTTCCTGGGAATGTGGAGATTAGAAAGAATGTCTATAAGGAAGCTGGATCAGTGTCAGGCACATGTTAGGCCCTCAGTAAGAGGCAGGGATTGGGGGTGATGTCATCACTTTCGTTATTACAATGTTTGCATTCATGAAACCTGTTGAACATCTCACAAGTGTTTGAGTAACTTGTTTTCTGAATTAGGTTAAACGTTTTCCTTTCCATATTGTTTGCACAACACATTTACACATTTCATAGGGTGTATAATAGTAAAAAGAACTTTAACCCAACCAGCACAGTGATTGTTAATTCCAGATTAGGATGTATCCAAACCAAGTGGCTTCAGTATATACAATAATCTCCCTCCTTCACCCATCCCTTGTGTTTTTATCCATAGAGTCTCTCATGAGCCTTGAGAGGGCTGTGGGTCAACTGGGCCAACCCACTTACAGGTGATGAATCTGCATCTGAATCCCTGGCTTTATTAGCTCCAAGTCTTGTGATAGCAGGTGGTGGCACTGGCCACTAGAGCCAGCTTTTTCTTTTCTGCAGCTTGCCGTGTGCCAGCTCTTGTGCTCAGCACTTGATGTATTTTATGGGATCCTGAAAGGAGGGGTTATTTTCATTTTACAAACAAGGATAGTGAACAGTTCAAGTGTCTAGTAAAAACTCCTGGCTAGTAGTGGAGAGCTAAAATGTAAACCAGGTCCCTGAGACTCCAGACATTCTTAGCCGTACTCCGCATTTTTTCACTCCTCTTTCCACACAGGTGCACTCTCTAATTACTATGTAGCTCTGGCTACTTCACTTTGTTTTTTTCCTATTTGAATAATTCTGATTTTCTTAACTCTTTTAATTTTTATATCTAAAGTATTATCTGGAGCTTTAGGCTATTTTATGGCTATCGATAACATGAAAAATATAAATCTGAAGTGACCAATCATTTAGTACCTGTATGAGTTACATCTTAGGTTTGCTTTTCTGGCCTGGGCTCTGACTATGCAGAGGTGGCAATCCTACCCTGGGACTGAGGTCCAGTGTGTAAGAGGTGGAGTCTTCTGGAGCAGCAGGGGAGTGGGGGGAGCACATGAATCCATTCAGTAACTGGCAAGGGATTTCTAGGGCCCTGTGTGGTTTCAGGTTACCTGTTGGTTTTCACAGAATTCGTTTCCTTGGTGCTATATGACTGTAAGGAAAGTAATTAATAATCTTAAGAGTTAGGGATGACCCTTATAAGTTATCCTCTTCTTCATGGATGTGTAGAAGTAGTTTGTGAATCTCCTTTAGATATTCCACTACTAGGAAGTTATCATCCAACTCAGGGTTCTTCAACTTGGCATTTCTCACTATTGACATTTGGGGCCAGATAATTCATTATTATTGGAGGCTGTTCTGTGCATTGTAGGGTGTTTAGCTGCAACCTTGATCTCTACCCACTAGATGCCAGTAGCTCTCCTTGTTGTGACAACCAAAAATATCTCTAGACATTACCAAATGTCTCATGGGGGTCAGAATCATTCCTGTTGAGAACTACATTTGTTTAGTTTGTGGATTTGTCAGCAGACTCTTATATGAGCTCTAGCAGAACAGATTAGAAGGCCAGTGTGTTGCCCTGACAAAGAAGTGCTGAGGCCCAGTCGCCTGTCGTTGAGGGGCCCACAGCTGGAGTGGGCTGTAGGTGTGCTGACAGTGTGAAGAGAGATGGATAAATTTGAAAAGACTTAAAAGGAGTGATGCGGGATTCTGCCAGGAGACTTGGGGAAGCATTCCCAAGGAAGCCCTACTTTAGCACAGTATGGGAGATGAAGATGATGCAAGGGGCTCTCAACATGGATTGGGGGTGGGGTGTGGCAAGAGCAAAGGAGATCTGGGGTTTGGCATCAGTTCTAGGAGCTAGAGAGCGAATAAGCAGAAGCGCTCAGAAAAAGAAGCAGTGTGTTTGGAGGGGGTTCCAGAGAACTGTCTTATTCAGTTTCATGCTTTTTTCTACATCTTGCATTTTAAAAAGGATGATGAATTAAATTATTGGGTGGAAAGTCAGCTTCTATATTTACCCCATGCTCCATTTCTTTGAGAACCTTTCTTATAAAGCAGTTTTATCACATCTCTTTCAGATATCTTGGGGTCCCCATGAGGAATATCTGCTGTCCTTATCTTCTGGGCTGTAGGAGAAGAAATGCGGACCCCGTGACCTTTTCCCAGGCCCTGTCCTATTGACAGCGCCTCCTAAGATAAATGGCGTGATGACGTGGGCAGACCTGCTGCACTTGTTCAGTGCCAGGCATTGTGTATTAGCCCATTGAATCCTCACAGCCACCCTGAGAGGTGGATGCTAATATTATCTCTGTTTTATAGATAAGGAATGTGAGCCACAGGGAGGTTGAGTAATCCTGCCCAAGTCACTCAGCCAGTAAGTGATAGAGTCAGACCGCCAGGCTCTGGAGACATTGCTATTAGCTAAGTGAAGCAGCTCTTATTGTTGCCTAGCTTTTATTGACTGTCCACCACATTCCGCTTACATGTAGAGAAAGCAGAGATGCTTCCACTCTTGGATTTTTAGTCCAGCCTCAATTCTGGACAGCTGTCAGAGACTAATGCGAGGGTGGGTAAAACCTGGGAACCTCTAGCTTCCTTGGTGGTTCCAGGCTTTAGTGAGATTGCTAAAAAAATGTCTTTTATGAGCACTCCCCCGTTATCAGCACACTGTAGAACTCCTGTACCTGCTACAGAGGAATTGTCAACCACTGGAATCGTCTATGTGCCTCTGAGAAAAAGACTTCTCACTTGAGTTACTGCAATCCCGTCTTATCATCAGACATGTTCTTCCCTTTTCATTTGATTTAAAGTGTCCTCTTCATTCTGAAGGGTATTTTATACCTTATCTAGGGCATGGTTTCATGTGGGGGTGGTGGCATGCAGCAAGGGAACAATAGAGGAAGAAAGGGCACTCAACTGTGTGGAGCATTCAACCAGTGTTTTTCTTGGCTCTAAAATTTCTTTTAAAGACTTGGTGTCAAGTATGTGTGGCTTTTCTTATCACCAACCAGTGACAGGTGTCAAGAACTTGCAAGCTTTTTCTCTGTTTTTTTTTTTTTTTTTTCCATGGACAAAGTTGTGTGCATAGTGGGTCAGGACACATTGAGGGCAAAACTTACATTTTTTTTATTTGTTCACTTTTCTCAACATGCTTTCCCCCAACTTTTATTCTAGTCCATGGACTGTCCTAGCCTCTTAAGCTCATCAGTGTTCTTCATGGGTTTTCCTGTTTTCTTAGAAGACGTTTTTACTTAATCACATGAGCAATGAGATGGTAACAACTCCTGGGTAAAATGACACAAGTTCAAGATGCCATCCTGCAGGAACAGGTGAACAGCTTCAGTGCATACCACCTCTCTTGCCCAGATCCACACACAGTGCAGATGTCTTAGCCAAGGTGGCATCAGAGCCTTAGAGCAAGTTTTCTGTTTGGTAGTGAGTTTTGCAGGTTGTTTAATGAGGCTGTCTGCACCCAGCGTGTGCTGTGTCTGCACAAGAGGAGCACAGTGGGCAGGGGAGACTGAGAGCTCTCTTGAACATGGCATATTACAGACAAGGCTCCTTCTCACTGGCCAGGATTTACCCTTGGGATTTCTGAGGCAGCAGACTTGAAGATTGCAGCTTTGGGATTTCCACGGCATCCCCCATCCTCGGCCTGAGCTCTGAAACTAACTGAGATCGAGAAGCCCTGGAAGAGGCTGATGATGAAGGACGGGTATTGGGATCTGCAGCCACAGTGTAGGGAGACTTAAACAAATATGGGCTTTTTTTTTTTTTTTCATCAAGAGCCTTGATTTGCAGTGATGTGAGGCTTGAGGGTAAGTAGGGGTGGGTGAGGGGCAGTGCTGTCTGAAGGTGTTCATAGCATGTGAACCACTTAGTCATAGCAGGAAACGTCTCAGTCTTTGCTCCCACTGACCATAGCTGCCATCAGTGTTATGTGGTGGATCCTTCTTTGCCTAGGACTAAGGTGATATTCTGGCATCTTGTCTAACAGCCAGACTCCTGAACTCGCCTCCATCCTTTCTGAGCTCTTTCTGTGCTATGGATGTTGCAGTTACCACGGTCAGCCCTGCAGCCTGGGCCAAGGAGAATAGCCATGTTATTAGACACTGGGATGTGGCAAAATGCGATGGGCTGCTCTTTTCCCAGCCCCTGCACCTGCCAAACCTGGTTCTGCTTCCTTGCCTTACCTGCATCCCTCTTTTTCCTAAATGCTTTCCTCTTCCTCCTTCCTTAGCCACATCTTGCCCATCTTCCAGGAAACTTTCCATAACAACCTTAGCCCATACTGTACTTCTTTGAAGTCTATAGGATGTACAGTCTGTACTGTACATGTTAGGTCTCTGCATGGTTCTGCCTCACTTTGGGCCTGGTTTGCTTGCCTGCCAGATTGGTGCTAGCACATGCTTGTACTCTGGTTCAGTGTTTAAGCCCAAGGTGGCAGTTTGTCCCTACCAGGAAGGTAGTCATAAGAACAGCAGTGAGACTTAGGATAGGGGCAGGCTGTGTTTTCCTAATCACTAAATAGTTCAACATGAATTTTCTAAGGACACAAGTGTTCTCTTTTATAACCACAATACAACTATCAAAATTTGGGAAATCTCACATTAACATGTTATCAATCCACAGTCTATATTCATATTCACATTTCATCAGTTTCCCAAATACTGTCTTCCTAGCTAATTTTTCCTGGTTCAGGGTAGTACTTTGCATTCAGTTGCCACATCACTTTAGTCTGGAACAGTTCCTTAGACTTTCTTTTATCTTTCCTAGCCTTGATGCTTTTGAAGAGTAAAGGCCAGTAATTTTGTAGAATGTCCTAAATTGGGTTTATCTTATGTTTTCTCATGATTATATTCAAGTGTGTGTTTTTGGTAGGGGTAATGCATAAGGGATGTTGTAATGACCTCAGTGTATCAGACCCCTGATCTTTTCTCAGTATTGGTGAGGTTCTCTTTAATGACTTGGGTAAAGTGTTTTCTCTGGGTCTCTGCTGTGAAGTTACAACTTCCCCCTTTGTAATTAATATGTAACTTGTGGGGAGATATTTTGAGACCATGTAAATGTAGGATCTGTTTTCAGTCTTCCTTGTAAATTTTTCCCTAGTTGTTAGGTCAGAGCTACAGGCTCTGAAGGTACTTGGCTGAAGATGCTTTGGCCTTTTTTCATCTGGTGACAGTACTGAATCACGTTTATAGAGTGCTCATTATGTGCCAAGCCCTATATGTGCCTTACATATATTAACTCTTTTATTTCTCACATTAGCCACCTGAGGTAGGTACACATATTATCCCATTTTATTTCTGGAGGAAACTGAGGCGTAGAATTGTCTAAGGCTCTGGCAGCCACTAAGTAGAATACTGGAATTCAAATCCAACTGGTCTCATTCTAATACTGGGACTTCCATGGCTCTGCCTGCCTGCTCTGTGCAGTGTTCATGTGCAGTTGGTGACACAGGAACACAGCTTCTCTAACTTCTAACCTGGGTTTCCTGTCTCCTCTGCATGTAAAGTTCTTCAGCACCATTTGGTTCCCTCTATCCCTTATCTGGTTGGCTGTTTATTGAGAGCATCATTGAAGTCATGATAAGGTAGACCAGGAAAAAGCTAAAGGCTTTTCATTTGGCAATTGGAACCCAATAGGGCTTGTCATTGAAGTCATAGGAATCTTTCCTATATGGATAAATTTCTCATTTAAGCCTGTGCAAAATTGGATGAAGAGGTTTTTGTCAATAAAGGAGTCACTAGTATAGAACTTGTCCTTCTGTAAGCAACCATAAAACAGACCAAAATATATGAAAGAACTGTTTGCAGACATTGGGCAACAGGCAGAGCAGCTTAGGATAGTGATCCCTGAGGGAAAGACAGTAATGAGCCAATCTGCGAGGTCTTTTCCCAGCTTTATGCTAGAGGCAATTTCCAGATCTCAGAGCTATGAGGAGGAACCCAGGCAGAGCCCAGCAGTCTTGCTGAGTTGAGAAGACAGAGTTGAGGAAGCCAAAGCAGTTGGAATTTTCAGAGACAATATGGAGAAAAAGAGCACATAGAAGAAAAGCTCTGGACATTTGCTTTTAGGGGTCTTCTCAAGTCTTTTTCTAAACACGAATCTGTGTGTACATAGCGTAAAACATGAGGCAAAGCAAAGAACAGTTGCTAGGAAGCTATAAGTTTAACTGTGTCTAGGACTGGGAGATGTATTTCTTTTCAGTTAGAGTGAGAGCTTTTGTTGAACACCAGAGGTATTCAGTAGACACTTTAAAAGAATCATGCCTTATCTAGCCCCAGAGAGAAGGGTGCATAGCTTAAAAAACAAGCCTCGATACCATACACAAAAATTAAGTAGAAATACATCACATATCTAGATGTAGAAATGAACACTTATAAAAGGAAACATAAGAGAAAAGCTTTATGACCTTAGGATAGGCAAAGATTTCTTAGGAAACAAAAAGCTTGAACCATTAAAAAGAAAAATAAATTAGACTTCATTTAAATTAAGCACTTCAGACCTTCAAAATGAAATGTAAAGAAAATGAGGTCAGCCACAGACTGGGAAAAAATATTTGGAATATGGATCTCTGCCAAAACATTTGCATTCAGAATATGTAAAGAAATCTTAACAACTCAGCAAAAAGAAAAACAATGCAATTTAAGCGTAAGCAAAGGATCTGCATAGACATTTCTCTAAAGAAGATATACAAATGGCCGGTAAACACATAAAAAGATGTTCCATATCGTTAATCATCAGGGAAATGCAAATTAAACAATGATTAGATATGACTATTATGACCACAAGAATGGCTAAAATAAAAAGATCGACAATACCAAGAATTGAAAAGAATGCAAACTTTGGAACTCTTATAAATTACTAGCAGAAGTGTAAAATGATACAACCACTTTGGAAAACAGTTTGAAAATTCCTTCGAAAGAAGGAATTTCATCCCTAGATATTTACCTAAGAGAAAAGAAAACGTATAACCACAAAGGAATTGTACATGAATATAGCAACTTTATTCATGATTGCCCCAAACGAAACAGTCCAAATGTTTGTCAGCATGAATGGATAAACAAATTGTGGTTTATCAGTACAATGAAATACTTGTCAGCAGCAAAAAGGAATGAACTACTGATACATACAACAATGTTGTTGAATATGCTGAGCAAAAAAATCAGATAAAAAATACATACTGTATTATTTATATGAGATTTTAGAAACAGGAAGTCTGAGAGAAAACATTAGTGGTTGCCCTGGGTTGGTAGGGGACCAACTGCAAAGGGATATGAGAACTTTTTGGGTGATAGAAATTACTGTATCTTGATTATAGTGAGGGATACATCAGTGTACACATTTCTCAAAACTCAGTGAACTATATGTTTAATATGGGTGCATTTTTGGTATGTAAATTATACCTCAAAGCTGATTTAAAAGAGAAAGGGAAAAAAACCTTGAAATGATCAAGCTGCTCTGCAAACTTAACTGCTCACACAAACTTCAGTGCTCATTAAAGGAAGACAATAAAACTTAAATACTTAACAATGTAGCAATCATTATAGCCTCTAATAAAAAAATTATTAGACATGTGAAGCAAGATATTGTGATCTATAATCAGGAGAAAAGTCAGTCAAAATAAGTAGACTGAGAAATAACAGAGATGGTAGAATCACCAGAAAAAGACTTTACAACAGTTATGATAAGTATGAAGATTTTAAAGAAATACTGGAGCATAATGAGCACAATGGAAGATATAAAGGTGAACCAAATGGAATTTCTTTAACTGTAAATACAGTTTCTGAAAAATTCAGTGGGCGGACTTAACAGAAATCTCTGTAGAAGCATAGATTAGCAAACTTGAAAATATAACAACAGGAGCCTCACAAATTGAAACACAGAGAGGACAAAAAATAAAAATGGAGCCTCAGTGACCCATGGGAAAATATCAAAGGTCCAGTGTGTAATTGAATTTCTAGAAGAGGCTGGAGAAAAAAACAGCAGAAAAAAGTATTTGGAGACTAATGGCTGAACATTTTCCAAAGTTGATGAAAACTAGAAACAACTTCAAGAAGCTTAATAAACCTCAGGCAGAATAAACAAATAAAATCACACTAAGCTACTTCATAATCAAATTGCTGGAAAACAGTAATTTAAAAAAATATGAAAACAATGAGGAAAAACACATTATATATAAAGAAATAAACATAAGAACTAATATAGACTTTCATCAAATCAAGCCAGAAGACATTGGAACATCTTTAAAGTACCAAAAGTAAAAACCTGTCAAAGATTTTATATCCAGTGAGAAATATCTTTCATAAATGAAGGCATAGAAAAAAATGGATGAAGGCACTTTGATACTTCCTTACCCAAAGCAAGTGGCTTCAGTCCTTATATACTGCCATACCAACTCAACTTCTGGATCCTTTTACAAGTTTTGTCATCTTTTGTTGTCAAGAGTATGTCTGATGGTAGTAAATAATGTAAGTTGGGGAGAAATTGAATTGCTTTCCCAACTTGAAAAATTACTGCCACTACACTAACAAAAGCAGTATAACAGTGTGGCTTTGGGCTCCTGGAGATGATGCCGGGAAATCCTGTGATCCCAGTGTCTTCTCTTTATTGTGAGTTCCTCTACCCTTCCCTGTTCTGCTGAGACATGCTATAAGTGTCAGCTCTAAACCCCTCTTAATACCCCTTTGTGCCATCATTGGGTCCGTGCTGCCCTTGTCAGTAGAGTTCATTGCATTGATAGGATGCATAGGATGCCCTTGCTTGGGTGAGTGAGAAACTGAATTTAGCTTAAAATGTCTTTTTGATTGTTGAAGTAGAATCAGGGAAGGGAAAGCTCCTGTAGGGATGGACAGATGCACAGGTGACTGCTTCTGGTGCTTTTTGCTCTTTCTTTCTGCCTTGGAGAGCTGTCAATCAACTTGATTGGCAGAGAGCATGAGAATGTCAGCTAAGATTAAATTAATTGAAAAGTAAAGCAACAGCTTCAAATTCCCCCTTGAAAGGTTCATCCATTCCAGGTTCAGTAAAAATTTCCTGAGAACTTAGGATGGCAGATATGGCAACCAGCCTCCATAATGGACCCTAGTGATCCCCACTCCTGATATTTACTTCCTTGTGTAGTCAGTCCTCTGTCATGGCAGATCAGAGCTAATCTATGTAATATGTAGAAAATGGCAGAAGTAATGGTATGTCACTTCTGAGATTAAGTTATTAAAGACTGCAACTTTTGCCTCGGGTGTGCTTCATGTTTGCTCTCTCCTGGATCACTTGCTCTGGGGAAAGCCAGGTACCATGTCTTGAGAACACTCAGGGAGTCCAGTGGAGAGACTCACATAGTTTGGAGCTGAGGACATGTATGTGAGCCTACTCAGAGTGGGTCCTCCAGCCCCAGTCAAGACCTCAGGTGGTTTGTAACTTGCAACTTTACAAGAGAGCATGAACCACAACTACTCAGCTAAACTGATAATAAATATTTATTGTTTAAAGCCATTAAATCGTGGGCTTATGCATTACATAGTGGTACATAACTAATATAGCAAAGATGAGTACTGGAAAAGTTAGGAGACTTTATCCCAATTCTCTGAGAGTCTGCAGTCAATTTAGGAAGACAGATTACTTGAACCAGTAACTAACAATTTCAGGCTTGTATACTTAGTTGCCGCAGAAGGTTGGTTAAGGTATACCTACATACTGGGTAGACAAGTGGCCACAGAAGGTTGGTTCAGGTATACCTACATACTGGGTAGACAAGTGAGTACTTATTGACTGGATTTCATCTTGGTGAGTAGGGCTGCCAGAATCCTACATAGTGGATTGTAGCATCATTATTCCTTTTGAGCTCTCAAAGATGATGATAACAGGCTCAGAGACACCAGCAAACATCTCATCCAGGATGACAGTCAGCTGCTGCTTCAGTTAATGTGGTTACTCATTGCTTGTATTTTAACTGGTAGGAAATCATAGTTTCTACAGTCCACACTGGATTGTTGAGCAAGATACCTTTCAGACTAATTTGTTGTATAAAGAGCCTTTGAATTAAGTGTGGGAGTCAGACAGGGGCTAATAATCGAAATGGAGTCTGCCCATTCTGTGCACAGTGACTTTTTACACATCCTCAGACTTCTCAATACCTTTTTTGTAAAAAGGCAGTTAATGGATCTTCTTTCCCCTCTCTTTCAAAGATTCCAGCAGGCCACAGAGCTCATCTCAGTGCTAAGGGAGAGGAAGTGCTAAAGTTCTAACTTGTATACAATATAGGGCGCTCTTACATAGTTTTTGCATAAAGTCTTTGTTCACTGCCCTGAGCACTGGGTATGTCTCTCCCCAGCCACCTGCCATTCCCTTGACCTTAGAATGTACTTAGGTTTAATCACTACTCTCCTGATTCTCATAGTAGATTGTTCGATCATTTCCTGACAGAGTGCTTTAATTCTGCCTTTTTTGAGTTCTGTACTTGCCCACCCACATCAATGCTGCTGCCTCTGGCTCCTTTTGCATAGCATCAGGTATGGTAAGATGCTTAGAGATAAGTCTCCAGCAGATAGCTTGATGGACTAGCAAGCCCAGAGGAAGCATGCCTCCTGCACTATTGCCAGGTCAAGAATCTGAAGACAGCTGAGCCAGCTCTACCTGGGCCCTGTGCCTCCTTTTTCCCCAAGGCCTTGTGAATTGTCTGGTCTTATCAGGAACTGGCATAGGCAAGCCTGTCTCAAATGAGAAATAGCAGAGCCAGGGCATGCTGATTCTCTGGGTTGCTTTATGTTCATTCTAGACTTTAGGAAGGCTGGAACCAAGGAGGACACAGTTATGAGACAATCCCAAAACATCATCTAGCAAGCCCTTCTCCCAAACCCAAGATGTTCAGGCACTTCCCTTCACTACCTATTGCTGTGGTTTGTAGCCCTCAGGGAAAGAGATGGAGGCAGACCTCCCTTTCAACTTGCTCTTCATCCGAGCTGTCTGCCTAGTCTTTGTCCCTGAGGCCACTCAGTCTGCATTTTGTGTAATAGGATAAGGAATGCAGAAAAATTTGATCGTTAGTGCTTCTCAGGACCACCATGCCACATGATTGTCCTTTTTCCAGTGCCGTCATGGAAGGAAAATTTGAGGGATCCCAGCAGATAGAAGAACAAAGTAGGCACTGGAAGTTCCAGAATTATAATTCAACTCAGACCACCTTTTCTAGTACAACCTGGTAACCCTAGCCCTAAGCGTCGTTTGTTTACAAATGACTCTCTTCTATATTGGTGTTCACGGTTCTCATTTATCACCAGTCCTTGTCACCTAGTCCCCCTGTTGTTTCTAAGTGAAGAAGTTATAAAACATTTAACACTAGACGTCTCAGCCTAACGAAGTTAGTACTCGGAGGCCTTTCTTTTCAAACACTACAAGTTGTGTAACTTGTATCGGAGAAGAGAATCTACAGAGTTCACTTCCACAGTCCCAAAACCTGAGAATCAGGTAGCAGGGCAGCAGAGGAAGCCTTAACTTTAAAGTAATAACCTGACCCCAAGGAGGCTTGGGTGCTTAGGTGAAGAAATCATCAGCCCCCTATCGGATATAATATCTGTAGTCTTCCTTGGCTGGTAGTGGTCTGATGGGTGCTTCAGGTACCCTGTGGTACCTTACCTCTTACAAAATGTGGTAATTCTTGATTGCCAAAAATGTCATCCTAGAAAACATAGCATTCCTACTCATGATGTTAAATTAATGCTGGCAGCAAGCTGCACCGTTTTTTCTAAACAGGAAAAGGGGGAATGGGGATAAGAGTCAGTGGTGGCCTGGGTTCTGGTGCCTGTGGGACTTGGGCAAGTTTCTTAAGTGCATTGAGCATCAGTTTCTTCATCTGAAAATTTGGAAGAAACTCTACAGCCTGTAGGATTGATCGAATGGATTTGTCTTGAGTGCCTGGAGCCGTCAGTATTCCTGATGATAATTATGGCTTATCAGGCTTTCTCAGAAATCCTTCTAGGAATGCAGTTGAATAGGTCATGCATATTGCGTTTAGGAGTAGACATGTGAAGCAGGTTTTGGTTGGTGTCCCTACTGAATGTGAACCTGCCCTTTGCCAGTCACATGGATTCCCAAAGTGTTCACAAGGGCTGCTGAATGAGAGAGATGGGTGGCTGAGGCCAGCTACTTCACCACTGCCAGAGAATGACACTTGCATTATATGGCCTGCAGAAATCAGAGAGCAGGCGGAGTCATTTTTATGAAGGAAATACAGTACATAGGGGTTTTTTCTCGCAGTGAAATTCTTGGAGTTGAGAGACCCAGTTAAGTGAGTTGGCAGTTAGTGTTCAGTCCTTTGGCTCATGTTTAACTCTTGGTGGTTGGATATATAGCTGGATTTCCACCCTTTTCTTCCAGGTTCAAGCTATGAAAACAAGAGCCCTCCCTGTACCCATTAAATGTTCTATCTTCTGCTGAGTTTGGGTCACCCTGAGCAGCAGTCATGTCAGAGTCTTGGGTTGCAAGTATGAAAATCCATCCTGCAGTTTGCAGCTCATCACTGCATGAGGGGGATGGTGGGTGTTTCCTCTGACCATAAAAAGCACTGGCAAGACAAGTTTTTGTACTGCCTGAACTGAGGATCATCTTTTGTGGTGTGGTTGGGCCAGGGGTTGAAAATATTCCCTTTGAGAAACGCAGACTCCTGAGACCATGCCTTTTTCTGTTTGATTAGCCATGAGATTGCAGTGAAGGTTGGTCTTTTTTTACTTTTTACAGTCAAAGGCTCTTATCCAATACAGGATTAATTATTGCTTGGTTAATTTTTAAAAGGCAAGGAAACCAGGGAATCCTACAAAATACAAACATATACAATAAACATTTTATTTTAACTTATGCCTTTGAGCATCAGGTATGAGAGGAGCCCCTGGCCTGACTGACAGGAGCACAGTGGGACATTTTGTCCACCACAGATAGTAAATAGCACAGCAAGAATCCTAGCCCTGTTTGATGTGGACTAAATGAGCTAAAGTGACATCTTTAGTAAGTCTTCCTCCAGGAATCTTTTCTCTTGGAAGGAAAATTTCTAAATGAGTTAAGTTGGAGGAATTTTGTCATTTTAAAATTATTGATTTTAGCAGCAAAAGCTTTTTTTCCAAATTATATTTTAGACTCTTTTATTACTACAAACGTAATACATGCTCTTTGTAAACAGCTAAAATATGGAAATACATAGCATTTAAAAAGTGAAAGTTCTCTATAGTTCCATTCTCTAGAGAGCTAACCATGTTTAACAGTTTATTGTGTATGCTTCCACATTTCTGTTTGTATATTTCATTAAAAAAATAGGTTTACATAACACATTGGTGACTTGCCATTTTTCCTGTTTAACATTGGCATTTTCCCATATCAATATATAGACTTACCTTACTTTTTAAACAGCTTTACTGAAGTATAATATACATATAAAGTTTGCCCATTGCAGGAATACCATCTCTACCTCACATTTTAACAATTGAATTCCATTGTGTGATAACTTACATTTAATCCCTCCCCTATTGATAGAAATGTGGTTTTTAAATCTTCCACTTTTACAGACAATACTACAATGCACTCTATATCCTGGAGGCCTCATTTGTTCCACCTCTAGCAGCATCCCTGGCTCCCAGAACACTCTGTTCATTGTGACCACCCCACCACCAGTTTAATGACCCCTTTTACCTGGGTGGCTCTGAGGACTAGGATTACAAATCCACTTCCCGGGTTTCTTCAGGGTTGTAACAATTACTTTTCCACCAGCAGTTTAAGAGTGCCTATTTCCTAATATCCTCACCAAATGTTTTAATCTTTGCTAATCTTGGCAAGCATAATTGTTAATTTGCATTTTTTAAATTGACATTATTGAGGTTGCACATCTTGTTTGTGAGCCATTTGTATTTCTTTCCATCAAACAGATCCCCATGGAACCACTTGCATAGTGACTATGCTCCCTCACCCCTGCTGAGATCATTACCATTAGCAGATGGCATCGCTGGCCTGCTCAGGAGGAAGCTGTGGTCCTAAGGAGGCCCCGCAATTAGAGAGCTAAGCATATTTATTTGCTAGACAGTTTAGCTTTTTCTCTTGTTTCTTTCTCAGCCTTTGGCAAAACCTCCACATAGGAGGATTAAAGCTGGCTAAGTTAGAACCTAGGCTTCATCTGGTTAAAAAATAGCCAAGTCTTTACCAAAAAATGTTGAGCACTAAAACAAACCCAGATTAGATTTTCTGGCTCTTGTGTCTAAGGCTAGATATGGTGAGGGAGAGCATTTACCCTGCCTTGTGGTTAGTTAAGAGGGAGAAAGGTTTTGGTTAGTTGTCCTCTTGCAGTCTTGCTGGCAAATTACTTTATCCAAAACCAGAGAGAACTAAGCAATTTTAGTCTTATTGCAGTAATAATGGCTTGCAAACTAAGCTTCTGGGAAAACTCAACGTGCAAATTCATGAAACTTACTGAATTAAGAATGAATACCTGGGCAGTACTCAATAGATATGTTTTAAGTGACAGACTGAATGACTTCCTTTGTTCAACAAATATTGCTTAAGTACATGTCAAGAGCCAGGCAATCTCTAGGCTCTAGGAATATAGGAGGAAACAGAAGTTCTTAGACTTATAGAGCTTACTTTATAGTGGGGAGAAAAACACTTAAGAATTTCTGAGATGAACGGGGTTAGAGTTGTAAAGAAAATAAAATAGGGAAATGAGATTGAAGGACGAGGCAAGGCTGGATGGGCACACCTGTAGGTGAGGTAGTCTGGAGAGGCTTTTAAGGAGGTGACCTTGGAGCTGAGACAAGAATGAAAAGGAGGAGCTGCCACCAGGTGAGCTGAGAGAAGAGTGTCCCAGACAGAAAGTGCAGCATGAACCAGAGGGGATGAGGTCAGAGAAGTAGGCACAGACCTAAGTCATGTGGTACTTGGCCATGAGAAGGAGCCTGCATTTTATACTAACTGCTGTGGAAAGGCATGGAAATGTTATGTGTTTGTTTTGTTTTTAAACTTTTTTTTTTTTTTTTTTTTGGTGGAGGCGTCATTTAAATAAAGTAAAATGCATAGATCGTAAATGTAAATTTTGACTTTTGACAAGTGTATGTGTCATGGGATTTTAAGTGGAGTGAACGATGACAGTTTTATTTATATTTTGGGATCTCCACCAACAACTGTGTGTGGGATAGATGAATGAACAGATGGACAAACAAATGAACAATAATCTTATTACATAAAACATATTGTAATGCAGAGTGGGATATTTTTGTGGAAAACAGTCATCATGCAGGTGGCCTTTGAAGCCCTGCCCTTCCTGCTCCAGGTAAAGACTAAGGTGAGATGGGGTGAAATCCACAGTCCTGTGCAGGTTTACTTAGGCTCAAGCCTGCAGGTTCTACACTTCCCTGGTCACACTGCAGTTGTTTCTGCTCAGACAAGGTGCTCGTTGATTGTAGGTAGCAAATCCAGCCTGGGTTCTGCTCTCTGACTGGACCTAGTTGACTCAGCCCAAGACAAATGTGAATCATGTGGTCAAAAAGGCAATGGTGTTCACCCACAGGGTGTGATTTTAAGGGTTGTTAAAAAGGTCTTTCTTCAAAGATAGTTTTTCTATCAACCTTTTTTGGTACCAAAATCTCACCACTAAAATGTCTTGATTTTGAGTGTGTGAAGCTACCATGAATCATCATGCTTAGGAGGCGGCAGTGGTTGGTTGAATTGCTTCCAGTGTAACAGTGGAAGGTAGCAGGATTCAGGGCAGGTAGGTTTGGAAGGTTGCTTGGGGACTGAGAGAGATCCAGGCCTGAGGCACTCTGTCCTGAGTGGAAAGGTCCAAAGGAGGAGCTGGCGCCAAGGCCTGGGAAGCTTGCAGTGAGAAGGAGCAGCAGCACCAGGAAGTGCTGCAAAGACACTGAAGTCTCCTTAAGCATCTCCCAGTCTTCCACCAGTTGTTACTGTTCATCAGAGTTCCGTAATGCCCTGTGGAGGAGGCATCCTTAGCTGAATTCTGACCATAGCATTCTGCTGTAGGCACCGTCAGCCAGCTTGGTCCGCCAGCTTGTGTGGGCAGCAGCACCCACTTTTCCTGCTGGATTGGAGTGTGATGACAGGCTTCTCATTTCATAGTGTTTCTTGAAGCAGTGACATGTTATAGACTTTGTTTCTTACTCTGATTATAGAAAAAATTCAGCATCTCCAACTTGATTTCATGGTGTGTCTCTTATCAGCAAAGAGCAGTGTGAGATACCTTGGCAAGAACTAGCCCCTTCCCTTGGTGATCTGAGTCTTTGGAGTTGATCTTGAGCCCTCTTTCCTGCCACTCCTTCCTGAGCACATCCATTCATCCTGCCCTGATGGTGGTGAAACAGGAGAATGAGACCTGCCTGCCGTGGGCTGCTCGTGGGCTGCTCATGGGCTGTGCATGGGCTGCGCCAGTCCATAGAGTGCCGTGCCACTCTGCCCTGGTTGTTCCAGTCACTGCTCTCACGTGCTCACCTTTCAGAGCACCAGCATTTGGAGAGTTCTTCCTGTGGCCAACCTTTGAGGCTAATGGAGATTGACAGGGAACAGAGAGCTCAGATGAGTGAAGCTTTGTTCTGGACCCACATGGGAAGTGCAGATCAAAAGGAGATTTGGAACCAGAACTACAGTGATAGAAAAACCAATGGTTGTATTCAGATGGTGACATTTTAAATAACTTTCCTCTTTCTATAGTTTCCAAACTTATGATGATTTATAATTAAAAATGTTAAAGACTTTAAGGAGGTCCTGGATCCACAAGTGATATAGTCAGATGAGCACTTTCTAGCTGTCTACAGCTGGGCTTTGTGCTTGAGGGTTTACTCTTCCTCTAGCAATAATACCACTGCTACTTCTTGCTAAAATATGTACAGTCCTTGGTGAAGTACAAAGCACAGTTTTAAATACTCTATATTGTTTTGTTAATGCTTCTATTAGGTGTGTGCTATAATTTCTTCCACTTTAAAGAGGTATAAGTCCCAGCCCAGAGAGGTTAAGCAACTTTCCTGGACCCAAAGTCAGTGCTGAAACAAGGTTTTGAACCTAGAGCTCACATTGTAAGCACCAAACTGTCACCTCCTTTGATTCGTGTGTTCTTCCAGTGTGTTCTGATCCGTTTATTCAGGTTAGTAGGTAAGTTTCTGCTTTATTCCAGGTATTGGGCTGGGTTTTGAAATGCGAATAAGCAAGGTCCCTGTCTGCCATGTTAACTAATTGTCTGGTGGGAGAGACAGACAAATCCTTAGTATTGTTTTTGAAGTGTGTAGCATAGGAGACTTTGGGGAGCCTGAGGGAGGGTGGAATGCTTTGCTCAATTGCCAAAGAGGCAAGTCTTAGAACTGTCTGACCTAAATCTGGAAGGATGTTTAAGAGTTATCCAAGAGAAAAAAATGTGGAGGCCCTCACAAGTCAAAGGGACAATGTGAGTGACAGCATTAGATGGGAGGTGCCAGGCCAGGGGACCTTGTTTGCCAACTTACAAAGTCTGAATTGTGTTCCCTGAGGAGGGAGAAGTAGGACACTCACTGAAAGGTTTTAAGTAAAACATGTCATACCCACTTCACTCCAGCTCCAGTGTTGGGGTACGGGAGTTTTGGGAAGCAGAATGGATTTGGGGGAACCTGTTGAGGTGGAGGAGATGGCACCTTTTTGCTTTTGTGGAAAGATTGTTATATTAGATCTAGGTTGTGCCATTTTTTTGCCTTAGGCAGATCCTTTGACCTTATCTATAAAATGAGAATGATACCTTTCAGGGTGGTCATAAAGATTGGGCATAATGATGTAAAGTACCCAGTGAGTGGTGGTAGCTGCTTTTCTCTCCACATTGACCCTATTAAGTAGACAGCTGAGGAAACTTAGACCCAAAGAGTTAAGTGACTTGCTTAAAATAAAATTGTTGGTAAAAGCAGGGACTAGATTTTAGACCACCCCCAACTTGGCTGCGTTTAGTTCCTTGCCATAAGAATTACCTGGCTCTTCATTTCTCCTTGAAAAATAGCCCAACATGGGTTTAAAACTCATAGACCAGAATTTAGTCATATGACTACACCCAGCTGCAAGGGAGGCTGGAAACACATTCTGGAAGCTACTTAAGAGAATTACCTTAGTAAGGAAGAGAGGGGAGTTTGGGTTTGCCAGAGGCAACCAACTGTCTACCTCACTGTCTCCTGGGACTTTTTCCCTACCTGAAAGAAACTGAGTACCTCTGGGGCTTTCGCACCACTGGGAGTACTAAGGAGATTTGGGATGGGGCTTAGTTGTGGGGATGATCATTTATACTTTAGGGAATGTGCAGAAACACTTCTGGGTTTTTTTCTCGATTACTGGTTTCATTATTCGAGGTGGATTTGCTCACCCCCTAGGACAGTTTCTGGCCTTTGGGATTGGGGTTCTTGGGCTTATAGAACCAGCAAGGCACGGCTTGAGGTCACTTATCCAACCAGTGTCAGTTGAAAGAGACCTGTCCCAGGTGACTCAGATTTTGTTCAAGCTCCACTGATCACTACCTGGTGATCCTGGACAAATCACCCCTCCCCCCACTGTTTTTTACCCTGAGAGCATTGGATCCTCAAGGACCCTTCTGGCTCTGAGTCAGAGTCCAAGCTGCTGAGTTTATGAGCTGATCTGACAGCAGCTGCTTTGCCATTGGGCTTGCTGTTGAGCTGGGGAACGGGCTGCTTGCCATTGCTAGGTGAACAGTTTGTTACCCTCGACAGGAAGTCTGTGCTGCATGAGGCACTGGCCTGTGGTACAACTTGAGAAATGAGGCCATCAGGGGTATGATCCAGGTCAGCAGCATGTCACTGGGCGGAAGGCTCCAAAACTGGTATTTTTCTGGCACCAGGTTATTGGCAGGGGAGTATTTTCTCCAGGGATGTACAATAAAGCATTTAGACTTCTAGCCCTGAACTCATGATTTCAAGCTCCCTGATACTGGGAGGTGGGAAATCTGCTCACATCCCAAGGTCCATAATCTCACACACAGATTGGTGGTTTTGTGGTGCCAGAGAAGAGCCTGCGACTCTGATTTCCCATAGCCTGTGAAGAGGAACCATCCAAGCTGTCATCTGTTGTGTCACATTTTGAAATGTCCGAAGCTAAAGTGGCTACTGTGGTCTGGATCACCTTCTCCTTTAAGATTACACTTTAGATGTAAGAATATATTCCATACATTTTATATTGTAATTGAATTGCCTTGGTGGATTTTCATGGCAAAGAGAGGCTCTCTACCAAGAGCCTTATTGGGTTCAGTAGCCTCTTCCGGTACTATATCCTGAACAGGGAGTAATTTTCCACCGACATAGTGATGATTAGAGAAATGCCATCACATAAGGAGGGGTGCAAGGGACTGCCACCACTGGTAACCAAGCCTGCAGAATCCCAGTTTACCCCATCTTTATTCAGCCGAAAGCCTTTCTTTTCCCCTGATAGTTAGGAGCCTCTTACCATCTCTTTCACTCCTTGTAACTCTGCTTCTCTCAGGCTATGCCCAGTATTGGCCAGACAGCTCTCTTAAATTGTGTAGTTTAATTTCAGGAGTTGTACTTCTTGTGACTCATTTTCTGAATAGGACTACAGCTGCTATGTGGAGATTATTTTCCTTCCAACTCCTGTGATTTGACTTTTAATGCCACCTTTTATGTCTTCTTTCTTGTGACATACAAGGAAATACTCCATGTAAAATCCCAGTTCTCTTATGCCACTCAGCAAGTCTGTGGGGAGGACAAGCTAGGTGAAGCTCTGAGGACAGTAAAGCAGTGCCTGGTCCCTCCCTCTAGATGTTGACTCAGAGAGGTGTGCAAAATCAAGTGACAGCATCATATGAGCAGTCAGTGATCTGGCTACTGGTGTGAAATAGTAGAATTGGATAATCTGTAATTGCCTTCCTATTGTGTGGCACTAACAGGAAGAGTGAGCTCTGGCACCCCCAATGGAGGGTGTGAGCTGAAGTCAAGCAGGAGGAGCCGAGGGTGTACACAAGAGAGGAGAGCAGGTGGAAGCCTTGCCAACCCCACCTGTGCTGGTGGGTGGTGGTGAGCCTTGCAGGTGCCTGGGCACCCAAGTGACCTAATCAGTGCATGCTGCAGCCATGATGAGGCAACCTCTTCAATGATCAAATCGTCAAGGTTAAAGGGTTCAGCTAGTTTTCTGTGCTGGCAAGGTTGTAGGGGAAATGGTCACTCATGTGAGTTGCTGCAACTTCTGTGGAGAGCAGTGAGACAGAATCAACTGCACAGAACCTTTGATGCAGCAAGCCCACCACTAGGAATATGCCCACACAGGCAGTGATGGCTCATGGCAGTGACATTCACTGCAGCAGTGCTTGTAGAGTGACTCAGAGATGGCATGCCCATGCCATGAGATACCACATAGACTCTAATAAAAGAGGTAGAGCCACGTGTATAGTACCTTAAACTGCAGGGGGATTTTCAATGAGAGCAGTAAGGATCTGACAGTGTGAACTATGGGATCATCTTTCCTTCCCTTAAAAGGGCCGTCTGTCCATCTATGTAGTCGCCTAACATGTGTTTGGAAGGATGCACAAGGTCAGGGTGACAGAAGTTTTACCTGAGAAGGGAAACAGGGACTGGGATTTCAAATGGAAGGGAGACTTTTCAACGAATATGCTTTATATTCTTTGAATTTTTTTTAAGGAAAAGAAAAAAATTGCTTTATTTACTAGGAATGCCATTCTTTCACAGTTCTGGAATCCCAAAGTCCAAAGTCAAGGTGTCGGCAGGGCCACTCTCCTTCCAGTGACTCTAGTCTGTCCACTTCAGGGATTCCTCTAGTCTGTCCACTTCAGGGATTCCCCAGTTTATGGCTGCCTAAGTCCAGTCTCCACCTCTGTCTTCACAAGGCCTTTTTCTTTCCCTGTGTGTCTTCTATTCTTCCCTCTCATAAGGATACTTGTAATGAGATTTAGGGCACACCTGGTTAATCCAGGATGATCTCTTCTCAAATCTTTAACTTAATTACATCTATAAAGACCCTTTTTCCAAATAAGGTCACATCACAAGTATTGCAGGTCAGGATTTGGATATATATTTTTGGGGACCACCATCTAACCCACTACAATTAATTGCCAACCAGATTTGGGGGGCAAAACTCAACTATATTGCTGCTTACAATAGAACGACCTTAAATGTAAAATTGAAAGGAAAGGAATTGAAAAAGATATATCATACAAACACTAACCAAAAGAATGTACTCTGCACTCAGAGCATGGTGCAGGGGTAGAGAGGAACAGGTTTGGGATCCTAGGACCCTCCTTGTGTTCTGGAAGACACTGGGTTGCCTGCAGGCATAGGAGGAAGAAGGGCTGAGTGGAGAGTCAGGTTGCAGCTGGCAGGCCCAAGGTCACCAGGACAGGGTGCCTCAGCCCAGAACTCAGCCCAGGGAGAATGGAAGCAGAGAGGAGATAGAAGACAGGGTCCAGGGCAGGAATGCAGAATGCTGTTTGCTTTCCTGAGCATGGGTTCTGTGCCTGCCCCTTCACCTGTTTTCTCTCGTTTGATTCTGATGCCAGCCATGTAGGTCATAGCAGCACATTCTTAACTCCTCTTTTTTTACACAAAGTTACATACATAGATAGTAGCAGAGATAGGACTCAAAGCAGTGTCTGTGTGGCTCTTGGCCACTACTAGTTTTCAAGGGTGACAGGACCCCATCCCTGTCTTTAGGGCACTTGTACATAAAGGCAGAGAGCCTGCTTAGGAGTGAGTCCACTCTGGGTTAGAGGCAGTGGCACACAACATCATTAAAGGAGTGAAATGGGACCTGTTGCTACACACTTCCATAGGCCCCCTTTTCTGTCCCTTCTCTCCCTACCCCACTGTCCTTTTCTCACTAGGGGCTATTTCATGCACTGTTCCATTAGCCTTGGATTCCAGCTCTGGTATCTACGTATCAGAGACAGACCTACATTTGAGATTGCCTGCTGCCCCCTCCACTAGCCCTACCGCCTCAGGGAACACATGGTATGTATGTTAGAGAAGATGAGTTGCACTTTGCTTTGGCCTCTTGCTCCATCTGTGTCCTTTCCATTCAATAGAAGCACCGAGAAAAGATCAGTTGTCCCAGGGCTCTGCCTGAGCCACTCTCTGTGAGCCTTTCCATTTGTGGCTTCTGAGGGAGCAGCTATCAGGCCCCCACAGAGAGTGGCTCTGGGTACCTGGCTCACCATCCAAGAGGGACTCAGAGGCAGCCCCTCATTTCCTACCTGCAGAGAAGTCTTATGTGTCCCCACTTTACCACCACCACCACTAACAAAACAGAACCAGAAATGCAGTGGAGCAGTGTAAGTTCTCCCTCTGGAGTAGTCATTCTTGACTGTTCTCTTTCTCTCTCACTGATCTCCAGTCTGTCAGAAAATCCTGTCAGTTCAGTGTTTAATTTACAACCAGGATCCCACCTCTTATCAGCCTCTCCTGCTACCACCCAGACCAAGCCACCATTGTTTGTCCCTGGGTTAGTGTGGTAATCTCTGAGAGCCTGCTTAGGAGTCCAATCTGGTCTCCCTGATTCCAACATTGCCCCTTCAAACTACTCTCAGCAGAGCTGGAGTGAGCCCATTCAACTGTGGGTCACAGCTGTCCTGCCACCACCCCCAAGTCACTGCGGGCAAAGGTGGAACCCTGAGCCTGGTCCACAAGGCCTGGAAGACCTGACCTCATGTCCCACACTCTCTGCCAATTAATTACTGGCCTCAGCCCTCTGCCTGAGGGCTCTTCACCCCTTTCCTTCTCCAGGCCTTTGTTCACCTTCCAGACATCCTCATCTACAGTTGCAGGCCCCATCCCCCAGCCCTCCTGTGTCCTTTCCTGCCTTAGTGTCACTCTCGACAGTCTGACATGCTCCAGGTTTACTCGTCTCTCACCCTAACTAGAATGTAATGAAGACAAGGATTTTGAAGGATTTTGTCTATTTCAACAGAATATGACTGGACAGATGAACAAATTTTTCTGTTTGGTTCTTTTTTTCCTACCAAGTTAGATGTGGAGTAGCTTTCTTGATGTCTTTTTTTTTAAAGGAAAAAAAATTGTTTTAGGCTCTGAAATAGTCTAGGGAAAGGGGATGACAAGTAGAGAGCAGGAACCACACTTCTGCTCTTGAGCAGAATATGTATTCATCCTGAATTCCATCTAAGGCACTGCTATGTGAGGCCGCTCCCTGAGCAGGACCGGCCCGCACACACCATTCTTCTTTCTTGTCCCAGAGCCCAACTGTGAGTCACATGGCTTCTTCCATGTCCCACTTTGCAGCATTATCTCAAGTCTCTGACATAAATTTGTCATTTACTTTTAAATTTTTTAAATAAAAACAATGTGAATGTGGAAGAATGTTTTAAACCATTCAGAATAATAGGTAGCCCTTGTTAATAGTCATATACCCTTCTAGGAAAAAAACATAATATGGTAAATGTATAATACCAGCATAAATATGCATCTTTTAAAATGCATATGAACAGAATGATGGTGGGCATATTATTTTCAACGTAATTTGGAAATCTTTTCATATTAATCCATACAGATCTACCTTGTTTTTAGTAACTAATGTTGTATTGTACCATGGTATATATACCCAACCTCAAACAAATGGGCATTGGTTTCCTTCTGGGGTTTTGTTATGACAGTATTACAGTAAAGATTCGTATATATCTTGTCACATGTTTTAGTAATACCCATAGAACACATACCAGGCAGTGCAGTACATTGTAGTTTACAGGGGCATAGGCAAGTAAAATGTTGATGACCTCTGAGTGGTGGCACTAGTTCATTCTTCAAGAGTATGTTTTCCTCCCAACCTTTTATTTCAAAAAGTGTTAAACCTACAGAAAAGTCTAAATAATTTAATGAATACCCAAAATATCTGTCATCTTGTTTCATCTAGTTTTGCTAATTATTATGTTGCCACATGTGTTAGTTTGCTAGGGCCACAAAATGGGTGGCTTAAACAACAGAAATTTATTTTCTCACAGTTCTGGAGGCTAGAAGTTCCAGGTCAAGGTGTCAGTGGGTTTGATTTTTTCCAAGCCTCTCTCCTTGCAGAGGGCCATTTTTTCACTGTCCTCATGTGGTCACCCCTCAGTCTATGTGAGTGTCCTAATATCCTCTTATAAGGATATCAGGTTAGATTAGGAGCCACCTGTATGACCTCATTTTGTCTTTTGAGGTCCTGTCTCCAATACAGTCACATTCTGAGGTACTGGAGGTTAGGACTTCAGCATATGAATTGGGAGGAGAGATAAAATTTCGTCCATAGTACCATATTTGCTTCTCTTTATATAGTATATATATTAATATAGATAATACATTTACTATATAATTACTTACATTTATTGTATTTATTATTTATAATGATAATATATTTAGACCATTTATAATATAATGTTTAGTTTATAATATATCATGTGTAGTTTTTCTCCTAAACCATTTGAAAGTAAATTACAACCATTCTGGTACTTCACCATGTATCTCCTAAGAATGAGGGCATTCTCCTTGGGATATGTTTTAATGTTCTTTATTTTATATTGATGGGGACAGATTCTCTTGAAGAAAATGACTACGACTTTCCCTCCAGATAACTTTGTCCTGGCCCAGTGTCCTCCGCATCTCCTTCTTGAGACCCCAGCCCCTTTGTGAGACTCAGGTGCTTGTGGGAAAGAGGCCTCTGCCTTCAAGAGCCATTTGGGCAAGCAGAACTTCTTGGCCTCAACTCCAGATTCTTTAGCATTGTTGATGTTCTGGATCTGTGATGTGTTAATAGAATGACAAACCATCTTACAATTTTACTTACTTTTTGATCTTTACCAGAATAACTCTCTAAACATCATACTTCATTTCTGCATACATACAATTCTTGCTTTGTTAACCGTGGACTGCCCGTATTCATTTAGAGAAATAGGATTTATTGATTTGGTCGCTGTTTTCTCTTTCTCTGTCTCCCACCTCCCTTTCCTGCCCTCCCTTTGTCAGCTTGGGGCTCTGCCAGAAGTTGGCTCTTGCCTGCTACCAGTGTAACGCAGCATCCTCTGTGGGCATGCATCCGTATCTGTTTCTACCACAGTACTTTTGTGTGGAAAAACATCACACGTGCAACACTTTCCGTGTTTGTTTTAGTAGATAGAATCCTTGTGGAAATATTCTGCCTGGAGTGTGAATGGAGGACAGGACACTTAGAGTCTTTTTGTTTATTTCTGTTCAGACAATTGTGTCTGTAGACCCAAGGTGAAGGTGTCAACGTAGGGACTCTTTTTGCCATTCGAGGTCAGTCAGGCTGTGGCTGAATGAGCACTTCACCCCTACTGACTGTTCTATAACTGCGAGTTATCATGCCTGGTGCTGTGATGCAACCAGCATCCTTCTTTAGTCCTTTCCATCTCCAGAAACTCACCCAATTCAGAGCTGCTTTTCTAAACACAATTTCCCCATGTCTTTGATAGCTCAGCATCTTTCTTGGCTTTTCTTTCCCTACAGGATTCAGTCCAGACTTTTTAGTTGGCATTGAAAACACTCCTTCATGTGGCCTTGCTCAGTTTTTCACCCTCATTACCTGCTATATCAAAGCCAAATCAAATGATGCCGAACACACTCTGCCATGTTATGTTCCTGTATCTATGAGCTTGTGGTGTGTGCCCTATCCAGAATGTACCTCTTTCCCCTTCCTGATCCATTTGCTAAACTCCTACCCGGCCTTAAGGACCTGGCTTGGCCACCTCTCACCAAGGAAACCTTTCTTGACTAACACCCTTCCTCAAAGCAGGCAGGGCTGGTCATCCTTTTCCTCGTGTCTTCACTCTGCCTCAGACTTGTATGTTTTCTAGCACTTGCCACATATACGATTAAGTGTCTGCCCTCCTGCCAGACAACTGCCTTTGCCTTTGTCTCTTCAGTGCCTGGCTTGGAGCAGGCACTCAGTGAATCTTTAGATGGATGAATGGCCAGACAGATTTGTCATTGGATAAAGCATATCCTGAAGTTACAAGTAGCTACATTCTACTTTGTGGTCTTCAGTCCTTATATGAGAGAGCCTTGTCACAAAGAAGAAGAAAATACAATTTTCCACAAACTGTGAGAAGTCATTCTTCCTAAGTGTCCAGTTCTGAAGAGTCTGTACTGGTCAGCAGCAATACGAGGCCTCTGTGACCTTCATGGCTTATTGTACATTGTCACATACTAAAAGAGCTGTTACCTTAATGTAAACACTGAATGTACTGATAATCCAGCTTGTTATATGCATTTTGCTTTGTTATTGCTGTGGAAAGCTACTGAATGTCTGTCTTTTGTTTCAGTCAAACGCTTCAGAGAACCAAAGCATGAAAGACGTCCATGGAGGATATGGTAGGTATTTAAATATTAACTCATTCCTAGAATGTTTTTGACTTTTTAAGGGGCTTGGCAGGGGAGGGGAATGGAATGTGAGCAATTATGTATAACATCAAGTGTTGGACTCCTTTAGTTGAATTAATCAACAGGAACTATGTACAATATGAAAGCACTTCTATTACTCCAGATAACTTGAGCCCTACCTTTATTCTACCATCACTTTGTTGTCCAATTTTAGAAGATGGATGAAAATACAGAAATATCAGTCTATACTACAAGAAATATCAGTCTATACTACAGTCTCCTTTAGTTATGTCTCTCTGCTAGATTGTTAAATCCTTGGATTCTATAGTCTATATGCATGAGCAAAAAATAATTTAAATTTGGAGACTACTTAGAAATACCATGTGAATGCTCCTTTCCACAAAACTAGTCTTTCTCGGTCCTAGGATGACCCAGTGGTTTTTCCTTCATTAAAAAATGGTGGTAAAGCTTTAGGTATAGTTTCTATAGACTGAACTTCTAAAAAAAAAAAAAATACTGGAAGGAGACAGCAGGCTCTTCGGGACATGATATCCACAAGAAACTGTTGTTCTTTAGTTGCCTTAGGCTGCCACCTGCCCTAACAATTTTTTTTTCCCTAGCCATTTTCCCCTCCAGAGAAAACTTCTGATAAAACACTGTGGTAAAGTCCCCTTTATAAAAAGCACATGCTTAATTGAGCTTTAATGCATTTTTTCCAGATGTTGATAATAGTTTTTATTTTCCCCGATCTTTTCCTCTCAAATCTGGGTATCTAGCTTGGGCTGGGGAGACCGAGAATGGACCTAGAGTTGGGATACTCTGTTTTACACATGTAGCCCTTCGGAGATTCCTACTTCGCCATGGTTTTAGGAACTGATTTTTAAGCCTCAGCTACAGGGTTGGCTTGGATTATCTCTAAAGTCTGTTCCAGTCCTGAGACCCCATGGCTGATGTCCATTTCTCTATGCCCCTTCATCACCCACTTCAGTGTCCCTGCCAACTCTGGATGCCCAGCCTGGGGAGGCCAAGAGAGATGGCCTCAATCAAAAAGTTCCTTAGTTACAAACCATGAGTAGTCTCCAGGTGTTCCTGGCAGAGGAGAAACTAAAGCCCACCGTGCTCCTGCGATATGGACTGGGCGAGAGTGTAGGGAAGGATGACATGGTGTTTTTCTTTTTTGAAGTTCTTGTCATGTAGCCCAAGAGTTGGCAAACTGTTGCTTGTAGGCCCAACCTAGCCCACTGTCTTTTTCTATAAATAAGGTATTATAGGGATGATAGTGCTTACGGCTGCTTTTAGGCTACAGTGGCAGAGTGAGTAATGCTGCATAGAATGATGGCCTGCAAAGCCTAAAATATTTACTCTCTAACTCTTAACAGAAAAAGTTTGCCCACCCCTAATCTAGCATAATTGTTTAAATGGCAGCAGTTAAAAGTCTTTTAGAGTTTCAGTTGCAGTACTGGATTCTTATTAGTCTTGCACATCACTTTTTTTTTTATCATTAAGGTAAAATTTTAAGATACTTACAATTAAGAAGGAAATCATAATATAACAGAACTTGAGCTGTATAGTCAGGCTGATCTCAAGTGAGTCAAATGGAAGCTCTCTAAAATAGAGGTACCTTGGACTTTATCACAAAGTTGTGATCAAACATTTCATTTTGAAGTAACAAAAAATGAAAATCCACATATTTTATATATGTATTTAATATATTTAAATGTGTAGTAAATCAGTAGTGTTTTAGGGATTTCCATGCAGTGTTATTGATGGTTTTGAAAGGTAGCTGAAACACCAAGCCTGAGTTAATACTGATGCCCCAGGAAGAGGTGACTAGTAATTGGAAGTTGGTATCTCCACCCCGAAAGTTGAGGTCTCCCCAACTTTTTTTCTGCTTCAGACTTAACATTTTTTTCCAAGTTGGATATTCTCCTCCTGTTGGAGTGATAATAAGTGCTGATTCTATTCTGTGCAGGTTTTTAGACACTTCCAAACAAGCCATAGGAATGCTGTTCATCCACTTTGCAAATGTGTACCTAGCAGACCTCACCGAAGAGGACCCTTGTTCACTGTAAGTGGCCTGTATTTGAGTACAAACCTGCTTCTCCATTGAAAATGTCAGCTGGCCTTGCTTTCTGCCACCAGTCATGAGGGGACAGCTTATCTTTGTCATCTGTGTTCCTCTGAGAGGTCATCCTGTGCATGCTGCCTATAAGCTCAGACACACAGCTGTTAGTTGGCTGTTAGCGCTTTACCTGGTGACAGTTGCCCTGTGCACTGGCTTTCTTCTAATCAATCTAAGTTCTGATTTTTGGCTTTCTAGTACCCTGTGTCTCCCAGTTTACAAGCATTTCCTGGCAAGGCACCCATAATGGCCTGAAGGAATGTCTCTGTACTGTAATAGGACATAGGGGCTTCTCTGTGGTGTCAGCCACTCAGGGTCAAAGCCATTAACCATTGTTGACCATTTTGACCCGAAGACCATGGAGGTGGTTCCTCTTGGTCAATTCAGTATGCCATCCACACAGCCTCCAAATCAACCTACCTGAAACCCCAGGTGGGCCATGATATGCTATTCTCCCTCCTGACAGCACCCACACAGGTCCTTGCTTAGCAAATGGAGTGAAGGAGGCTTGTCTGTCTTATCCTGGCTCCATCTCCTATCTTCCTGGCTCAAATTTGGTGTTCCAGCTATGCTGGGTTACTCCTGGTGGCTCTTAACCCTGCCTGCCAGCTGTCTCCTGCCTCTGTGCCTTTGTCATGCTGTTCTCTGCCTGGAATTCCCTCTAGCTCTGCCCTGCCTCTGTGAGAGAATAGGACAGAAGGCTGATGAGTCCTTTGCCAACAGTTTTATTGTATTTTTAACATCATTGTGACTGGAAGATTCTTTTAGGCTTCTCTTTTTTTGTTGTCAGTGTAGTTTTGAGATTTAGTCCAGGCTCAGATTTCAGAATGAAGTTGTGATGTCTCTTTCCCCTGGTTTCTCAAGACCTGGATAGGTTGTGATCAGTTTGGATGTTTGGGTGCAGTCCCAAAGCAGGGGGTTTGGAAGGGTGATCCTCCTATAGGGGAGGTGGTTAGGAAAGGGCCTTGTCTTTCCAGTCCTTGACCAGCAGCAAGCTCAGGTCATCCTTTGGTGAATCATCTAGATGTCGGTGGCAGAGAAGTCTGAGAGCCAGCTGCATGCCAGAGGCACTGGGGCAAGGAAACCTAACTCCTGGTGCAGCCTTGGCCACATCACTATCCTTGCAGCACCTCCATTGCCCATTAGCAAAAAGAAGAGGATACAGCTTTAACGGGGGACATTGACAAACTGAATTACAGCCAGGATGGAGAATGGTCTGTTGACAGATCTTGAGTGTTCAGCCTAGAGGAGAAAAGGCCCAAGATGGAGGTTGGGGTGGTGATAAGAGCACTTGACTGAGAGGCTGGACTGTATGAAGGCAGCTTAACTTCTCTGAGCCTCAGTTTCCTCATGTCTCCTGTGTGTCCTGCCAGATCCCTAAGATCACTGTGAAGGTTTCATGAGATGATGAGTATAAGTGCTATTGGAAACTGCAGGGCACTTATCAATGAAGATGTTAATAGTTCAGTTGGATGGTATTGTTAAAACTTCAGAAAGACATGAGAGAGAGCTCCAGCAGTCTGTTGAAGAGCTGCTGGGTGGGAGACTAGGGATGCAGGGCAGGCAGGCATTGCATCCTCGCTTTGCCCTTTGACTTTATATAGACGGGGTAAGGGTTGGGTTGGATATGGGGTATCTTGGGACCTGCAAACCTAGAAGGGGAGCCAGTTTCAGCTCAGGGAGAAGAGAAATTCGCAGACAGAGAGGGATGAGCTGCTTTCTGTGGCTGCCAGGGTCCCCTGTGCTGATGCTGCTGCTTTGGGTGGGGGTTAAGCTTTTGTGACATCCAGAGTTCTGTAACTCTGAGGGGCTATGATTCTAAGAACATATTTGTATAGCAAATATGTACTTATGCAAATGGTAGGTACTATTTACATATGTTGACACGTTTGATCTTCATAACAGCCCTGCATCAATACTTTGATTATTTTCATTTTAAAGTTGAGGAACTGAGGCACAGACAGATTCACAAAGCTCAAGAGTGATGGAGTTGCGATTTGAACTCAGCCCCTGTGGCTCCGGGACCCACATGATACTGTCCTGTCTGCCAGTATCAACTGTGTTGTGTTCATAGTATAGCATTGTCTATTCCCAAGGCCTGGTTCAAATCACTATTTGGTGAGAGAATGAGTTAACTAATGCATGTATAGGCATACATAAGATTGTGGGTTCTGTTCCAGATCACCGCAGTAAAGCGAGTGGTAATTGTTTTGCTGTTGGAGTGTCTTGCCTTCAATCTGTAAAAAAAGAAAAAAAAGCAACATCTGTGAATTGCAATAAAACAAGATATGCCTTTATGTGTATCAAGTGTTCCTGTTATTTTCCGGATGGGTCTCAGGTGTGAGAACCACTTAAAACCAATTAGATGTAAGTAAGCTTCTGAGAGCAACATAGCCTGGAGCCAATGCTCAGCTGCAAACTTGGAGAAATCACCTTGGAAGCAGTTGCTATTCCTTCTGTCTCTGGTCTGAGAGTGACCCCTTGTGATTTTAAAAAGGAAGGGCAGGCGAGAGAAAATGCTGCGCCTGCTTCTGGTTTTCTTGTCACTTCAGGGCACTGGCAGAGCCCCTGTGCCTGCAGCGCAAAGTGTGTCCCCTCTGGTGTCAGAGCACTGTGCGTGGCTGTGTGTGGCATCAAAGCCTAGGTCTTGGGGAGGGGCTGGGTCGTCATAAAATGTCTTGAGCCTCAGTAACTTGAAAGCACCTCGGTTAGTCCGTGACATCTGGACCTTCTCTCGAGGGTTTCCAAGCCAAGTGGCATCCCAGAGGGCTAGAACCTGGCCCAGTACCACTTCTTTCCTGTTGTCTGGAGAGCTGGGGCCTATGGTCAGTGGTGCCCAGTGATATCTGGGTACAGGGCCCTTGAAGGAGAGCCAGTGGTCAAAAGACCTTTCCTTGGTAAGGGAAGAGGAGTGTCTCAAACAGATGGAAACAGACCTTACAAGAACATATGGTCAAGGTGGACATGCCCTTCTGTCCCTCCTCTTGCTCTATCATCTTGCCTTCTCCCTGGGAAGTAAAGCTCCCTCTTTAGAAATGTTTATCTGTAGTTGTCTCCATGGCATGCTCAGAAGCACAGGGATAAGTGAGGGCCATGTCACTCTACTCTCTTTGGTCTAAGAAACCCCAGATGCTACTTCCCGAGTTGCTCTGGTACAGTGCCACTGACTGGGCCTTGGGTGGGCCAGACTGAATGACTATTCAGGGGATGAATAGTCATTGAGCAGATATTTTTATTAATCGAGTTCTGTTTTCCTATTGACTTCCCTGGCTGCTTCCAGCTACTCTGTCTTATGTTGCGTCTTTGGCAGGAATACTTGTGGTCTTTCAAGTCTTTGTTGCTCCTCCACCCCTCCCTCAAGCTGTTCAACCCCTGAAGAGTATCCACACACTGGAGAGGTTTCACTGGGCCTCCCAGAATTGAGCACTGTAGCCTCTTGCACAGGCACATTGAAGGCTCCCTGCTCCCCCGCTCCCCTCCCCTGAAAAAAAAAAAACAAGTTCAAATAAAGTGTTGGGTCATCAGCCTTGACCTTGGCCCTGGTAAGCACATAGGACCTGGCTCAGGGGCTCTTGCTCCCTGGGTGGTGCTTTCTGATGGTGCCACTGTTCCCCCTTGTCACAGGTACCTCATCAACTTCCTTCTGGATGCCACCGTGGGCATGGTGCTCATCTACGTGGGCGTGCGTGCTGTTAGCGTCTTGGTGGAGTGGCAGCAGTGGGAGTCCCTGCGTTTTGGCGAATATGGTAATGTACCATGAACATTGGATGGGGGCATGGAAGGGATTTCTAGATAGGGCTCTGCTCCTTACCCCATACAGCTCCCCAGGCCAGTGGACTCAGAGAAGGTTCAGGAGCTGATAGCTGACACTTCTCTGATTCAGAGGCTGATTCTAGGGCCTGAGTACCATTCTCCTGCCAGTGTCAAAGTGCCCCTTTGACACTGGCAGGAGAATGGTACTCAGGTACTTAAGTTCCTGCCTTGGTGGCAGGATCCAGGAGATACCCAAGGTGCAGGGAGGGTTACAACATTTGCCTTTTCCACCAGCGGGCACTGGCAGCCTCACCTAGAGGGCCATAAGGCTACCTCACTCTGCCATCTGCCCACTTCATTAGAGAAATGGAGGCGGTTCTTGGTTTGGGAGGTACTCACTAGGGAGCTGCTTTTCTTTCTGCTGCAGGTCTATGTTTATCCTGTCATTGAGCTATTCTCCCACTGGGGCTTTCAAAGTCAGGACTGGAGGGTCTGTCTCCCAGGACCAAGTTGCCTTGCTATCTCCTTACTGTGGGGGCTGGCCCTGCAACCTAGCATCTGGCATATACAGTCGCAAAGGACACCAGTTCTAGCCTCACTCACAGAGATATGGCTTAAAACAAGTGACCTATATGTGCTGCCCTGGCTTTGATCCATCTCATATCTCATCAGACCCCATGGGATACAGTTTGAATAGGAAGCTGCTTCTGTGCTGGCTCCAAGCACAGATGCAGTGCTTTACTCTGTACTCCCCCAAAAAACAGCTGGATATGGCCTCAACAGGGCTGCTGGTAGGAAGTGCCTTCTTTGGGCCTTGCCCCAACCCCTGAAGATTCAAGACCCAGAGTTAAGGGGTAACAGCAGCCCTCTCCTGCCTTCGCAGCTGGCCCTGCTGTCTGGAGGGAGGAGTTCATGTTCTAAGTGGGAACACTATGAGTGGAACCTTTCCCATGAAAAAGGCACACAGGTGAAGGGGGAGGGAGTGCAGGTGGACTCTCGGATTCCCTGAGGCTGCTCACTCCTACGTGGCTGAAGGCTCACAAGGGACTGACATTTAAAAGGGGAGCCAATTTATGGATCTAGCCATGAGTGCCTGGGGTATTTCTAGAAATCTTAGTAACTGTTTGTCTCCATTGAGGGGAGATGAGCTTAAGGGAGGGCTTTTCTTAGCCCCATTACTTGATGCTGTATGAATCACTGACTTAAGATAGTGTCTGATACACAGCATGTGCTCCTGTGGCTCCAGGGAAGGCTTCTGAGACACTGCAAGTTGCTGGCTTCTCAGCTTGGAGTACAAAAATGGACCACAGCATACTTGGACCAAAATAGTGTTGTCCTCATAGGATAGGCACTCAGAGGGGTTAAGTGACATAGGAAGCTCACCCAGCCAGTGCACAGCCAGGGGTGGGGGATGCTTGTGCTCATAACTACTTCTTTGTTGTTAAAATTCCTTCAGAAAGGGCTCTCAATGCAACTATAACTGGCCAGTGCCATGGGAGATCCACCGACAACCAGTTATGTGTGACTCAGTGACATGGGAGTGGAGATGAGGTCTAGTCCTGATACCATTCCTAGCATATTTTGTCTGCATCCCCGAGAGTAGATTAAGAGGAAGAAGACAATGGTCGTTTGAACCTCTTGCTTTTATGCCACCCTCCTTTACCCACTTGACCTGCCTCCGCCCCCATCCTTGGGTCATCTACCATTGGGAACCAGCCTTTGGGAACCAGCATCTTCAAACCAGGATGTCTCCAGATATGGCTACCCTATCAAGGACCATCCCAAGTCCTCTCACCACAGGCTAAGGAAGGACAGCATGTGTCCTCTATTTTTTTCAATTTCTGTTATTTTCTGTTGCTCCTCTAAAATTACCTCAAAAATAGTGGCTTTAAATAGCACAAATTTATTATCTTATAGTTCTGTAGCTCAGAAGTCTGACACAAGTCTCATGAATTAAAATCAAGGTGTTTGCAAGACTAGGTCCTTCTGGAGTCTCTAAGGGCAGAATCCATTTCCTTGCCTTGTCCGGCTCCTAGAGGCTGCCAACATCCATTGCCTTGCGGCCCCTTCTTCCATCTTCAGAGCCAGTAATAGCAGGTTCAGTTCCTCTCACATCATATCATTCTGACCTTCCACCACCTCTTTCCACTTTGAAGTGACCTTGTGATGACATTGGGCCCCCCTGGAAGCAGGTAGCTAGCAACCTTAATTCCATTTATAGCCTTAATTTCCCTCTGTTATATTGCTTAACATATTCATAGGTTCTCAGGATTAAGATGTGGCTATCTCTGTGGGGCCATCATTCTACCTACCACATCTGTAACTGGCCCATCTACTTGATACAACAATTTTATGTAGGCCCTATAGCTCCCTTCTCAGGCAAATGAAAAATAGGTGCTTTTTTTCTAGGTGCTTCCATGGTCTCGGGAAGAAAAGGTGAACTTGCTAACAAGAAATGAGACTTGAGCAGTGCTATACAGTCCTGAGGGGCAAGACAGGATCTAGGCAATATGTGGTGTCTGCAGCTTGATGACCAAGCTGTTCTTCCCCATGTAGAAGCCCTGTAAACAAAGTCTGTGTCCCATGGGCACCAGTGGTTTATGGGCTTTGCTGCCCATCCTGTCCTAACGCTCCCTTTTGGAAGCCTCTCTAGATACAGACATGCTCCCCACTCCTTTTGGCCCCTATCCCTGTGATTTATCCTGAGGGTATACTTCAACAAAACAAAACACACATGTGTCTATGGCCATACCACCCTGAACACACCCGATCCCATCTGATCTTGGAGGCTAAGCAGGGTCGGCCCTGGTTAGTACTTGGATGGGAGACCACCTAGGAAGACCAGGTGCTGTAGGTGTAAAAAATAAAAAAATAAGGGACTGTAAGCTGACAAGGTCCTTGCAGTCTGTGAGGTCAACCAAGGGTTACCTCGCCTAAAATAAAAATAACACATATGTGCCCGAGGGGGCCCAGTGTGGTTAAAAGCAGGACACAACAAGAATGCCTGGCTTGTCTGTCCTTGAGAGATGAGGCCAGGGGAACGTTAGACTCAAATGAAACAGAAATCAGAAAACCAGCACATGTGTGCTCATTCCAACTGTGCTACATGTGGTCTGGATGCACAGTGGGAAACAGTGTGAGAGTGGGGTTCACATGATTTTTTTTCACCATGTTTTTTAACTTATTAAAGCATCTGAGTAAGAGGCAGCTGCAGCTAAGTTTTGGCTCTGGAACTCAGCAGTGTGAGGGGTAAGAGGCACATGGAAGGAAGACATTTTCCTCTTTTGTCAGTCACTTAAAACTTAAGAGCAAACGGAGTAAATACAATATGAGCAAGCAGATTTTCTTTTGATGTTAACTAAGCGTTGCTTCTTGTTCTGTTGACTTCTAAACATGCTCTTCCCGGTTCAGAGATATTTCCTACTAGTGCTTTCTGTCTGTCTCCAGTTGTACTCTACGGTTTTTAACAAATATTTTGATCTGTTGTTTTTGAGAACTTTTCTCAGTAAGATCAGCTAGTTTACTGAAAAGATTACACAACTCCGTTGAAAATCTGGCTAGGAGAGATTGTGCTTTTGAAATGGCCTTTTGGCTCAAATGTGTCTTATCCTAGAAGTGAAAGTAGACGACCTCAGAAGAGGTAGCCACGTCTTTCTGCACACTTTTGCTGAGGTTTTCCAGAAAAGGCCTGGTGTCATGTTTATTACAGCAGCATGAAGGTATTCACCACGTTTCCACTGTGTATGCTTGGTAGGCTCAGGCAGGGCTAGGGCTCTTGGCACTGGGCCTGGACACAGATCGCTGTAAAGCAGTAGAATTGAAGCTGAATTGGGGCCTTTGCCTCCCCTGAAATGTTACTCTCCAGCTCTTCTTCGGACCAGCTACAGTCAGGCAGCCCCGGGAGAGCTTCTGGAGCAGGCCTCTAGCAGCCCCCGCCCCTGCTCTCCCCTGGTTCTCCCACTGGGGAGGCATGTGTGGCTCCCCAGAGGTTCATTCCATGGGTTCTGCCTGTCACTGAGGATGTAGATCATCACTCAGAGGGGCTGGTCCTCCACCCTTCACCAAGTCCCTCTTTTCTTCTTTGTCTTCAGCCTAGGGTGTTTTGGGGTGCCCCATCCCAGACAGAATCGGAATTCCTTCAGAGTCAGATTTCCTCTTTTAGGGCTGAGGGCAGCAGGAACAGTGGGGGAGTGGGGATAGTTGGGTGGGAGATGAACAAGAAGGTTGTTTGCTGCCTTCATAATTCAAAAATATTGGCCCGCTCATGGGGGGAGGAGAGGGTGGATAGCACCACAGTCAATGGAAAAATCAACAGTGGGTAATAATAGCAGTCTTGCTTAACACAGCTTCTGCTGCCAGCGGACAAAAAGAACCAGCTCTTCTGAGCTCAGCAATGGGCACTTACTAACTTTAGTGCTTTTTAATTATATCTTATTCTCTCTTGAAAGAGAAGCCACTCTGGTATCTCCAAATTAGGAATTTTCTGATTTTGTTTAAAACAGCCACATTTGTCTATTCAGGCTGAGGCTATACTTGGTGTTTGGAGACTCATTACATAGCTCTAGAGCCAGGGCTCTGGTGTGGAGTGGGGGTGTGCGGGCTCACATAAGCTGTGGGGAGTAGGGAAGCATCACCCAGTTCAGATCCCAGTGTCTGAGCCACGTGTAACTAAGCGCCCACTCTCCCCGCAGGAGATCCTCTGCAGTGTGGAGCCTGGTTTGGGCAGTGTACTCTTTACATCTTGATCATGATTTTTGAAAAATCTGTCGTCTTCATCGTCCTCCTAATACTTCAGTGGAAAAAGGTTTGCCTCTTGTCTCTTCTTTAGCAGCTCCTCGAGATGCTAAGTAAAACAGTATTTCTTCCCTTTTCCACTTACCCTCAGCCAACCATATTGGAAAATCAAAAAAAAATTTTTTTAATTCTGTGAATACACTCTGGATTTGGTCCAATATGGCAGCTATTGAGTACCTTTCAAGAGCAGTAGCTAGTCAGTTGTTTACATAGCATCCATCCACTTCAATTATGTAAATGTCTGCTCTAGATTAAGCCAATAGGACATATGAAGCCGATGCAAATATAGCCCCTGCCCTAGTGTTGCTTAATGTCTGATATTAGCCTTTAGGCCTCACAACTTTAAACGTCAGGCAGCTATTCTCAGCATTTGCAAATATCTTATTCACGCACCGCTCTTGACCAATGGTTTGAGCATTTAGGTGCCTCCAGCAGCCACTGGTCCCATATCTTCCCCAAAGTTTCCTCAGCCCTGACCTCTGGCCTCAGTACTGTTCAGATAAGCCTCTGCTGCCCATTTCTTCCACATGCCCACATTAAATCATCCAGAGAGCTTTTGGAAACAAATAGCTTGGCCATCCCTTGGTTTTATTCATGGCTGAGTTTTATTTTTTAAGAAAACAGTCCAAGGCATTTCAGAGCTATTGTCCTTCAGGAGGTGGTTGTGGTACAGATTTCTGTTAGAAAGTGGTTTGACTCCTCATTGCTGGTATCTAATGAGCATCCACAGACCTCACTCCCTAAGTCCACACTATAGGGAAAGCTGCTAAAATACTGATTGCTCCAAGTGGTCTCCAAGACGGTCCCTCAGCAGCAGTCAGATATGGGATTGTACAGCCCTGGGTGTGAGGTGCTCTTCTCAGGGCTCTGGGTCAGTGTCTAAGCTAAGCCCCTCTCTCAAGGCCATATGGGTGATTTTCCCTATGGTCTTCCCTCACATCTCTCATTCTGCTTCTCTTTACAGGTAGCCCTATTGAATCCTATTGAAGACCCAGACCTGAAATTGGCCATCGTCATGCTGATCGTCCCCTTCTTTGTCAATGTCAGTGCCATATTGCATTTTTTACCCCAGTTTTCTCCCTGCCTTCTGGTGGTGTTCCTGTTCAGAGTTCTGAGTCTGACAGAGAAAACACCTTACAGCCCTTAGATCCCTCTGTGTGGCACTTGCCACCTCTCCATTCCCTACCCCAGACCTGGATATAGCAGGATTGCTTTTTCACCAGGCAGTTCCTGCTCTAGGACCTCTGTGCAAAATGGAGGGTCCTGGAAACTCTCTTGCCCTCCCTGCCAGGAACTTCTTGTCGAGGATTCTCACCCCTTGTGTAACAGCGACTTCTAGATCAGGAATATTAGGAATTCACCCAGGTTGTCTATTCCTGGCCACAGAGCTCCAAGAGAAACTCACAAGCACACTGGCTAGATGTTAGGAAATATCAGAAGATAATACAAAGGAACCTGGGACTGAAAGACATGGCAGAATGTGCTAGCCAACCTCTCAGCCCAGGATGGAGCCCGGAGCAGGGATCCGGAGACCTTGGTTCCAGGCCCTGCTCTGCCAACAACTGAGGCAAGGCCCAAGGCAGGCCATGCCCATGAGTTGCCACAAAAAAACCCTAGGGATAAAAAGGGCAGGATTTTCTCTGATAAGAAATCAGAGGAAATAGAGATTAGGAATCTCTTTTTAAGCTTCTGAGAGGATAACAGGGGACTGGATGAGGTATTTCTTTCCTGAGTTTAGGATGTTATAATCTAGAATAGGATAGGGATTGGGACTGCTCTCCTTTGTTTTCACAAATGGCTTATCCCACAGTAACTGCACTTTTCCTCCCCACAGGCTTTGATGTTTTGGGTAGTGGACAACTTCCTCATGAGAAAGGGGAGGACGAAAGCTAAACTGGAAGAAAGGGGAGCCAGCCAGGACTCGAGGAATGGGAGCAAGGTCCGCTACCGAAGGGCCGCGTCCCATGAGGAGTCTGAGTCTGAGGTAGGGCTGAGCCCTTGCACTGCTGACCTGAGGATGCTGGTCACATGAGGATGTCTCACTCCAGCCAGGGGGTGGGAGAGGAGGCTGACAGTTCTCATCCAGGCGGGACCCATTTCTGCTGTCCCGTGGACCGTCCTAGGGCAGGGAGGTGGAGTACCTGATGAAGGAGGCTTCTCTCCACATTCCCTCCACTAGTGGAGAAAGACATGAAAGGGAGAAGCTGCTTTGTTCCAGGAAGCTGGCAAGAACTTTCATGGGCCTGACCATGATCAAGGTGTTTGAATCCTTGATCATTAACAAGCAATCCTGGTCATGTGGTTTGGCATTTTGATAATAATATGAAATTCATTATGACCAGAGCAGCATGTATGTGAGTATAGGATGGAATGATAAATAAGCTAGAAGCAGAAGTCTGAGCTAGATGGGCAAGGTGCTTTGTGACCCAGGCTGAGGGTGTAGAGTGTGCTTGTACAGGCAGTAGGGAGCCAGAGGGAGTGTTTGATCAGGGGACAGAGGCTGGAGGGGGAAGCCCTACAAGAAAGTGGCCCAGGGAGAGGCGATGAGACCACCCTGTTCTGGAATAGAATGACTGGACTCCGCACAGGTGTGCTTTGGGCCTCTCCATCCTGACCTGGGCTGTCCCAGTCCTTCCTTGGTGCTCAGAGGTCTGAGGTGCCAGGCAGGTGGACGGAAAATATGTGTGTGGATGCCCCAGGTGCCCTGGCTGCATAGCTAAGTCATTCCAGGGGCTCACACAAGCAGAGGGCTCTTGTTTTCAAAAGTTACAAAGTTGGCTCAAAGCAGCCACTCTGAAATCCTCCTTCATTGTATGTGCCCCACAGATGTTTTCTTTCCTTCTGTGGGGGGCTTTTGAGCTTGCATTTGTGTATTTGAGGCATCTTCAAGGGCCTGGCACCCCATGTGTCAACATCGGACTTTTTTGCCTTGATGACCTTAAGCCACAGGTCCTTGCTGAGTTTGCTCTAACTGGAGTTCAGTCCCAGCTGGAGGTTGGATGGTGAAGTGATGGGGAACACTGGCAGAGGGGAGGGCACATCAACTCAGCATTGTTTTCAGTAGCCCATGGTTGGGGTCTGGGGTGGGCCAGCATGTCTCATAATGCTCTTCTAAAGAAACGTGAGAGACCAGGGCTCACGGTGGAGCTGGCACCCCCAGAGGAAGAAGGTGCTGTTGGCAGTGACTCAGGGCCATGCCTCTCTCCTGCCTCAGATCCTGATCTCGGCCGACGATGAGATGGAGGAGTCTGATGTGGAGGAGGACCTCCGCAGACTGACCCCCCTGAAGCCTGTGAAGAAAAAGAAGCACCGCTTCGGGCTGCCTGTATGACACATTCCCATGTGGGGGGTCAGGTTTGGGGGCCCAGCTTGCTGCTGGGTCAGCGAACAGTCGCTCTGCAGCATCATTCCTTTCCTCTTCTCTTTGCCCCTCCTCTTCTACCTCCATCCTCTTGCTGTCTCTGCCCACTCCCAGACTACTGTGACTTGAGAGAGGGAGGACGAGCCAGCGCCAAGGGGGCCGTGGCAGTTGGAGGTCCCCACTCAGTTGCACTACAAACACTGACCAAATATGCAAGCAAGGCATTTTGTTTGTTTGTTGTTGTCCCGATGGTGTTGTGAGGGACCCAGAAGCCCTGTGCTGTGTCTGGCATGGTGGCACTGAGGAAAAAAACTCACGCACACAGACTGTGTGTGTAGAGCCTTTCCCCAAGGCTTGGAGAGTGAAGATATAATGTGTTCGGGGCTAAAAGTCACTTGTTGACCAGGTTGGAACTGCAATGCTTTCTTACTCGAAATGGCTTTTATAACTATTGATTTCTAAAGCCAGTTTTATGAGCTGTCACAGTGTTAATGTTTTTTGAGTATGTGTTTATTTCCTATGAGACTAATAAGCAAAACATAGATTTTTAAGTCTTCCGTATGCAGTTGACTTTTATATTTTTAAGTTATATTTTCATACTATTGTATTTAAAAACTTTTTAATCCCCAAAGAAATGGGTTTGTTTGCCTTTCGTGGGATGTGGACTGATAGGGGGAAAATGTTGGGAGTTTTTATTTGGATAAATTGGTGATCTACATTAAAATGAGGTAGTGAACCCAGCAGGAAGGGGTAGGGGATCCTTGTATGAAATCTACAAGCCAAGTGGTTCTGTAAAGGTCAGGTCTGAGCAGGAGGCAGCTGGTCCAGACATGGATCCAGGGCCCACCAGCTCTGTGGCATTTCTACTGACAGATTAGAGGTCTTATTTAAATGTGACCAAGAAAGGAAGCTAAGAAGTCTTTGTGTTCAAAGAAATTGAGACTATGAGGCCAGTCCTATTTGTTCCCTGCCTTTCTTCAGAGCCTTCAGATCTGAAGTTTAAAATGTCTCAGCCTCTTTGCCTCCCAGTGGTGCAGACTTCAGAACCAGTCTCTGCACCCAGCTCCAGGTCAGGCTTCCCTGGGCCTGTCATCTCGTCTACTTATTTTGCACAAGATTCTGGAGACCACCTGTCTGACCACATGATTCTGTTTTTCACATACTCCAGGGCTGTGGGGTGGCTGGGAGTGGGGTGAGAAAAGATGAGAACTCACTCTCTCCATCCACAGACAGGAAGAGGTCCTTCTAAGCTGTTTTCTTCTCAGCCTGAGATTCGGCCCCTATGGCTTTGGGAGTCTGCTGACTGGCAGTGGAATGGGCTAACCTAGGCAGTTGCCCTGCTGCGCAAGAAACAAGGTGGAGCAGCCCAGTGTTTTGTCACAGCCAGAGGCAGCCATGGAAGTTTACGAACAGAACACTACACTGCTAAGGTGTGAGCTGGAAGTGAGACAGGTGCAAGGGAGGCCCCACTACCTAGAATTTTCTTAGACTTACATAAAAACATGTTTCACTTAAGCAGATTGGGTCTGAATTGTAGCATGTGAGCCAAGCTTTCAAAACAAGCATTCTGGGCCTGCCCTCTGCCTCTCCAAGTCCCACCTGTCTGAGACATGGGGACCAACACTTGGGGAGTCTAGAAGCCAGATGGCTGTGAGGAGCTATAACTACAGCAGGATGCGACTGCCAGTATGGGCATCTGTGGGCAGTGCGTCAAGTGAGATTGGAGTCCATCTCCACTCTCGCATAGCTTCTGCTCTCATTTCATGCCCTTCCCTCTCCCGTCCCCTGGTTCTGTTAGTGGATGTCTCCCTGTTAGAGAATGGGCATTTGGGAAGACCAAGACTTGACGTCATTCCTGCTGGACCTCAGCCCCTCGTGGCAATCGTTGGCTCTCCTTACTTTTTCCTCCTGTTTCATTTTGATTTGAACAACCTGTGCCCAAAGCTCTTTCCTTTTCCTTCTTGAGCTTAAAATCGGGGGTCTTGATGCTTCCAAACTAAGGACAGGCTGGAGGAGCTACAATCTGTAGAAGCTGGGTTATATAGACCTCAGGTGATCTGCTCATCTCAAGGCTCATCTCAGTGCCTATTGGGCAGTGGGTTTAAGGGATGAAGAGGTAACGAGTGAGTGGTGGTTTCTCCCTGTATCCTGATTTTCATTAAGGGCTTTAGTCTCTGAGCTGCAGTTGTGTAGCTGGCTAACTAGCGGGTGGTGTCTGATCATAGAGGGTCTTATGCTGTGTGGGCTTGGATAGTGTGTTCTCACATGCTTGGCCTCACCCTCCTCCTTTGTGTGTTGCGCATGTGTGCGCACACAGTTTGTAGTCCCAAGGAGTACCTCCTGTTGTCATAGGGGGTTTTTCTGTGGTGCACTGTCCTAAAAGAGTAGATGCAGAGGGCTGTGTCAGTACTTCCTCTTGAGCTGTCCTCCCTCCCCAAGCAAATTTCCTCACCACCTGCTCCAAGGTGCCTTATGAGGGGCAGCTCTTCACTCAGCAACATGGCAAGTGTCACTGTGCTTGAGAAATCTTGGGATACTGACTGTGTACTATCCGTCTCATTTTTCCAAATATGGACCTTGTCCAAGCCACCCATGATGGAAACTTGTAAGTCAAGGTCATGAACTAATGGAAATACCCTGATGAGTAGAGCTGTCATATCTGGATGGAGGAGATCATTGTGGCCCTGATTTCCTTTTGCTGTTGATAGGATGTTGACAAGGACAAGAGGGATGTTGGTGAGATCTCAGATAGCAGTAGTTTCTTGGTCCACTCAGCCTGAAGACCTGCGAGGCAAAGGTCTGTGATCCATCAGTTAGCCCTCAGACACACTGTGGCCTCCTGCCTTGAGCTTTAACTGTGCCCCTTTCTGGCAGCAAGAATTCCTGGGTTAATGTCAACCTGTCATGCCTCGAAAGGGAAAATATATAAAAGCTCAAATCCAAGTTGTATCTTCCTCTAGGCAGTATAGATAGGCCTGTAGGCTGGCAGCCCACTCTGCCCTCCAGACTACAATTCACTGACCTTTTTGTAGGCAAGCCAACGTAGGTGGCACTGGGAGCTTCCCATCACTCAGAGCAGCAAGCTGCCTTGTAGGGTGTAGGGTTAGCTTTTAGAAGTTTCACATGTTTCCAACTAGGAGGGGAGAATTTTTTTTTCTCCCTGTGAAACATTGGTAGCTCTGAAGGGCTTTGTTCTTGGTGAGGGACTTCTGGTCTAACTGGTATCAGCACCTTGAGCTCCTTGGGTGGGTGGGTGGATGGTTTAATTTGATTTCTCTTTTCATGAAATTTATTAGCAGTAAGACATATGTGAACAAACCATAGTCTACTTCTACTGTCTGCCTGGTGGGAGTGTTTAATTGGTGGCGTTACGATTCACAGAAACACAATTTTGAAGTGAAAAGGAAAATGATGTACTTACATTGTAAAATTGTTTACAATAAAGTTTGACATCTTATTACAGTTTTTTTTTTTTTTTAAAAAAAAAGAAACATCACTTTTGTGGTTGTTGGCTATGTGTTCTCTTGAATCGAAACAGCTTAATGGGGTCAAGAAAATTTCCCCAGTGGGTTGAAAGATTCTCTCCAGGAAACAGAGTGAAAATGAACCTTATATCACCTCATAGATGATGTGGGAACCAGAATCTGTTGTTGAAAAAAAACAAACATATTCTTGCCATTCCACTTTCCTGCTAATGTGAGTAAAAGCTACTCTACCTCCTCTGGTTCTGGGAGATGGAGTATGAGGAGTGAACATCCCACAGCCTGGTCATTGAGGCCGTGGGGCTGGAAGGTAGATTGCTCCCTATGGGGGCAGCACCAAAGCACTCATCCTGGGAACTGGGCCCTCACAGGCCGAGCCTGCCCTCATTGTCTCTTGGCCCCTGTTTGGAGTCCTGGGTTTATGCCCATAGCTATCCGAAGGCATTCCTCATGTCAGCACTTGTCTCAGATGGAGCCTGGCAGTCCTCGCATTGGCCTTCCTGGGTCAGGACCAGGCAGGTGGATATTTGGGTGGGGTTTCATATATGACAGCAGTGAAGCTGCATTCGGGATAACCAGATGTCAGTGCCTGGTTGGGTTTCCTGTATGGGGCCTTCAGGCATTCAAAAATAATCTCCATCACAAACTGACAAGGAGCTTGGATGTGTCTGATACTAAGAGCAGAGTGGCCCTAATCTCCTATCCACATCTCCCCATACCCATCCTAGGCTTAGAGTCCTGCCATGTTCCTTAGGGGGTCTTCCCTTCAAGGCTTGGGGTATTAGGAGCTAGCAGAGGAGAACTGAGTGACCTTCAGGGGAGCCCTTGGGCCTGTACCTCTCTCCACAGCTCAGTATCTGGAAAGGGGTTTCATTCTCCCCTACCCTCTTTCAGCAACCTAAATGTCCTTAGGCCAGGTGCCTTTTGGTGACTTCATCTCAGAGGCTTGGTGCTATATCCTGCTATCAGCTTACCCTTATTTACCACAAAGCATGGTTTCCTCCTGTCTCTCCTGGGCACTTCATCCCCTGCCCTCTTCGTCCCTTTACTAAACAGTGTACTAGGAGCTGGACAAAGGCATCAGCAAAACCTCAGATGGAGAGTTCCCCAGGCTTCCCTTGGCTGAAGTTTCTCCACCTGTGAATCAGGGGTAGCCCCTGTGCTCGGAGTCCACTGCGGGGGCCCAGTGAGCCCGCAAGGAGCAAAGCTCCCACCCCGCTGCTATGCAGGGATGGAAAGTCCCTTCTCTCTGGAATCCAGGAAAGAGGTAGAAGACCAAGAAAAGCAAACTCAAAGCAATCCAGCCCAGCTCAGGGCCCTCCCTTCCTCAGGGACACCCCCACACTGGGATGGACTTAACAGGCAGACAGCTCCTACTGCCACACATTCCAAGACCTACATTCATAAACACAAGTCGCTGCCAGTCCTAGCACCTCCCACTTGAAAATAGAGCAGCTGTTCCTGAGGGTACAGGGTCTCCCCAGCTGTCTGTTGTTGCCAGGACTACAGCCCCCCAGGCAGCAGTACTCAGTGAGCCCCTATCATCCCCCAGAATAAACTCTGAAGCCAGTGGCTGTGTGATCCTGAATCACTGGGTAGTCTGTTGAAGCAGGGGGAGTGACTTCTCAGGCAGGACAGGCAAACAGACTATATAAGCTCCAGAGGGCTAGGCACCACTCAGATCTCTTCAACCAGCTCCTGTCTGCCAGAGAGGAGCCTTCGAAGCAGCTCTCCCACAGCACCCACCATGTCCCAGGTAGGGGGGCCCAGCACAGCAATGTTGGTGTGATTGGGGGGTGGAGAATTGGACACCATCATCTCCGGCTGCTGTGTCTTGAGCTGAGCTCCAGGCATAAACAGGAGGCTCTGAAGCCCCTGGGAGGCTGGGGATCAGGGAAGAGAGCCCCAGGCCCAGCTTATCCTAACTAAGCCTGGCAAGCAGACAGTGTGAGGCCACAGTGGCCACAGCCCCAGAGCTCTCAGTCTGGAAAAGGGCAGAGAGACTCGGGGGTTGGGGGAAGGAAGTATAGTCAGAAAGGCTTGCTAGAAGAGGAATAGGGTATTGAACTGGCTTGAGTTCAGTGAGCAAGGAAGAGTTCTCAGCTTAGGCACAAGTGGGAAAGGGGTCTCAGCTTCAGGGCCTTGGGTTGTAAGATGAGGGTCTGGGCTCTATAAGACTGGCACTCCAGAAACCCCCATCAAGAAGAAGCGGCCCCCTGTGAAGGAGGAGGATCTTAAGGGGGCCCGATGGAACCTGACCAAGAACCAGGAAATCAAGTCCAAGACTTACCAGGTCATGCGGGAGTGTGGTGAGTGTTCTTGAGGTACTAGGGGCAGTGGGTGCAGATGTGTGTCAGCGGGAGGGAGGATGGGATGGGGGTGGCCAATGGGTCTTTTCTAAGAGTCCAGAGCTCCTGGTCTCGGGCTTACTCCCCAAAAAAGGGGCCTTCTCTCCCTAGGAAGCCAGGCTGGGCCCCTGAGCATACCTCCTCCTCCTCCTCCTGTCTACAGAACAAGCTGGTGCTGCCGCCCCCTCAGTGTTCAGCCGCACCCGGACTGGCACTGAGACCGTCTTCGAGAAGCCCAAAGCTGGACCCGCCAAGAGTGTCTTTGGCTGAGGCGTGCACGCCACTTCCCTCACCACTGCCAATACCTAGACATGGGAGTCTTTCCCAAGAACTCTTTTTTATGCCAGAACATACCTGCTCACCTGTTGCCTCTGGGACCGCCATCCTACCCCAACAGTCCAGGGACTGCACCAGCACCTGAGAAACACCAATAAAGAGGATGCCCAAGTGGCTCCAGCATTTGGAGGGTGTTGGTTGGTCACTGTCCATGGCCCCTAAGTGCAGGGGAGAGGAGGGCAGGGTGGGAGTTGGGGGCACGTTCTGTACCTTTCTTGGCTTTTGTGAGGGCAGTCCTAGAGGATAATGCAGGTACCCTACAACCACTGCTACATACTAGAAAGCCTTGGATGTGGATACTGGTGTTGACTTTCTGTGTGACTTCAGACCATCTCTTCTGAGGCTCAGTTTCTCCTTGTATATGACAAAGGAGTTGAGCTGGAGCCTATCGCATAAAACAAACAACAGTGACACTGCTCAGAGTGAAGCAGGTGGGAGCATGGGGCTCTCCCCTTGCCTCTGCAGACACCATGGAGATACTTCTAAGGATCCCAAAGCTTTGCAGGAGCCAGGGACCTCACAGCCCCCACTCACACTGCACCTTCGTTTGTACTACCTCTTTGCCATCTTGCATCCCTCAATTGAAGCTCCTCTCCGGCCAGTGGCAGTCAGCTTCCCAAGCTACTCTCCCCTCTCCCAAACTCAGGGTGAGGCTCTCCCCCTTGCCACTCTCACAGTTCTACCTGAGCCATGGGAACACTAGGTTCTCAGCTTGTGTGAGATCCTTTCCTCTTCAGGCTTCATTGTCCCCCATTTGCATGGAGCTTCAGGGAACTGCAGAGGTCTGTCAGGGACTACACTGTCAGCGTCTGGGCTTGCAGTGCCTGGTTTAGAGCTCTGCCTGCAGGGAAGCTCCACCTGTTGCCTGGGCAGGTAGAGCTGACTGCTCGGAGCCTTTCCCACATTCTAGGCCAGCCTGGCCTCCTTATATAGCTGTTTCCAGGCAGGGCCTGTGCTCTGCCCCAAAGGAGCAGACCTTCTGTGGGAACAGGGCTTGGTCCTGCACACTGAGCTCCTTGGGGAGGCTCTTTCTCTGGATCGCTGACAGGATCTATCCCCTGTGTAATCCAAGTCATATCAGCCAAAGGGCAGGCAGTCTAACTGCACAGATATGAGACTTCTGGCTATAGCAGCTCAAAAGAAAGAGAACTTTTACTGTAGCTGCAGACACAGCAGCAAAATCCATGATTCCCTTCTCTTGGGGCTAGATGTGACTGATGTTGACCAAGGCAAGACTAATGGAGGAAACCCTTCCCAGCCTTCTGCAAGCCAGTCATTGCTCAAAGGGCCTGAGTAGGCCCCCAAGATGGCTACCCATCCCCCCAGAGCTAGTGTCACCCAATACTCCCCTGACCCAGGATATGGCATCCGGTCACACTTCTGAAGCATCTTTATCCCAGCTGTGGCCACCGACTCAGGAGCCACTTTATTGTATTCACTTTATTGTTATTTGTTATGAAAGCAGCATTTCAACTTTATTAAAAGAAAGTCGAACAAAGTCATCCATAATCCCACCTAGGGCCCTGGGGCCACCCTCTTATGGGCCTGGGCTCATGACAAGGGCACTGCCTTGCTATGGATCAGTGGTCTGCCCTTTCTCAAGCTGTGATTCTTGGGCTCCCTTGGTACAACTGACCTCCACCTGAGTGTGCACACCACTACACTAAATCAGCCCCTTCAAGCCCTGTCCTTTCTCTCCTGTTCCATGCTTTCCTCTCAGTAAATTGCCTTGAGAGAGGCCTCTGGGCCAAAAAGTGTGGGCATCTTCAGCTCTCGGTTTGTACTGCCAGAGTGCGGGTCTTGTGGTATTGGGAACCGTGCTGGAGTTGAACCAAGAGCCCTGGTTAGATTAATGGGGCCTGAACAGCAGCCTAGGGGTTCCCGGGCCCAGCCTCTCTACTCCAAAAATAGGGTAGATCCATCCTGCCTTGGCCACAGCAAATCTTGCCCCAACTCAGACACCCCAAAGGGTGCTCAGTGCTTTTAGGACCCCACTGCCCAGTCCCCACTGCCCAGTCACACTGACCTGACCAGAAGCTACCCCCAGCCCTCCTCTTCCTGGCCACCACTCTCTTCCCCAAGGCTGAGCTTATGAAAAGTACGCTGACTGTTTTCCCCAGCCCTAGGGAGCTGGTGGAACAACTGGTGTGAGGAGTGGTGGTGACCTGACAGGTTCTAGACCTTTTCAGAAGGGGCACCAATACCCAACTCCCGCCTGAGCCTGCCTTTCCTCAGTATAGCAGGTCCTCAAATGTTTCATTCAATCTCGTTTGGTTATAAGGTTGATGGAAAAAATTCGGTTCCTGGCCAGGGCCACCGTCTATGTGGAGTTTGCACATTCTCCCCATGTGTGTATGGGTTTTCTCCAGGTTCTGCGGTTTCTTCTCACATCCCAAAGATGTGCACAGGGGGTGAATTGTCATGTCTACATTGTTCCCGTCTGAATGAGTTTGGGCATGTGTGAATGTGCCCTTCAGTGGAAGAGTAGCCTATCCAAGGTGGGAGCATGCATTGCGCCCTGAACTACCGGGAGAGGCATTGGTCCCCCGCAACCCTGAACTGGAATAGGTGGGTTGAAAAAACATTTTATCACTTATTTGTATTAATCTTTTTTTATGTATAGCTCACATTTATTTCAGTATTTAATATTAGAAGTGTTTTGGGTCTGTCTTTAGAAGTTTGATAATGTTTTTGTGACCAGAACTATGCTCGTAGGAACTGAACTCATTTCTATCAATTAGCCAAGGGTAAATATATGTCATTTCACTTAATAAGAGCTGCAGTTTCCAAGAATCTATCGATGATGACATTGAGGACTTACTGTACATGTTCCTGTCCCCAGCCAAGGTCCACAGGACATTCGCAGTTTGCTTGCTTATCTGAGGCCATGGCAATTTTTGGCTTGTAGATCCCGATTTCCCAGAACCTGCCCCCACAGGGGCGGGACAGTGAACAAGTTACTAATTCATTTCCCACTTTCTCTCAACTTCAGAAGCAGCCTGCCAGGCACTGGAGCCACAATGAAGACCCCAGCTCCTGCCCGGACCTGTGGCCTTGCATTGGTCCTACTCTTGCTGCTGGCTGTCCTCCAGACCGCCACTGCCCAAAAGGTAGCAGGTACCATGGGCACCTGTGTGTGTACCTGAGTGTGAGTGGTGTGAGCTGGTGACTGAGTGAAAAGGAGAGCTTGTATGTGTGTAAGTGTAAGTATACGTGAGCACGGATCAGTGTGTATGTGAGGAAATTGGTGCTAACCATCCACCAGGCACTGTCCCGAGGGCTTTAGGGACACTCTCCCATTTGATAGAAGGGCTGATTCTAGCTGTGTTCCAGGTGAGGAAATGCAGCTTAGCAAGTTACCCCTGGAGGTTAGCAGTGGGTAGGGTGGGTGGGAATGGATTTAGTGGAAATGGATTTAGTGAGCCTAGCCCCACCTCTCTCTGGCTGCGCTTTAAGGAACTTATTATGCTTTCTTTGTCTCACTTTCCTCATCTGTATAACAGGGTAATAATAGAGGTTTGTTGTGAAGATGAAATTTATAATACTGTGCTTAGTACAGTGCTTGGTACAGAGCGGGCACTCACATGTGTATACAAGCCACTTGGCCAGTCACCCATCTTTGTGCTAAGGTGTATGTACAGCTAAACAGAGCCGGTGTGTACACAAGTGTGCTGTATGCAGTCAGGCAGGAGATGTGTAAGGCTCCTCATGTGTGCACATGGGGACCTTAGACCTGGGGTGAAGAGCATATGCTCGGGTCAATGACCTGTGAGGATAGGCAGGGCAACTGGGGAGGGTCCATGGCTGCAGGGAAAGGGGATAAAGAAGATTCCTAGCATTTAGAGACTGGACCCTTACTGCCTCCAGATTCTCACAGCTCTGTTCGCCCCGTGGGAGACTGGCAAGAGCTGTCTTCCTCAATTTCCATGGAGGTCAGGGTTGCCAGAAATCAGAAGACTTGTTCTCTTCCCTTTCACTGGGCAGAGCTAAGACCATAAGCTTCCTGATCCTGCTAGGACCAGGATAAATGAGAGTCCCTCCCAGGCTCTATCACTCCCTGTGTGCTTGACAGACCGGTCCTCTGCCCCATGGCACTATAGGGTGGGGAATGAAGCACTCGGCTGCCTCTGGAAGCATGTGAGGACATGTGAAATGCTTCATGGGGTTTATCCTGAGGCCTGATCAGTGGTTCAGTTGGGGGTTGAGGGTCAGGGCTTGGTCTGGGACCAAGGCACGCTCTTGACATGTGTTGCCCAAAGCTGGGCTAGCATCGAAACCCCTCCTCCTTCACTGGTCCAGAATGATATCGACATCTACAGCCTCACTGTGGACTCCAAGGTCTCGTCCCGATTTGCCCATACGGTTGTCACCAGCCGTGTAGTCAACAGAGCTGACACTATGCAAGAGGCCACCTTCCAGATGGAGCTGCCCAAGGAAGCCTTCATCACCAATTTCTCCATGTAGGTGCCTTCCTGCCCTACTCCTCAGCTTTCTTCCCCAACCCAGCACTGCGACACCATCCGTGCTGTGCCCCATCAGGAAGAGAGGCCCTCTTTCTGATGTGAGGTGTGTGTGCTCCACCTGTAGGCAATACAGGGAAACAGAGGCTTTACCCAGAAACTATGTGTATTCTCAGAGACATTTCCATCCCTCCACTCATCCTTCTGTCTCTCCATCCCTCCCACCCTTTATCCATCCTTCCATCCCTCTATCCCTCTATCAGTTTCTCCTAACATCCATCCTTTCTTCCCTCCATTTCTCCATCTATTGCTCCCTACATCCATCCATCCCTCCATCTATTAATTCCTCCCTTGATTACTCTGTCAATCTCCTTCCCTCATTCCTTCCATCCATTCTTCTCTGCATTCTTCCAATCATCACTCCCTCCATCAATTTCTTCCTCCATTTCTCCATGTATTTCTCCTTCTCTTTGTCTATTCTTCCCTCTCTCTATCTATCCATTCTTTCCTGTGTTCCTTCATCCATCACTCCCTGTATCCCTTCCTACCTTCATCCATTCATCCATCACTCCATTCCTTCTTAAATCCCTTTCTCTATCTGTCTTTTGTCATCCCTAAGTGCTGCCCCAGTGGCAGGTGGAGAACCACTGCATCTTTGTGTCTTTGCCTTTAAGGAGTACAGACTCGAGGCAGCCTGAAGCCAGGCCCAGGCAGGAAGGAGTTACCAAAAGGCAGATTCCAGCTCAGGATATAGAAATCTTCCTAACCCCTGGGTTGCCCCACAATGGAGCCATGCCTTAGGGAGGGAGACCTCCTTGGCACCAGAAGTTCTAAGCCGGGCGAGTCCCCCACACCCCAATGGGGAGGGCATTTCTGCTCTGGGTCAGAGGCTACATTAGGAGGCCCCTGGGGTTTCTGTGGACTCTTTGAGCTGGTGATGATCCTTATGTTGTCCTCCCCCACTCTTCCTAACTCAGTTTTGCAATGTTTGCTAAATGCAAGAGAACTCTGTCTGTCCCTGGTCTCACAGAACACACAGAAGAGGCAGTGAGTGAGAACAGGCCAGAGGGAGGCTGATTCCAGAAACTCAGGGAAGGTGATGGGTAAAGCAGAGCGAGCAAGTGTCTCTCACACAGGGTCCCCAGTGTACCCCAACACCTCTGAAAAAATGGCAGTGGGGACTGGATCTCTGTGTTTGGCTCCTCCCTCTATCCCTGCCCATTCCACCCCAGCAGCCCCTACTTCTAACCCCAGAGCCAGGGGCTGTGCTGCCCAACTCACAGCATGAGCTTCATAGGCTGAACTTAGCCCCTCCCATGGGTGCCAGGACCACCAGATTGCGAGGTTCCAGGCCCAGCCCATCTGCCAAGAGCCCAGGACCCGCACATTTCTCTGGGTCCAGATCCTGTTGCTGAGAGAAATAGGGAAGTTGGGAGCAGGGTGCCCTTCTCCCTGACCTGGCTAGGACAAGTCATCTGGGAGGACGAGCCCTACAGCCCGTGCACCAGCCTCATCCGTAGCCCAGGTTTAAATTATGACCAGAAAGGTCAGGATGGTGGGGAAGAAAAACACTCAGTCCTGACATCCTGGCTGTCCCTTCCCCACCCTTTCACAACATGGCAGGCTTATGTTTACCTGTCATGTCCCTATTCACCCCACAAGAAGGTTCTAGATTCATCATTTTCTCCTAGAGGAACAGCCCTGGCAGTTCTCTCAGTTCCAATGAATGGCCACTAGGATTGTGTCCCCACCCCTAAAAGTCCCATCTAGCAGTTGTCCAAACCTACTTTCCTGGAGGCCACCCTCTCTGCAGAGTCCCCTGCCTTATATTGCTGGGAAGAAGGGACAGCCATGTGGGGAGAGGGTTCAGAGCCTTTTAGCCCTGCGTCTCCCACTGGCCTGGGAGGGTGGCATCTCCCTTCTCCTCAGTCTGTGCCACACAGCTGGACAGAAGGCTGGATGCAAATGTGGCTCAGGAAGCTTTTGCTGGTGATTGACCTTTTTCTCTGGAAGCAATCTGTGACATGGAAGGGGTAACTGGAATGTGGAGCCAGACTGGAAGGGAGAAGAGAGGCCAGGACTTAGCTCAGCCCTGCCTCTTCTGCAACCTCCCTCCCTTGCCCATTCAGTGAAACAAATGTTCACTTACACTATGCGTGCCTCAGGGTAGATGGAAGCCTGGAAGACCTTGCAGAGATCCCTGCCCTTACCCATGGTCCTACACAGAGTCTTGTGCATAATAAACGGTAAAGGTGGCAGTCACTCTATCAAGAGGCACACCAAATTCTAGAGAGGATCCCTGCAAGAGGTGGGATTGGAGTGGACTGCCCCCACCAGGTTCTAAAAAACACCTGCTCTCCTACACCAGGATCATCGATGGTGTGACCTACCCAGGGAACATCAAGGAGAAGGCTGCAGCCCAGGAGCAGTATAGTGCAGCTGTGGCCAGGGGAGAGAGTGCTGGCCTTGTCAAGTGAGCCCAAGGGATGGCGGGGGACCCCAGTGGAGAGGGACAGAAGCTGCCCTAACCCTCAACCCTTTAGCCCTTTTTCCACCTCCAGTGCCCATACCCCACCTGGTCCGGAGAGGCAGACCTGATGCCCTCCTCCCCCAGGGCCACTGGGAGAAAGATGGAGCAATTCCAGGTATCAGTTAGTGTGGCTCCTGCTGCCAAAGTCACCTTCGAGCTGGTGTATGAAGAGTTGCTCAAGCGGCATCTGGGAGTGTATGAGCTGATGCTGAAAGTCCAGCCCCAACAGCTGGTCAAGCACCTACAGGTATTGGTGCTGCCTCCTCCCAGGAGAGCTCCTAGATGACCCTTGCACTGCAGAGGGTGGCCTCTCCTTCACCCTCTGCCACCTGTGAGGTCTAGCCCTGGCTCCTAGCTAACCTGACAACCCAATTCTTGCCTCCAGATGGACATTCACATCTTTGAGCCTCAGGGCATCAGCTTTTTGGAGACAGACAGCACCTTCGTGACCAGTGAACTGGAAAATGCCCTCACCACCTCACAGACCCAGACCAAGGTGGGCCTGCCACAGTCAGTGGGTGAAGGTACCAAGGGGCCTGTCTTCAAGCCAGCCCTATGAGCCTGGATTTCCAGAGAATGAGACAGTTAGGCAGAATCTCTAAGCAGGACAGGCTTCTGAAGTCTCTGTGTCCATATTATCCTTTGACATACAGGGTGGGCAAGGCCTAGAGGAGGACAGTGGGTGCTGGTTTGAACCCTGAAATCAGGGGAGAAGGACTTGGATGTGATGCTGATGTGAGGATCCCAGGACCTGGGGAAGAGGAGGAGATAGCTGGATTGTACACATCCTGAGCTTAGCCTCTGCTTGCACAACTCCAGGAGTAGGGCCTCTATGCTCATGCCCCCTCCCCTGTGTGGAGGCAGTCTATCTGACAGCTCAGCCTGAAAGAAAGTTTCCTGCGATTCGACCCAAGGCTGCATCCTAGAATTCTCACTTCAGGCCGAGTGAGAGGTGGTGTTTGCATGGCCTTTCTGCTCCTCACAACTTCAGTCTGGTCCTTTCTCCAGGCTCACATCCTATTCAAGCCAACGCTTTCCCAGCAGCAGAAGTCTCCAGAGCAACAGGATACAGTTATAAATGGCTACTTCATTGTCCGCTATGATGTGAACCGGACTCTTTCTGGGGGCTCCATTCAGGTGTGTGGGCTCCAGGCGGGAACAGGACAACCCATCTGCCCTTAAGAGCCTAAGCCTGGATGTTCTAGAAGAAACAACAAAATAATTGCTTCTACTTATCGATGTGCACCAGGGGCAGCTAGACAGAAAACAGGCGGTTTAGTTATGTGGTCCCTGAAAGAATTCCCTTTCTGAGGCAAAAACAAAAACAATACTTCATCTCTGCAGCATTTCCCTTATTGCCTTGGTTGCCAGGAGGCTCACAGCTTAGTTTCATGTTCAATTGCAGTAGCTTCTTTTATAGAAGTTTCTGTGCTTCCCCTTTACTCTTGATGGACCTTGTTTTTTGGAGTCTTCATTTTTTTTTATTAGATCTCAGGTTTATTATGTCTGAAATTTGGTATAAACTACCTCAAGTCCTCAAAACAAATAGGTAAAGTGCATGTAGATTTCCCATGGGCCATGGGAAGGCTTTAGCAAGAACAGGCCAGACTGAGCTCTAAAAGATGGCAAGGATTGGGGGAGCATAGCAATGGGACAGAGATAGAGAGGCTGGAAAGAAAAGAGCATGGGGACCCGAGGATTGGGGGTGAGGAGGCTGGGTGGGGGCAGGGCAGGGTTGCAGCTCTCATCACCTGGGGTTCATCTTACTCTGGTCACAGATTGAGAATGGCTACTTTGTGCACTACTTTGCCCCTGAGGGCCTGCCCACGTTACCCAAGAATGTGATATTTGTCATTGACAAGAGTGGCTCCATGAGAGGCAAGAAAATCCAGCAGGTGGGTCCCACGGGCCAGGGCAGGGCCCTGAAAACTCCCACATGCCTCACACCATTAGCTCAGGTCCATCAGGCAGATCATCCCTCCTGCATCTTCCTGGGTAGAGGGCTTCCAGGAATCAAGATTGGTCAGAAAGTGGGGCAAATCCTTCCCCTAGAGCGTTCACCATGTCCCAACTCCAGATGCAGGCCCAAGAATACAGCCCAGGGGCACATGAGTGAGGCCCCCCCTAAGAAACCCACCTTGTCTCCACTTCCCCTGCCCAGACCCGGGAAGCCCTAATCAAGATCCTGGATGATCTCAGCCCCAAAGACCAGTTCAACCTTATACCCTTCAGTGAGGAAGCAACCCAATGGAAGCCATCCCTGGTGCCAGCTTCAGCAGAGAATGTGAAGGAGGCCAGGACCTATGCTGCTGGCATCCAGGCCCAGGGAGGTGAGTGCCTCTGCAGCCCTGTGGGGTGGAGGCTTCCAAGGCACTGAACCCCTCCTGGGAGCCATCCTGAGAATATATGCCCCTCAGGGACCAACATCAACAGTGCAATGCTGATGGCTGTGCAGCTGCTGGAAAGAGCCACCCGGGAAGAGCTGCTGCCCTCAGGGAGTGTCTCCCTTATCATCCTCCTCACCGATGGCGACCCTACCGTGGGTGAGGGCACTGCCAGCAATTCCAGGGCACGCTGCCCAGAGGAAGCAGCTGGGCCTCCATAATGGCTTGCTATGGGACCTGAGGCTGGGGTGGGGGCGGGGGTGGAGGGATTCTTGAGGCCCCTCTGGCTCTGAGATTCTAGCAATATCCCTTGGGCAAATCACTGTTTTCTCACCCCCTTCCCAAACCTCTGGGTCCAGGAGAGACAAACCCTGAGCAGATCCAGAGGAACGTGCAGAATGCCATAGACGGCCAGTACAGCCTCTTCTGCCTGGGCTTCGGCTTCGACGTTAGCTACGCCTTTCTGGAGAGGCTGGCCCTGGACAATGGCGGCCTGGCTCGGCGCATCTATGAGGACTCAGACTCTGCCCTGCAGCTCCAGGTGCCAGCCTGACCCCAGTGGGCTGTGTGAGTGAGGGATGGCTCAGAGGGGCAGGCAGATCCCAGCCCAGACCTCATGACACCTGCTATCCTGCAGAACTTCTACAAGGAGGTGGCCAACCCACTGCTGACAGCGGTGGCCTTTGAGTACCCAAGCAACACCGTGGAGGATGTCACACAGGACAACTTCCGGCTGCTTTTCAAGGGCTCCGAGATGGTGGTGGCCGGGAAGCTCCGGGACCAGAGCCCTGATGTGCTCTCAGCCAAAGTCAGTGGGCAGCTGGTGAGTGTGGCCAGCCATTCTGGAGAGGAAGGGAAACTGAAGCAGGCATTCAGAAGAACTGGGTTCAAACCTGAGCCCTGCCAGACTCCAGCCAATTGACCATGACCAGATGACAAACCGCTCCCAGCCAATTGTGGATGACATTGGTCCCCACTACAGGGCTCATAGTGGAGATTCAATGAGATAATGTGATTCTCCTGAGAGCAACTATGCTATGCCTGCAAATGTAGACACTCAGTGGTCAGTCTGTGCTTCTATTGCTGCTGCTATACCTGAAGACTCCAGATGCTTGGCTTCCCCTCCTGTCCTCACTCCAGCCCTCTGCGGTTGCACTCAGACAGGGAGGGCTGCTCCCACTTCACAGATGAGCAGACTGGGGTCCAGGCAGGGCAGGCAGCGTGCCCTGGGCCCCACTGCAGCTGGGTCAAGAGCTTGGCTCCACATGGTGCCCTGTCTCGCCCAGCCCTCCCTGCTTCTATGCCACAGGGGGACCCTCTCATTCCACAAAGAGAAACTGAGCACCTGTTCCTATACCAAATTCTTCTCTAGGCCCTGGGGATGCTGCCCTGATGAGAGAGACAGACAGCATGAGAGAGACACAAACAATGAGCTGTAGGCTGGGGTGTTCCTGATGGGATAAACCCAGGAACTCAGGGGAGCAGTAGTAGGAGGCCCAACCTGGCCTGAAGATGAGGAAAGGCTTCCTGGAGGAGGCTCAGCTGAGACAGGATGAATAGGAGGTGGCAGAGGCCAGATGGTGGAGTGATGGAGGAATGTTTCAGGCTTTTGTGGCAAGCAGGATGTGAAGGGAGAATAGGAGATGGGCAAGGCAGGCAGGCAGGCATGGGGGGCCCAGGACAATGTCTCTGAAACAGTAACCAAATGTCATGATAGGCAGTGCATGCCAGGTGGCCAGCCTGCCTGGCTTCTGCCACCTCCCAGACGTGAGGCTTGGGGAAGTCACCTAATCTCCCTGTGCCTCAGTTTTCTTCTGTGTTAGAATGAGCATTGGCTACCTTACCCACCTTGTAAGGCTACTGAGGGGATTAACACTCCATACATCTTAGCTGTGGTATTATCCCAGAGGCCAAGAGTTCCCAAAGTGCAGAACCCAAGATGACTTGGGGTAGTCCACAAACAAACATGTCTTTTTAAAGTGTCTTCTGAAAAATACAACTCAAACCCCGATAACTAAGATTTCATAGATATTTTTGCTTGGGACAAGGCCAAGTAAAGAGTGTTAGTCTTTTTAAAGTTCATTTAAAGAAAATCACCAAACAAATAACTGTATGTGTAGATAGGGCAAAATTTGTGCAGATGGCCTACATGTGACAAAGCTTTGGGAGGCCCAGCACTAGGCGAGAGACAGTGGAGGGTGGTTCCAGCAGGGGAGGCAGGATCCAATCCACAATGAAAAGGTCTTTGGCTGCTGTAGCTGTGATAAGAGAGGACTGGGGTTCCTCTGCCCTGGATCTCATTTTCCAGGTTGCTGGCCACGTCATCCTGACACCAAAGGCCCTACCTAGAACTTGGGCACATGCTTGGCTGTCACCACTGCAAAGCATCCAGGCCCAGCATAGGGAACCAGCTTGGACAGGGCCTCCAAACACTATCAGGGCCATGACACCTGAATTCTCTTCTCAACTTTGCTGCCAACTGCTAGAGAAGGTGCTTCCCTCTTTGTCCAGAGTCTCTTCCTTTGAGGTGAGGGTGAGCTGTGTCTGGGGGCCCTTTCTGTTCCACACTACTCTTGTACATCCTTCTTGCTGTTGTTTCTGTTGCCTGGGGTTCAGAGTCCATCCTCATTTCCCTTTCTCCCAAAGGCTCCATCTGATCTGAGCTCCTGGCTCTGTGCCTGCTGTGTTGCACCTGGGATAGATTCTACCTTTTCTCTCCACCTCCTTCCTACCCTTGCGGGATCTGTAACTGAGCCCCTTTTACCCCCACTCTATTCCAAGGAAATGCAGTCCTCACTGCCAGTGCATGGGACCTGCCCCAGCTCCAACCAGATTCTTTATGGAAGTTCTCAGAACCGCTGGGCTGGGTACGGGCGTCAGGCCCTCACTGCCCCTGCCCTGCCTGGGCCCCTCTTTCCAGCTCATGCAGAACATCACCTTCCAAACGGAGTCCAGCATGGCAGAGCAGGAGGAGTTCCAGAGCCCCAAGTACATTTTCCACAACTTCATGGAGAGACTCTGGGCATACCTGACCATCCAGCAACTACTGGAGCAAATGTGGGTGGCCGGTACACTCAAGGACCTGCTGGGGCAGCCACACAGCCTCAGGGCCTTCCCAAGCTCTTTACTGGGTCAGGGGCAGATGCAGCTGGCATGGGGCATCTCCTGGGCATGGAGAGAGTAGATCATGGTATCGTGTCTGAGCTCAGGACTCTCCCAGCGGGAATCCCACCTCCCAAGGGTCTGCAAGGGAAAGAAAGTCTAACTAGGCTTTCAGGGACCAGCTGAGCCATTGATGCTCTCAACCTGCAGAGTTTCTGCATCAGATGCTGAGAAGCAGGCCCTCAAGACCCGAGCTCTGGGCTTGTCGCTCAACTACAGCTTTGTCACCCCCCTCACATCCATGGTAGTCACCAAACCTGAAGGCCAAGAACAGTCTCAAGTTGCTGAGAAGCCCGTGGAAAATGGTGAGTATAGGAGGGGCTCCCAGTCTCCATGGCAGCAGAGTTTTGATCCAGCGTTCTCCCCAACCCCTCCCCCACATCCCAACCAAGACCCTAACCCTGCCACACACACACTCCCAGGGTCCCCATGAGACTCATCCCATTTCATTGATGAGGAAACTGAGGCCAGGTTTCCTAACCTCCACCCCTCCCCAAGTCTACTGCATCTTTGCAGTGCTGGGGTGGGAAAGCGAGGTCGAATTTATCAAAACCATTTCAACAATGTGTCTCTGTCTTCTCTTTTTGTTTTATCCAGAAAACAGACACAGGAACGTCCCCTTAGGTAAGGGCCAATACCCTCAAAGGCTGGCCCAGATGACAATTGGCTGACACAGGGCCTGGGACACCAGCCTTACAAGGTCGCTGGCCAGGGCTCTCCAGCCTAGTCCTGCTGCCAAGAGGAGGCATCATCTGCCCAAGCATGCTGATGCATTTCATCAACTACCTCTTCATTCAGATATTGGCAGTCCTGGGCCCTAGGTGCACAATCCCCATCTAGTTGGATGCACATACCGGTCTCTCTGATTTCCAGGTGGCATCGCCTTCAGATCTCATGCCATGGGAAACAGAAGGTCTGGGATGACAGGTAGCAAAAGAGGAAAAAGAGGGGGAAGGGAGATTGACACAACTTTGACCTTGGCCACAGACTGGGCTCTGCCCTGGCTTTGTGGGGAGTGACTTTGCTTTGCTCACCAGGCTGGTGGTAGGGCTGGGACTCAAGTTCAGGTGTGTCTGATTAGGAGGCAACCATGCAGCCCTTTTGTTCACTTACAGAAGAGGCTTCAGAGGACAAGGTAGTGTGAGGAGCATTACCGGGGAAGGGGGCAGCTGATACCCCAGCAGGGAGGAGTTCGAGAAAGGTTTATTGTTCCAGCTTTGCATTTCTCCCGGCCATGGGGAGAGAGGCTCTGAGAGTGGCAGGTGTGGGCAAGGGAGCCATCTGCCCTCTTCATATCCCTCTCCTGGAGTGAGTCCTAGAGCCCTGGCTTGGGGACCCATGACACTGCTTTAAGAGAATGCAGGTGTCAACTTTTTCCAAAGCTATAGCTTCCGAGGCGCTGCCCAGCTTCTCATCGAGATTCGGACCACCTGGACCGCTTCACCCTCATCATTCCTTTTATCCGTTCTCGAACCTGAATCCAAGACTAACATCCACGAAGTTAGGTAAGCCACTTCCTGACCTTGGAGGGCCCTGTTTCCCCAAGGTGATAATTAAACCTGCCGGCAGAGTTGGATGAGAGTAAGCACCAAGCTCAGGGCTAGGCACAACAAGACCAGAGAGAGTTGCTGTGGGGCATGACATTAGTAGTGTGTCCTTTATTTTCACTGAATCAGATTCATTATGCTCTGGAGACTAGCTCAGGACAGAGCCTTCTACAAAGGGAAGACTTGCTGTATTCCCAAAGCCATCATTGATCCCTTGAGCTGTTTCTGATCTCCAAATCTGGACTCAGACCCAGGCACAGAGCCAGGCTGGACCTTGTTTCCTCAGTGTTTTTCCTAATAGCATGCTCTTCTGTTTGAAAATCTTTTTGTAAAGGATTTCCTAGGTTGGGTGTATGTGTGGCTGGGGGTACAAGGTCCAAGGTGCTGGACCTTGGTGGATGGCCAGCAGCAGTGATGGCTGGAGGGCATGCTGCTTGCTCTGAATCCTGACTGCCTTCTCCCTTTCTATTTCTGACTGTTCTAGCACTAGCACCTGGATTAGCACCAGCCCCCTCAGTTCCCGATGGAGTGCTTTATGACATGGATTTAATGATCACAGGTAGCCCCCAGACCAGAGCCCTCATAGCAGAGACCCTGGGACGAGAGAGCTCCAGGAATCTCTACAAACGTGCAGTGTGGTTTTCTCAATGTTGAAGTGGAGAATGAGCCCTGGCCACACCCAACCTCTACTCCATCCTTCAACACCCCCTGCCTCGAACTCCCCAGAAAGGGGATACCCAGAAAGGATTGTTTTCTTCTTTCAGAAACAACCAACGCACCCTCACCCCCAGGTAAGCTGCCAGCTCCCTCAGCACTCACCCAGGCTCCTGCTGTCATCCTGCCACTGCCTGGGCAAAGCGTGGACCAGCTCTGTGTAGACATCAAACATTCTCAGGGGCCAGTGAACCTGCTCTCAGACCCTGACCAAGGTGAGAGGTACACACCTAGTCATTCACTCAGAGAGACCTAGACACCATTCACCCCCAGCTCACTACCCTGGAGACAACAGTGGGACACCTGCCCAGGGAGGCACATGGGAAGCCTTGTCCTATCTTCAGTCGTGGCATAGTCATGCCCCTGAGCACCAACACTTGCACACATACATCCACCCCACACACCTTTCATTGGGCACACATATGCAGTTCTGCCTGGTCTGGCACTCCGGGGTGACCAGACGTGGGCTTGCCTCCAGGCGTTGCCATACTTCAGGGGTGGAAAAACATACCTGGGTGTAGATAAGCACAGTGGCCTGTAGTTAATACCCAGAGTAACATGGAGACAAGTCCAGAGGAGGAGGCAGGGGCTGTCTGAGGGTCAGGAGAGGCTGCACAGGGTCACATAGGAGTGACTGGGCCTTGGTAGTCAAATGAGGGTCCACTAGGCAGAGGATAGGGTAGTCAGAAGCCCAGAGCTCCGAGAGATACTAGTGGGACTGTAGAGAGTATGGAGGAAGTGAATGATAGGAGGGGAGAGGTATGCTGGGCAGCCCTGCCCACAAGCCCCAGAAGGGTCTTACTGGTTGAATTGAGGTGTCAGGTCAGACATGGGAACACACAGCACTCAGGGACGCTCACCCAAACACAGTCTACCACTTCGGCATGCCAGGCCCAGAGTCTCTTTGCTCTCTGAGGTGGGAGACCACTGATTTTCCATCTTGCTTTTGGCCATGGCACACCACAGGGTTTTATAAAAGTTAATTGACTTCAGAAAAGATCTCCCTTCTCAGAGGGCTCATCTAAATAGTAGCTGTCACTGAGAATTTGGGGGCCCTCCCAAAGCCATGTGAAACCAAGGGATGAGTGACAAAACTGTGGAAGCCATGCTCCGGTGTGAGGGAATCCTGGGGAGTTGGTGGAGGATGGTTCTCCAGGACGGAATCAGGGAGGACCTTCATTTCAGGCCAGTGCTGAGCTGGGGCCATAGCTCTGACCCCTCTGCTCCCGGCTCTCTCAGGGATTGAGGTGACTGGCCACTATGAGATAGAGAAGGCTCAGTTCTCATGGATTGAGGTGACCTTCAGGAACCCCCAGCTGCAAGTCCGCGCGACCCCTGAGCACGTGGTAGTGACTCAGAATCAAAGAAGCTCTGCACACAAGTGGAAGAGTATACTGTTCTCAGCGATGCCTGGGTAAGCCTCAGGCTAGGTGCCAGCAGTGACCTCTCAGGCCGTGTTAGCTGGTGACAGCACTAACAGGTGGCCTGAGGCCATGGGCCTAGGGATGGAGTGTCTGGGCTGGGCATGAGTCCTCTGCAGTGGGCTGCGCCCACAGCGCGGGCAGAGATGCAAAGAGCCCTGCACCATATTCCTCCTCTGGAGGGCACCAAGGGGTTGTCCTGGGGACCTGGTTGCCCTCATACCTAACCCAGGTCACTTTCCTGTGCAGGGGACAGTGTGGTTTGGAGCTAGTGCTGCTGCTAATCCTGTATGACCCTGAATAGGGCACTTAGCCCCTCTGAGACTGTTTTCTCACTCATAGCTCATCACCCCAGTCCTGAGTTAGAAGCTAAGGGGAGAATGTGGCCGAGAAGCACTTTGCTCATTAAAAGGGGTGGTGCCTGCTGAGTATACTGGAGGGCAGCTCTGTATTTGATGAGGTAATGACGATAATGATGAGAAGCTGGAAGACATTGTTCATGGAGGTCACAAGTGCTATCCTCAGCATAGTCTTGAAGCTCCAAATAGGAGAGACAGATCCATCTGGCATCAAGCACTGGGCAGCTGGTAGGTAGTGAATGTCGACCTCTTTTGAGTGGAGCTGCCCCACCATAGCATCTTCCAGATGTAGCTCTCTGGCTCTGGAAGTCACAAGGGGCTTGGGAGAGAGGCTGAGGACCTTGTCCCTCTTTGAGCATTGGCCTTGGAGCCCCCAGCTGGTGCCAAGTACAAAGAGCCTTATCTATTTCCTCTCAGAGAGACCCTCAGCAGACACTGGTTTCCACCTGCCAAATGAATAAGCACCTAGCAAGTCTGAGGGGCTCACCTGAAAACCTCCTAATTTCATAAAAGATCTTAGTTTTCTATGATCTGATAAATATACAAAGATTGATAGTATTTTTATGCCTTGGGCATACACACTAGAAAATGGAATAAAGGATTCCTATTAATTATAGTGACAGTGCACACACTTTCATGAGCTACAGGAGATACACATGAAGAAAAATGGGCTATGCCTCTTATGTTGAATCACGTCAACAAGACAGTGTAAGTTTAGTGTAAGTTCATTTAAAATAACCTCAGGTAACAGCAGGGTCATATTCAACATGCTTGAAGGATCCTAATATTTCTAAGAAAATTAAAAAGATAAGAATTTCAAAGGTTACATTAAATAAAAAAGAAGGGAATAGAATAAGGAGAGACTTGCCCTAAAAACAAAAGGGACAGAGTAAATGTATCAGATACACCCTGAATCATATAAAACAAATTCATGAGAAGCCAAATCTAAGAAAGGAACCATTATTTTGTCTTATAAATACTGAAATCACCAGATATCATTAAATTAACTTTGTTCTCAGTTTACTAATGCAGAAACTGAAACCCAGAATATTTAATGGACTTCCTACTCAAGGCCACAACAGGAATTCTGAGGACAAGCGGGCAGTTCCCACCCACTCCCACCTCAACTGCTAAGGTCCTCTGTGGGTGTCTCCATGTCTACCTTCCTCTCAGGATGCTGGATTTTCCCACAGCCTCAAGATGACCAAGGACAAAGCAGGACTCCTGCTGCTCAGCAGCCCAGATAAAGTGACCATTGGCTTGCTCTTCTGGGATGGCCCTGGGCAGGGACCCCGGCTCCTTCTGAGGGACACTGACCGCTTCTCCAGCCATGTCGGAGGGACCCTTGGTATGCTGCCCATGACTCTATTCTCAGAGCATCCTCAGAAATCACCTCTGCCTTCAAACAAGCAATGCCCCGAATTTCTGTGTGTCTCCCGGCCTCCCTGTCTTTATCCTTTACTGATCTACCCTTTGTCTCTCAGGCCAGTTTTACCAGGATGTGCTCTGGGGGCCCCCAACAGAGGCAGATGACAGCAAACGAATACTGAGTGTTCAGGGGCATGACCACTCTGCTACCAGGTGACTCAGCACAAACAAACCACTGAGCTCGGCCAGAGGTGGGGGCTGGGAGGCTGAGAGCTGATGTCTAGGGGCCCCCACTTTCCTGTCCTTACACAGGATCTAGAGATAACCAGGTAAAAGGTTGATGCCTTAGACATGTCTGACCCAGCTCTCAGTAACCCCACAAAGGGCAGTCAACTCAGACTAATAGAAAACACACCAGCCCAGTGATCACTACGGTAATTTGGGAGCAGTAAGAAATTCCCTCTGAACTCTTAGAGCCCTTGACCCTGGAGACCACACACATCTGAGTCCCCATAGGCAGCCAGGCCTTGTTGGCCTATGACAGATGGAATTCTACAGGTCCCTGAAACTCCACCCTCTATGTTCCTGTCTCTAGCTCTTTCCCTCTTTTCCCACCACACCTGAGGTTTTCTGACCATTTGTCTGTCTGTATGTCTGTCTGTCCATCTGTCCGTCTGTCCCTCCCAGAGAGCTCAAACTGGATTATCAAGAGGGGGCCCCAGGCACAGAGATTTCCTGTTGGTCTGTGGAGCTATAGTTCTGATGGGAGGAGTTATCCCTTCTTCAGTCCCCGTGCTGCCCCACTGCATGCAGATGGCTGTCATCCTGTGACCACAGGGCTACCTGTGAAGCCCGGGCTGTGATGGGGAGGGAAGTTCCAGCCATTATAAATAAAGGTGGTGTGAGCCCAAGAAGTGGGTGTCTGTGGTTCCATTGGGCCAAATCCCAGGGCCTTAGAACAGCATCCTGGACACTTAGCATCATGTAACATAAGAATCTTCCACTGGTTAGCACCTCAAAGGCCTGTGGCCAGTAGGCCCATGGAGAACTTTCAGTCCAGTCTCTTCATTATTCAAGGAGGGAAATGAAGATTTATAATAATTAAATCACCCATTTAAATTATCACTGCAGCCCCTAGCTGAGGGCCTAGGGCAAGGGAATATTCTCTGGGAGCAAAGATTCAGTCTCCGTCCATGAAAACCAGTTTTGACTCAAAAAAAAAAAGAAAAGAAAAGAAAAGAAAAGAAATGAGTAAGTAGTTCTTTAAAGGCCAACTTCCCCATTCTCAGCAAGCTTTTGAGCCCTTTTGCAATGGGATTTGCATGACATAATTTGATTTTCGCTCCTGTCCCAGGAAGGAAGCAAGTGTCTGATTACAAGAGCCTCCAGTCTAATGAGGGTGACCCAGGCCCCCAATCCTGGGCTGTTGAGTGTCTCTTATCCATGCCCCAGGCTTAGGCATTCCCAAATTTCCACCTAATTCCTGTTAGACAAAGCATACTTAAAAATATTTATAATTATTTCACCTACTTCTTTTAAAAAGGAGAATACAAGTCTTTCCTTACAAATAAAAAGCATAAAGAGAAGAAAAGCAAAAACCATGAGAATGAGAATAAGAGAAAAAGTGAAGCATGAGGAGAGTTAAATCAGGGACACTAGAGTAAGGTGAGCTGCAGCACAGCACCACAAAGTTCAGCTCTGAGCTTGCTAGCAACCAGGGTAAAGCAGAAAATGAGCTCATTTTCTTGCTAAGAGGAAACAAATAAGATCATCCATGAAAACCAGTTTTTTCTCAGCTCTTGAGCTACATAGGGTGTTTACTGGGTGAGCCTTTCTAGAAGGGTGAGAGGAGAGGCCAGGAGAAGGGGCTCTAGCAGCAGGTTTGCCACATAGGAACACTCTTTACAGTGCTACTGTCTTTCCATCAAGCCTGGTTGGCAGGTAAGGATCTCAGGCCAAGTTGCTGTGAGACAAGGGGTCAGCCTTAGGAGCTCTGTCAGACTTGCTGTATGGGGCAAGCTCTGAATACTGAAATGAGAGTGGTGCTCACCCTTCTGGGACAGCACCATTTGGGCTGAGCTATGGAATTTGTGCAACAGCAGAGGGGTTATGGGTGATTTTCCGGCCCAGCCAGCAGAGCAGGTGTCCTTTGTGAGCAATTGGAAGTAAGTTCATGTCCTTCACTCTTTTGTTCACTGAATGCTTTCCAGCACATACTGGGGCCAGGCCTGGGCTGACTGCTATGGGTACATTGGGCACTGTGAGAGATACAGTGACTATTGTGACAGCTGCTACCCAGAGAACATCCAAGTACCACAAGGAGCCCAGAGGGAGTCATCTTGCCCAATCTGGGTAATATCAGGGAAAGCTCCTTGGAAGTCTCATGGTTGGGGTTGAGTTTTGAAGTAAACAGAAATCAGCCCAGTGAAAAAGGAGGACAAAGACACCAGACCCAGACCCAGCCAGGACATTAAGCGTTCAGTTCAGGGTAGGTGAAGGAAAGCAGTGCCATGAGGTGAGGTGGAAGGGGATGCTGGAGAGATGAAGAAGCAGGGCCAGACCAGTACTTCTATGTATACCTTGCCATGGATCATGACTTCTATCCTGAATGCCAGAGAGCCATCAGAGACTGTAGGAAGGGATAGGCACAGCCAGGATGATAGATTGGGAAGAGAACGGAGTCTGCCTAGAGTTTGCGTGGAGGGTCTCCCTAACTCTGTTGAGAGAGGGCAAGAGGCAGAATTTAAGCTGTGGACCCCCTCACCTTTCCCTAACCTGCTGGGCTAGGCTGCTAGCTGGAGTGGCAGAACAAAGGTACTTCAAGAGGACCGGAAACCATAATGATGATGCATCTTCACACTCCCCATCTGGTAGAATCTTTCTCCTCATTTCACAGATGTAAAAACTGACCTCAAGATGACTTGTTTAAAGCTATATGGCTCCTCAGCCACCCAGGGACTGAATAGGTGGTAGGGCTTGCCCACATTAGGATGTCCCTTCCTAGGCCTAAGCCATTTTTGCCAGCTCAGCCTAGACACCTGCCATGTTCACTCTGGAGCAACATCTCATGTGGCCATCTCCCTAGGGCAGCAACAGCCGTCAGTCCACAAGCAGCCTCTTGTAGCCTCCTAAGGGGTCTCTTCTGGTTATAAACACTTTCTCCCGGACTGCCCTCCTCCAATACACTCCAGATCCTCTCCCCAGGCTGGTGTCCTTAGGAAATCCTAGCCTGACTCTGGCAGAGGGACCCCTGGAGTAAGAGGTAGGAGAATGTCCTCATGACCCATGGCAAGGTCCCATCCCCACCCCTACTGGCATTTATGACTCTTCCCAGTCTGACTCCAACCTCCAGCTTGTGTCCCTTGCCATGTCATCGAGCAAAACTACCTGCTGCTTCCTTCAGTGGGGTACCCTCTGCTCAGCATGATCTCATGAGAGCACCAGAGGCAAAGGACCTGGGGCAGGAGGGGTTATGTTTGCAGAACTGGAGGCAGTTTGTGTGTCTGGAACCCAGAAAGTAAGGAAGAGTGCCTGGTATATGGGGTTCTTGAAGCTGAGAAGCCATAAGGACTTTTGTCTTTGTCCCAAGAGCAATGAGTGGGAGATGCCATTTTTAGGGTTTTAGGCAGGGAACAATGATCAGTTCTGCTCTACAGAAAGCTCTCTCTGGAGGTAGGGAGACCCAGGAACGGGTCTCCAGTTGTCCAGGTGCGAGAGGCTCTTGGAGCACCTTCTGCAGGAACCTGTCTGACCCCCCGCACCTCACCCAGGACTTACTGTGAGGGTAGAGCAGGTGGTCATTGTGGGATGTGACTGGAGGGTCCCTGGGATCCCCGGCCCAGATGATAAGGCAGACTTAAAGCAAACGAACTAGTTTACTAAGCTGCGTGCCCCAGCTCCTGGCCCAGAATGTTGGGTTTATCTGCTGAATAGATGAATGGCTGGTGGATAGATGGATAGTGGGTGGGTGGGTGGATGGATGACCAGATGATTGGAGGGATGGAGGGGTGAATGACATCCACTATTAGCTGCAGGCTGTGTGTGCCCTGGAACACTCTCTGCTTCTGAGTCATAGAAGGATCTTCAGGCCTGAAGGTCATGATAGGAGCTCCTAAGCCAGAACCTCTGGTTTTTCTTATGACCCTCCTGGATTCTGAAATATACTCAGCCCTTCCCCACTTCTCAGAGCCTCTTTGCTTCTGAGCCAATTCTTGATTTTTTCCTTCCCAAACCATCATTTATTTGACTCCCTAAAGTGCTACCCCAGCCGCATTGGCGGGGAGGCCTGAGAAATTGCCTTCCCAGCAGTCAGACCCTCCTTTGAGCTTCCTGGGGGTCCAGCTAGTGTTCCCTGGAGCAGGGGCTAAGAGAGGCATGCACAGGCTGGCGGCAGTCTGGTTTCCACCCTGGCCTTTATTGTTGTAGCCCCCCTCAAGCCCTGCCCCATACCCCTGTTCCAGATGCCAAACAAGCTGAGCCAGCCACCTCAGCAGATGCTAGTGTGGATAGTCAGAACAGGTCGGGGACAATGTAGTCACTGTGGATACCGTCAATCAGCCCTTGGCCGTTGTTGTGGACAAACCAGCAGTCAACCTTTGTGCCGATGCTGACGTCTTTCCTATAGTCTTTCTGGGAGCCCCTGGAGAAATAAGAGAGATGCCATGATACACAGAATAGGCAAGGTTGGAAAAGGATGCAAAGTTGCCAATTTTAAGAGTCTAGAACTGTGGTCAAGAATGAGGTTGCACAGTCACTCTTTCTAGGGACCAAGTTTAGCCTTTTCCCAATTAGAAGGGGCCTAGTGGGGTCCAAGACTCCAGAGGGAAATGAGGGTACCCCACAGAAGACAAAAGCCTGCCGGGCCAATGTGCATGGGTAGAGAGGAGTCTTTCCTCCTAGCTTGTTACCAGGTAGGGTGAGGACATGAGTGGAGTCCCCTCACCTGGTGACTGTCAGCCGATGGTTCTTCACCACCATTGTGGCCTGTGGCTTTGCGGGGTCAGAGCCTGAGTGGATGTCAGACACTTTAAAGTCAAAGGGATAGAAGAATTGTCCTGGGAATAAAAACATTCACACTGTCAGCCCCTGTCATCACCCTAGGTGATATGGCCACTGGCCTCTCAGTGTTAAAAAAAAGGCTGAATGGGATGTTGTGTGCTGGGTCTGAGGTAACTAGGATGGCTTTTCACATGGCTTTTTTCTTCTGCCATGTGAACAGTCTGAAGCTTGAACATTTCATACCCAGCAGTCCATGTGTCTGTGCTGACATCTGGTGACTGTCCATCACATAGAAGCCCAGAAAGTCCTGGTGGACAGGATGTTTCTTCCACACCTGGTGCAGGACAACTACAAAAGTAACCCCTTCTCCAAAGGACACAACGATGTTCTTCTTCCTGTTGATCGTCACGGATAGCCTAAGAGAGAGAGAGCAGCAAGGGGCCCAGTGGCCATAACACTGGACATCTGAATCAAGGGCATCTCGGCAGGGCCTTCTCCGTGCATGGCGCCTGAGAGCACACAGACCCCAGAGACTATTTCAGGGGCGATGGACAAAAGACACTTTATGTGTGCTGACAATGCCCTCTACCGAGTGGGTCCTTGCTCCTCCATAAGCAGGAAGGAGGGCTGTCCTGAGAGCTTGGAGACCTGGAATTGAGCCCCACCTCAGCCACTGGCTTCCTGTGTGACCTTGGGCAGGTCCTGCTCCATCTCTGAGCCTCAGTGGGAGTAACACCCCCACCCACCAGGCTCTGGGCAATCTAAAGACACAGGAGAGGCTGAGTAGTTTGAGAACTAACAAGTTTAGCCAGAAAAGATGCAAATAGGATTACTATTATCAGATTGCCAGGTCCAACTAATGCTTTTATCCATGCAACCTTCTCCTCAAGGTCAGCCCTGTGAACTGTCTAGCTACCAATTCCTGTTCTGACAGGGGCTGGTTAGGGTCCACCATGTTTATCCTCCTTGGGCAGGCAGGAGCTGAATTCCAAGGCTACCAGTTTCCTCTGTGACCCCATATGGAGATTCTGTTCTGGGATGTCTCTACATCCCTTAGGCATCCTTAGATTCTTAGACTATAACACCCCTTGGAGACCGAGTAGTGGGGTCTTACCCATCTTGTGTAACTGTGACTGTGTCCAGCCAGCTGAAAGTGCTCTGTGCAGCTGCATTCCACAAGGTAATTTTCTCTGTTGTCACCTCAATCCAGAAGTCCATCTGAGCGTTGGCAATGCCCAGTTTGCCAAAGTAAGTCTTTCTGGTCTCAGAGTTGGGACTGTCTCTCTTGTCACCAATGATCTGCCCATTAACTGTGAAGCCTGCCAGAGGCATGAGGAGTGAGAGACCAGTGAGACCTTCTGAGTCCAGCTGGCCTTTAAGGATGTGCCTTCTCACTCAGCCAGCTTTGCTGAGAAGTAGCAGAGTGGGGGCCCCAAGTAGAACCAGAAATTTAGAGCTAACCCTATCTGTTCCTAGATACTTGGGTCACACTGAGGGCCTACATTGTAGATCTTCCCCTTGTCTGGGCTTGGGAGTATTGTTCAGAGAAAAACTATTCCCCAGGGCCAGGCCGCCCTTAACTCTAACCATCTCCCCGACACACTGGCCCCTGGGGGACATGATCAGCCTATGGTTCTGGACATCTCCCTCTGGGATATAATCTACATATGAATATAGTTGTATTATAGGCAGAGTGAGGACCTGGTCCATGTGCTTACCCTGGGGGGCTCCAGGCCTTCCCAGGAAAAGATTCTGGCTCCACCCCCAGCCCGTCACCCCTACCTGTGATGGGGTCCTCAATGAGACGCAGCACTGTGCCTGGCTCTTCGTCAATGTTGAAGCAGATGGCGTCATCTTTCTCTGGGACTTGGATGATGAAGTGGGGGTCCCCGTCCACTGAGAGTACATCAGAAAAGAAGCTGGCTCCCAAGGCCTCTCACTGTTCCAGGGGCCTCCCCTTGCCTCCTTTCCCCTAGGGGATGAGCTCCTAGACAAAGAAAGGTGCTAGGTTCTGGGCCTTGAGGCTCATCGCAGGAGGAGCCAGGGAACTCACCGTAGTAGTAGGAGGGTGTTAGAGGACTCTGGTAGCTGTCTGTGGACACAAAGGGAGAGAGGGCTGAGCTAAACAAAGAGGTGCCAGTACCCCACCCAGAGTTTTGTCCATGCCTTTGCCCTTCCTGTTCCCTACTGCTCTCAACAACTCCCCTCCCCCACAATCTCCTCAGGATTTAATCATCTGCCTGTTCTAGAGAGCCGATTTAGGAAAGACTCCAGTGGGGAATGGCATAGGGCCACACTCTGGGCAGTGGGCAGGGGACTGCAACAACAGTGTATACTCACTCAGGTAAGCCATGGAGGGGATCACTGAAAAAAGAAGCCGAAGAGCATTCATGAGCGAAGTCCAGGGTTTCCTCTCCCCACCCCTATGCCTTCTTGTCTTAAGGCTACCAGTACCTAAAGAAGTCCCAACACTGACAGATCAAGGGAGAGGATATGACCCTTGGGTTTAGGCTGTAGAAATGGGGACATGACCAGGGAACTTCTTTCCAGGGCTGGTGGTGATATGTCCATAATTTTAAGACTAGTGGCATGGCATTTTGATGAGTCTAAAATGCAAGCCATTAGATGGTCAGCTTCTCTATCATGAGTAATGCTCATAGCAGACACTGTCTCCTATTTCTGAACTCCCACCCTATCCCCTGTTGGGTTGGCCGAGGCTCACAGCTGCCTGTTGTCCTTGGCAGTGAAACACCCACCCACCTCCACACATACACTCTGATCATGTGTACATGCACACCAGTGACTGTACATTTAACAGGGTTTTCCTGAGAGAAAAGTGATGACCCAGTCCAAAGGTGCTGCTTGGGGTGCTGCTTGGATAGAAAAACCTATACTGATGGAGATAGGACAGGCAGACAGGGGCTGGGGAAGCCCAGTCTGGTGGTGATGGGCTTGCAGGGGCTGAGGTTCCAATTTTATGATGAGAGAGTCTCAGAGTGCTGTGAATTCCAGCTCAGGCACTGGAACCAGACTGTCTGAGCCAAAGTCCTGGCTCAGCCACCTGCTGATTGAGCCCGTGAGCAGATAGACTTAAACGCTGTGCCTCAGTTTCCTCACAGTAAAATAGGAACTATAAGAGGACCCCCTTGAGTGTAAGTGCCTGATGTGGGAAATTTTGCTTATTTCTCAGGTCACAGAAATCTCAAACTGATTTCCCCTCCTTGGGCAGGGGAAGCTATCCTCAATCAACTGACAAGGACCCTAAGGTTCAGAGAGGAGCAGAGCATGGCCCAAGGTTGCTCATGAGTTGGCAGCAGAGCTGGGACCTGAGCCCAGAGGTGTCCTGAGGGTCCCTTCCTAGGCTGGGCATCCCCAATGTGCTTGGAAAGGCCTTTGTTCTTTTGTCTCTCTCCTGGAACACCCACCCAGCTGCTGGCTGAAGCTCACCTTCATCCATAGGCCCTGTGAGGGAGGAAGAAGATAAATGTGTTAGAAACCACAGACCCCTCGTGTTGGGGCCAGTGTGACCAACTTGCTGCCTATCCAATTAGCCCTAAGCTGTGGGCCTCCCATCAGCCAGCTATGCTCCCACTGGGTATCCCCAGGAACCAGGAGCTCCTGAAGGCCAGAGGTCTTGACTGGACCAGCTCTTTGCCTTCCATGCCTCCTAAAGCCACCACCCCCACTCAACCCCACTGTCCACTGAGCCCAGTTGCAGGTACACTCAGGACTCCCCTCTTGGGGTCTGGTTGAGCAGGCCCAAACCCAGCTTCTAGCTTTCAGGGCTATTTTTACTCTTATAATCCTCGGGAGTATGCTTCAGGCCTAACTTTAAGACTAGAAGTGCTCCTTCTTGTCTAATTGACTCCTTCCATGTTGCAGACTAAGTCCCTTCATTGGAAATGACCCTGGGCAGGGTGCCCTTATACTCACATCCCTTTAGAGACTCAGAGGCTTCTATTGACTCCACATCCCATTGTACATGCTGACAGCTTCACTCCCTTCACAACACCCTCCCCAACTTGGGCCAGTTTTAGTGACTCTAGATACGCCCCTCTTTAGCAGGTCTAGATGTCCCCAGCTTGGCCCACTCTTCTTCAGAGCACCCACAGCCCAGGTCCTGGAAGAATTTTTCCAAGTTCTGGTTTCCACTCTCCATGCTCACCTTCCCTAGGCTTGTCAGCAATGGCCATCTGGTTCCCATTGTCCTCAGGCTTGGTCACCACCATGGAGGTCAGTGGAGTCACAAAGTGGTACTTGAGAGACAGGTCCAGGGCCTGGGCCGTGAGATTCTCCTTCTCATCGCCAAGAGTATTTATGCTGTGGAGAGGGTCAGGGCAGGAGGGTCAGCTCAGAAAAGCTCCCTGCCTGCCTTCCTCTGCTCTGACTTTCAGCACCAGGCCAAGAGCCCCAGAGGCAGCCGGGGGCCCCCTCTCCCCAGGACAGAGCCCACTAGTGCTTAGAAAAAAATTTAGTTCACCAGCTCCCTAGGACAGATGGACAGGCTGTGCTTCCTCTCTGAGGGGGCCTCAGTTTCCCCACCTATAAAATATAAGGAGCTTCATATGGCCACTGCCACTCACAATGAGCACTCAGCATGTGCCAGACCCTGCACCAAGGGCTTTACGGACTAATCTCACCCAAAAAACAGCTAGCATGCTCCTCTCGAGTGGGCCCAAGCTCTGCCCTCTGGAGACTGAGGGTGGGATCCTAGCCTTCTCACCAACACTGTCCCCAGATGTCAACCTGGGCTCTGACCCTGGAATAACATTTTGAGGGGCTGGGAAGATAAGAGGGCAGGCGACTGGGAGTGTGTGTGGGGTGCACTTTCCCAGGTGTGGCCCAGTCTACCTCTTCTTCGTCACCCCTAGAGCACAGCCAGCATGGGGGCAGGCACAGGGAGGTACTGGGGTAGCACTGGGGGCCTGGTGTGGGATATGGCAATGCGAGTGGTGGGCCAGGGTCACCGTTTCTCTAGCAGCTGCTCAATGGTGAGGTAGGCCCAGAGCCTTTCGATGTAGTTCCCAAAAATATAGTCCTGCTCCTGCAGGGCCTTCTCCATCTCCATCATGTCCACCTCCTCTGTGAAGGTTAGGTCATTGATGGCCTGGGGCGGGGTGGGAGAAGATGAGAAGCTTGAGGGCTGGAGTCCTAGAGCCAGGTGGGCCCAGTTCTGGGACCACCACTGCTGGACCATCAGCCTGGCGGCCAGAACCCCATTGGTTCCGATCTCCCAGCCCCAGCACACCTCCAGGCCCTGGCCCAGCTCACCCCATGACCCTTCACATCCGCCTTAAAATTATTCATGTCCTTGTCCACCAGGCGCCCAGCCACCACAATCTCAGAGCCATCATAGAAGTGCTGGTAAGTGTTCTTGGTGAGATCCAGGATGGCATTCTCAGGGTACTCCACCTCCACACTTGTCAGTAGTGGGTTGGCCACCTCCTCATAGAAGCCCTGGAGTCCAGATAGGTACCTGGTCATCTCAGGCCACCAGGGCAGGTGGGCATGGAGATGACAGAGTGGGCGGGCTCCCACTGATGCTTCCGAAGGTTGATGAGTCCCACAGGCTGGGCAGTCCTGGATCCTGATCTCTGTTTCTACATGGTCCTGGCTGTGCCTTTCAGTGTGTGGGAGACCTCCCTGACCCCCTAGGCAGAGACTGGGAAGAATAAAAAAGGTAAAGACAGAGTTCTTGGCACATAGACAGTACTCCAAAAATGTTTGTTAGAATGAAAGTAAAAAAGAGAGAAGGAAAGGAGGAGAAGCTGACTAGGGAAGGTGATATGGGTGGAAGCAGATGAAGGTAAGGGTATAGGGGTGCAGGGAATCCACTACAGAGGTGGAGACACAGTTATCTGCACTTGGGAGGGGTGGGTTATCAGATTTAGCAAATGAAAATATAGATATGCAGTTATATTTTAATACCAAGTAATTTTTAGTATAAATATGTCTGTTATGGGATGAATTGTGTACCCCCAAAATACATAAGTTAAATTCCTTACCCTTAGTACCTTATTTGGAGGTAGCATTTTTACACAGGTACCTAAGTTCAAGTGAGGTCTTTGGGATGGGCCGCAATCCAATATGACTGGTGTCCTTATGAATGAGAAATCTGGACCCAGGGACAGGCACACATAGGGAAGATGATGTGAAGAGAGAGGGAGAAGACAACTATCTACAAGGCGAGGAGAGAGGCCTGGAAGATCCTCTCTCAGAGCCCTCAGAAGGAACCCTGTCAACACGTTGATCTTGGATTTCTAGCCTCTACACTCTGAGACAGTAAATTTCTGTTGTTCAAGCCACTCAGTTTGTAGTACTTTGTTATAGCAACCCTAGCAAACTACTGCAGTATCCTATGCAAAATTTGGAGCATACTTACACTAAAAAATTACTCACTTTTTAAAAATTAGAAATTCTTATTTAACCAATGTCATATATTTGATCTGGCAATCCTATGAAGGAAACAGGTCTATTCTGTGTAGCCTGAGGATAAAATCAGAAAGTTCACTAATGGGTAAGAGGTAACCAGAAGTAGATTTAAACCCAAGAGGAAGTTATTTTTAATAACTGAAATTGTCACATAATGAAACAGCTTCTTGAGGAAGGAATGAGCTCTTCATTCCTGGAGGCATGTAAAACAAGGAATACCTGCAACTGCAAGTTGGCGTCAGAATCCTCATAAATACGCCGGGCAAGCCCATGGTTCTCTAGGGCCATGCTTTCCAGGAAATTATAATTCAGATTGTTGCCAAATCCTAGGTTATATAAGGGGAACTTGCCCCCGATGGCATTCCGCACGTTCTCCTGGATTTTGGGGGGGCTGCTTTCACCTGCAGGAGAAAGTGGTATTTACATTCTAGCCACAGTCCCAACAACTGTCTGGACCAGCTCTGTTTGAAAAGATCTAAACCCTACACATGCAGAGCTGATGGAGTCATGACCACAATTCATCATCAGGGTAGAGGGTGGGGAGCCCCAGCAGGAAGATATAAGGCCCTGCCCTTGAGGGCTGTTCATAAGCCATGAAGGATCCTAGGGAGAGCTGCCTGAGGTTTTGCAGCAAGGAGGTGACAGAACCAGGAGCGGCAGCCAGGCAGAGCCATAGCTGCCTGCCTCACCAACGTTGGGGTCCCCATCGGTCAGCATGATGACGATGGAGGTGCTCCTCTCCGGAACTCTGTGTTCCTCCCGGGCCTTGTTCAGCATGCCGATGCCTCTCAGCAGCCCGTCATTGATGTTGGTCACTGGCACACAGACAGACAACACTGTGGGAGGGGATCCTCAGGGCGCCAGGGTGAAGGAGATCAAGACAGCAGACCCTGCTCATGTGCCAAGGACCATGTCTGCCAATGCATGGGGGTACACAGTAAATACTAACAAGTGAGTAAAGAATGAGTGGTTAACTCTTTCAAGTGGGGGAGGAAAAGACCAGACTCTCAGTGTTCCAGGAAGGATGGAAGCACATGGTGATTGTAAAAGCAATTTGGAAAACAGGTGGACTCCTAGCCCCTCACTGGAAGGAGAAGGGAGCAATAAAGATGTCACTATTGATTTTCTGTAAGAAATGGCTAATGATAAGGGTTCTCTGTGGCCTTAGCTTGCTGGGGCTTGTGGGGCACCAGGATCATGGGTTACAAACAGTGAGTTTCTCTAAACCACAAAGAAGACACCCCCATATCAAGCCTGAGGATCCCCCCACTCCCACCTCTGCCCTTAGCCAAGCTCTGCAGGGCCTGAGCCAGCAAAGTCTGTGTCCCAAGGAGGAGGGATACAGACTGCTCAGAGAGAGGAGCAGTGAGAACGTCTACTCCTCTGTTCTTACTTCCTTGATCTTGAATATTCTTCACAAATGTCCTGGCCTCTTGAATGTTCTCAGGAGTGGCTTGAACTAAATTGTCTTTCCAAGTGATCACATCTCCACTGAACAGGATGAAATTCAGGTAGTCTTCTTCTTTCACATCATCCAGGATTTTGAAGAGGGCATCTTTAGTCTGGGAAAGAGAAAGACAAGCAGACAAGAAGCTGGGAGAGGGAGCCACAGATGGCCCAGTGTCTTCCCAGCCCTGCTGGGCTAGCAGTAGGGCCTATGCCATGCCATTTGCAACAAAAAAGAACAGACGCTTTGTGCCTTTTTTTTTTTTTAATACCGTACCCCTTTCTCTTCTTTCACTGGAAATATCAGATTTGTCCACTAAAAAACAAACGAACAAAACAACTCTCTCCCCCTCCTCTCCCTAACCTCGACTCGCATGGAGGAGAGTACCTGTTCCATTTTCCGACCATGCATGGAGCCGCTGATATCAATCACAAAGACAACATTCTTAGGCACCGTAGGAAGGCCTTGAGGTGCAAAGAAATGCACAAAGTAGCCATTGACTATCTAGAAAGGAGAAAGAGAGACTGGAGGCCCCTGTCTCTTTAGCAATATCACATTAGCAACTCATACAAATAGAAGCAGACATTTAGCAGCCCAAGAAGATGTGCGTTTTCACCCTCCAGGGGGTGCCACACAGGCTCTGGGCTGCCTGCCACCCCCATGCCCTGCAGGTAACTCAGCCTTGGGCTGTGGATTGAGGGTGATGGCACTAGATGCAACTGCAGTCCCTCCTGCATCAGCCCTCACTCCATCATGATGTGGATTTGACTAGCCTGACGGAGACAATAGGGAGGTACCTGCACATTGGCTGGAGACTCTCTGTTCACATCATAGGTGATGGTGAAATCTCCATTGAGGAGAGATTCCGTACAGGTTGGGCATGAACGCTGTTGGTCCAAGCTGGGCTTGAAGGACACATGGCCCTGAGGGAGGGAGATTGAGGGCGTCTCTCAGCTTGGCCAGGGCCTGCCCACTGCAGACCTCAGTCCAGGGGCACCTAATGAGCAGAGCACCACCCTCATGGGAGGCGCCTGGAGATGGGCACCTGGGCAGCCCTGCCATCGTCCAGCTTGCACTGGCCTTTCTGAGCACCTCCCTCTCTCCCTTTAGAGATTAGGGGCTCCTTGAAGAGCATGAGCTTGTCTGATTCAGCCTTTGTCCTTCCCTGTTCAACGGGCCCCACAAGTCCCTTAGCTCAGCCTACTTGGCACTCAACACTGAGAAGCCATTTAGAGAGGAGACTTTTGCCCCATGAAAAGGAACTTCATGTTGGGTGGTATTGCATGCATTGGTGCCAAGTGGAGGGAGAAGGGTAAGGAAGGAAGTGGGAGAGGGCCCAGGGCAGGGGTACTGCCCTGCAGAAGAGAGCAACCCTCTCAGTGTGTGCTCCGCGGGCCTTCCTTGGAAGTCCTGAGTAACTGACGTTTGATATTCATGTGAACATTTATGCATCCACTGCCCACAACCAGCAAGGCCCTGGAACAGCTGGGAGCCTTGGGGACTAGAGCCAACCACCAGCACCAAGAATAAAGTTTCCTTTCATCTTTCACCCCTCAATATGGAGTCAGTAGATCTAAATGACTCCCTTTGGCTTCAGTCTCCTTATCTGTAAAATACAGACATTAACCTGCCCTGCCTACCTCCCAAGATAGAATGGGACCAGGCTTGATGAATGGTTCCCCTATTTCCCCATCCCTTGTATTTGAGACCCCACTTCCTCTGCTGAATCATCATCAGCAAGCAGCCCTTCAGCATCCTTACTCTTGACCCAGGTGCCTGGGGGCAGTGATGATTACAGATTTATCCCTCTGCTCCTAACACACACACACACACACACACACACACACACACATACTTGCATCAGCCAAACCTGGGGCTCAGAATGGTCCTGCTAAGGTCTGTGTCCCTTCCCCTGCCCACCCCGCCAGGCCTGAGAGGCATCTACACCACCTTTTTCCCTGAGAAGGACTTGGTGAGGGCACTACCCAGGAGGTCATTGGTGATGAATGAAGCCTCAGCGTCCAACATGCTGATGCCCTGGGGCTCGAAGATGTCTGCCTCAATCTGAAATGTCCAAAGGTAAGGAAGTGTCACTCCATGACAGTGCAGAGGCTAGCCTCCAGGACAAGGCCAAGGGGAAGGAGATGGGTCAGTGATGGTGCAGGGACAACTCTGTGACAGCCACACCTGGTGTCTTTCACCGAGAAAATTATCAAAATTGCCCATCGATGGTATTCTAACCCCAAAGCTCTCCCTCTTTCCTGTCAGGTGATGTTTAAATTCCATCACTAAAAAGTTTCCTTACACTTTCAGCTCTGATGTAGGTAGAACACTCATACAACCAGTTGCAAGATATACAGAAACACTTTTTGATGTATCCCCCAAGGGCCCAGCACCCAAGGTTCTGTTTAGGTCCAACCCAGCCTCCTCCCTCTAACCCGATTGCCATAGCCAGAACCACTGTGATTTCCCCAAACTTCCTCAGCCAAGTTGTGGGGCCAAGACTTCTGTGTTCCTGACCCTGCTCTGGACTCTGTCACAGGGGCTCTACCTCGACCCCTCACCCTATCCCCCACACTTTCAGCAAGGGGTGCAGGGGTGTTTGATTACCTCAAAGTGCTTGACCAGTTGCTTAGGCTGGACCTTGAGGTACATCTCATACTTGCCCTTGTGCCTCTTCAGCAACTCCTCATAGGTTAGCTCAAAGGTGATCTTGCTGCCTGCAGCCACATTGACTGAGACCGTGAATTTCTCCAGCTTCCTCCCAGAGGCCCTGAATAGAGGTTTAAGACAATGACTGCCCCACTGACTGCACAACTTCACCCATCTTGGGCCTTGGATTCCAGTCCCAGCCCCTTAAGGGAAACACCTTCCCACTCCAAACCTTGGTTGCCTCAACTTCAAAATGGGATAATGTGAGAATTTGGGGTATATTTTGTAATAATAATAGTAATAAAGATAATGATAATGATAATTTCTGCTGTTGTTGTTTGTATCCCTTGCAACCCAGACATTCTCTTCAAGGCTTGGGTGGTCTATGCTTACTTGACCAAGCCAGCTGTCTTGCCCTGGGACACGGCCTTTTCATACTGCTTCTTGGCAACTTCCTTCTCCTTGACGTTCCCAGGGTAGGTCACACCATCTATAGTCCTACAGGGAAAAAGAGAGATGGCCAGCTCACGTTGGGCCAGACTCCCATCCTGAGCCCAGAGCCAGCAGCCAAGGGGACACCCACAAGGTGAAGTTGGTGATGAAGGCTGTTTTGGGTAGCTCCACATCAAAGGAAACCTCCTTGGCTGTATCTGCCCGGTTGACAGCCCTTGTGGTAACGACATTGTGAGCAAAGCGGGAGGTCACCTTGCAGCTGATCTTGGTGCTGTAGACCTCTATGCCGTCGACCTCCTGTGGGAGTAGGGATGGTAGTCAACAGTGGTGGCCTGTCAGCCTGGGCACTGGGAAACCAGGTCTTCAACCTTGCCATTCCCCTTCCAAGTTCCCTTTACAGATTTCAAAGCCTCTGCCTTATAAGTGACCCCTCTATTTTCCTGGTCACCCATGCTGGAAGCCTGGACGGGGTCCTTCATCCCCATGTTCAGTTGGCCACCGTTATTCTGGTGGTGGGTACGTGGGCAGTCCTGCTGCCTTCTGGCCTGTGCTGGCTTTTGTGAGCACATCTCTCCCCTCAGTGATGAGGGGCTTTTTGGAAGGCAGAGGCCTTGTCTAATTCAGCCTTTGTTTCTCCCTATTCACTGGGCTTCACAAGTTCCTTAGCTCAGCCTACTTCGTTGCTCAGCAGCAAGAAGTCACTTAGGGAGGGGAGTTTTGTACCATGAAAAGGAACTTCCTGTTGTGCCAAGAAGAGAGTGGTGAGGGAGCAGAATGGCGGGGTGGAGTGAGGGGAGGAGACACATCTCTGCCTCCTTAACCCTGTAATCTATTTCTATGCAGCTGTAGCTGGTAGAGATCCTATAAAAACCCAAATCTGACTCTGTCCCCGCTCCAACCTAAAGCCCTCTTGTGCTCCCCATCACCCTCAGGATAGTGTTCCCTATGGCTGTGAGATCCTCCAGACAGATTCTGCTTCCTCTATTCAACGTGCCCTAGCCAAGCCAGTTCTCTGCTCCTAGTTCCTTCTGCTCATCCCTCACACCTCTGCTTAGAAAGATTATGGTCACACACACTCCACCTGCCTACTGTGTCCTTTGGTGATTGCCTGATCCTGTCTCACAAATAGGCACTTAATTACTGTGTGTGGGAAGGTCCTTCATGCTCCCAATACCTTCTTTCCCATGGTGAGGAGGAGGGTGGACTGAGGGAGGCTCTAGGGAGATGTCTGGAGTAAACATGGATATAAAGATGCTTCATGGTGGTGGAATGGGGCCATTCACTGTGTATCCCCAGCCCAGTTTGGTAGCAGCAAGTGCTTGGTGATTGTGGAAGGAAGGACTGGTAGATCCTGGGCTGCATCTGGTGAAGTCCAAGGGGACATGGTTCTGAGACACGTTTTCCCAGGGGTTTTGAGTCACATGGGGGTATGCCAAGGTAGGGGGCTGTGAGCTGTTAGCCAGTTGTGAAATACCTGCTATGATGGTGTACCTCTTTAGTTGTTGTGCAACCAGCTCCATCCTGCCCTACCCTACCTTGCCCCATCCCTGGTGAAAGTCCTCACCCCTTCCAGGAGGCTCCGTTTCTGCAAAAACAAAGATAAACAGAAGGGTCAAGTTGGGGCCAAGGCCACTGTGGCCAAGGTGCAGGCTCTGGGCTGAGGCCAGAATCACTCCCCCACATACATCTTGAAGGGCATCTGAACATAGGACTCACTCAGAGCCACACATCGAGTAGAAAGGGCTCTGAGTAGATGGGAAAACAGATCTGGAAAGGGCAGGTCTCCAGGCTACCCAGGGGAGCAGGGCAGGAACCAAACCGGGAACTCTCCCTGCCCCATATCCCCTGACTCACTCTGCCTTTCCCTGTACCCCAGGCCCTGGAGGCCTTCTCTCAGAATCACTGTACCCCACAGGGCTTAGCTCAGCCCTTCCTAGAGACCTCTGCCTTTTTCTCAAAAGTGAACCTTCATGGCTCCTCAGTGAGGTGAGAAGTTTATGGTGCATCACCCATTTGACAGGTGGGGAAACAGGTCCATGTAGATTCAAGAGCCTTGTTCAGGATTAGACAGCAGGTTTGGAGCGCATTTCTCCCAATACCTAGCCCTGTCCCCTGCAGCTCACTGCCCAACCCTCTGCCACCCCCTCATCCACGTAGAAGACCGTCCAGGCTGGTATCTCTGCCTGTGTGACAGGCCCAAGTGGTGAAGAGGGAACAGACTTACCTCAAGCAGCCGGGCATGGCTTCTTGGGAAACCAGAGGCCGCCAAGACCGAGAACAGGGCCAAGATGAGGCAGGGCCACTGAGCAGATGCCATTGCTGAGCACACAGGCCTGGCCCACAGTCTTTATATGAGCCAGCTGACCAGTAGAGTCAGTGACCTGCAGCACAGGGTGGGAGGAGCAGGAGGCGGGAGGCTCTCTGGAGAGCTGGGGTGTGGGTGGAGTAACGGGGCCTGGATCTGCCTGTTCAAGGGGGCCTACTGGGTATTGTCAACAGTGTTGAGACTTCACTCCCAGGAACTGGGGGACATGGAGGCCCTGGGGAAAGCAAACCTGTGTGTTGGCAAATGAGCCCTGGGACTCCCTGTGTGGGAGCAATAGTGACAGGGTGTGGAGTCACATTTAAAGCCAACAGCATCTCTCAGCATTGTTGCCTCTTACCGGCACCACTGACATGGCCTCTGGATCTCAGCCACCTTCTTCTTAAGGCAGCCTGGGCGCAGAACCAGATCCATCACTCTAAGGCTCTGATTTCCATTGAAGCCCTTGTTTGTTATCCTTCTATGGTTCTCTTGGCCCCAGGGAAAAGACGAATCCCTGTCTCTGTGACCTGGCTCAAACTTGCTTTTCTGAACTCACTCTCCTCCCACTGGCATGCTCTCCCCTTCTCTGCACATCACATCTCTCATCTCTGCCGGCCCCAGTACCCTCCTCCGGAAGCCTTCCTCTTTCATCCCTCAGCTCACCACAGACAGCCTGCTCCATCTTTACCCTGTGCTGAGGTTTACCTGTTTAGGATTGATTGCTCACTCAGAGCTTCTACAGGGCTAGGTCATGTCACATTCATCCCTGCATTCCCAGGGCCTGGCCAGGGACTCAGCTGCCTGAGCTCAACGTCTTAAAGAGCTGTGCCCCAAAATCTACAGTGAGGTGGGAGTGCTGGCCTCCAGGACAGTGGGAGCCTCAGAGGCAGGGTCTGGTTCCTTCCTAGTGGGGGCTGAGACCTCCTGGGCCACACCATGGCCCTGCCCTTCTGAGCAAAATGACCCTGGGATTCTCCCTTTCAGCCACTACTAAATGGAGTTGATGAGGATGCCTAGGCACTGGGTGGCTAATTTATGGATTGCACCATGGCCTTGGCTGAAAGCTCTGCATCTGACTGTGGGATGTACAGAGATTTGACCACTGGGAACAGAGAAACAGCTTGAAACTGCTTCATCCCCAAATATTTGGACTTTTGTGAGAGGGACAACTCAAAATAGGAATTCTGAAGCTGCTCAAAGGGACCCTGAAAGACAGCTGGGGACTTGGAAGAGACCCAGAATTTAGAATTAGATGGATGGTAAGAGATCTGCAAGTTCACCCTATTTCTTCTCTATAGAAGAGGAAAATGAAGCCCCAAATGGACAGGGCCTTGCTCAGAGTGACCTGCCAGAGGGCAGCCCACAGCTCTCCCTCAAGAAGCCCAGGATATTCCAGACAGCGGGTTGGTCTCTGACATGCTACTGGCAAACCCCTAGCCTGCCACTGATGGCTCTGTGTTTCCTGGGCCTGGGGAAGCGGTGAAGCTCAGCATTTGCATTATTGATCTAAACCCTTGTGAGCTTCATTTGGAATGGGAACTCAACAGAAACCAACAGAGAATGAAAAGAAACACTTTGGAAAGAAGTGGGTGGAGGACCATCAACTTTCACTTAAAGTGCCAGCAGCTCCCTGAAGTGTAGTTTCATCTCCCTCCATCCTGTGACATTGCACTTTAACTGGTCCCAAGGCAAAGCCACGGGAAAAAAGGAGCCGTGATGGGGTATATCAGGAATCAGTGTAAGGAGTAGCTAAGCTATTGTTCTTGGCCACTGAAATCACAGCTTCTGAGCAGTGGCTGCCTCTGCCTATGGGGAATTTCATCCTCATTCAGAGGTTGTAAACCCCTGGCTAGGAAATCAAGCTGAGGTAGGGAGCTGGAACTGCCTTCTGAGATCCTGACCCCACTGGGTGTAGCTTCAGGGCCTAGTAGGACTTCTTCAGGACCCTAGGTTTATATATGTTTCATGTTTCTTCCATATGTTTATTTTAAGTGATTCTTTGGACTACCTAGAACCAAATCTCAACAGGCTTTGGCCATCAGCCACCCAGCCTGACTGGAGTATTTATATAGGGATAATTAAGCACACAGATACTAACACCAGAAAGCATAGGTTCAAATCCCATCTCTGCCACTTACAAAGTGAGTGATTTTGGACAAATTACCTAATCTCAGTTTCCTTAGCTGTAAATGGCCTAATAAAAGCCTCCCCTAAGGCTGCTGGGAACATACATTTAGTTAATTCAACTAAGGCACTTAGAACAGTGCCTACCTACAGAAAGTGCTAAGTCAGATGTAGATGTTGTTTGTCATTCCTGTACATGCTGCCAGAGTGTCATTTGGTCCCTGGACCTATCAGGGGAGCTGTGTGTGGGGGGACACTGAGGGCATTCAGAAGATATGGGACCAGGCAGCGGCAGAGAACAGGTTGGGGTGGGGAAAATTGTGGGCTTCTTCCCGACCCCTTAAGCCCTTCTGAGGGGCAGTATCTTGGCTTGCCTCTCTGCCACCCTCCCTCTTAAAGAGCACTAAGCCTGGGCTGGACACAGCTTCTCTTTAATGGAAATCATGTGTGCTTTGATACAGGTGACCACTTGGACAGGGAGGTATGGCCTGGGCAGCAGATCAGGATGCTGTCCTCCTCCTCTGCCATGATCCCAAGGCAGGACAGGTGTGCTGGCTAGGGGGCCCAGAAGATGTCTGGGACGATATAGTCAGTGTGAACGCCATCAATCAGCCCGGCTCCGTTGTTGTGTATGAACCAGCAGGTCACCTCAGTCCCCTGCCGGGAGTCCTTGCTGTAGTCTTTCTGTAAACCTCTGGGAAGAGACAAGTCATCCAGGGTTACCTTTTGTTTCCAGCATGGCTACACCACCCCTTTGAGACCTGGAAGAAGGCCTGGAACAATAATGGGCAATGCCAATGGCAGAGATCCTGGGAGGGATCCTGGGAGGGATCTACCTGGTGACTGTCAGCTGATGGTTCTTCACCACCACTGTGGCATCTGTCTTTGTGGAGTCTGAGCCTGGGTGGATTTTGGACACTTTATAATCAAAGGGGTGAAAGAATTGTCCTGGAAAGGCACATTGGAGGCAGCAGTTACCATTGGGGAGATTTGCTCTAGTCTTGCCCTTAGCAGGTGCTCAATGGGGGTTTAGAGAGTTGCTTGAACTTTTTTTTTTTTTAAAGGACTTGACTATTTCTGATGTATTTTGGCATCAAAGCCACTCCTTTAGTTCACCTGCTATAGAGAAGCAGATACATGGGCAGGTGATCACATCTCCTGTATTTTGGGGCCAATTCCTAAGGAATCTGGCCAGTAGAGAGGTTTGACAGGTAGGTGCCCATGAAAAGCAGGGTCTGCAGGAAGGCCACAGGAAAAGTAATGTGGCTGATGACCCATCCCACACAGGAGATCTCTGGGAGCCCACTGGACCTTTCTGTTTGCTAATTGGGCCTCCCTCATTTTCTCCCTGGCTTACCTACACTTTAGTATCACCCTGCAGTCCACCCGCATCTCCACCAACTAAAGGCTATGTGTTTGATTGCAGTCTTTTTGAGGGACATGACCCTCACCAGGACAAGCCCTCTTTGGAGCTCTGAGCCTTGGAGGCCATGTTGGAGATGGGCCTGTCCTGGTGCCCAGCTGCAGAGCTGACCAGTCTACTGGCTTCATTACCTCACCCCACAGCTCTGCCTGCCTAGTCAGCCATACCCAGCAGCCCATGTGTCCGCGTCGACATCCGGTGACTATCCAGCACGTAGAAGCCCAGGAAGTCCTGATGGATGGCACTCCCCTTCCATACCCGGTGCAGGACGACCTCGAAGGTGCCCCCATCTTCCATGGACATTACTAGGTTTCTCTTCCTATTGATGGTCACCACCACCCTGCAGGGCCAGTTGGCCATGAGGACAGGTGTGGTTACACTGCACCCTCTCTGTTCAGTTACCTTTGTCCTCTGGGACCCATCTCTTATGACCTCCCTTCCCTCGATCCCAGATTTTTGGGTGTTACTTGTTCCACACTTCTTCCCACATGTTGTATTGTATATGGAGCCCTTAAAATGTGCTAGGCCCTGCCAAGCCCTCCGTGCAAACTGCATCATTCAATTCTCACTCTGATCCTGTGAGGTCTAAGGCTCAGAGAGGTTAAGTAACTTGCCCAAGGTAACACAGCTATAAGCAGCAAAACCAGGACTTGGACTCTAGCCTGTCTAATATAAAAGTCTGTGTTCTTTGACTCCTGCTCATGACTTATAAACTTCATATTAGACTCTGCTCACCACTTTCTCTAGCTCTGCTGCCTAGCATTGGGCTCTGGTGCTCAGCAGAGTTTGTAGAGTGAATGAAAGAACAAACATGACGCAAGGCATGCTAGGACAGGTGCTGAAAGAGGAGCCCAGAGAAATTTAACAGAAGAGATTAGGAGGGCTTCAGGGAAGAAGTGGCCTTTGTGCTGGGCCTGAGAAGATGGGCCAGCCTTATTTGGTGAAGATGAGGGTGGACTGCAGGGTGAGGGCACCATGGTAGCACAGGCATCCAGGCAGCTGGGTCCAGGACACATGTCCAAAAACTGAGGGAAATGAGGGGTAGGGTGGTCCATGTCTGCATGGCCCACACAGAGGCCATATAAACATATTTCACTGATGTGACTCAGGGGACAATTAGGGCCTGTCAGGCTCAGGCAGCAGAGCTGGCTTTGGGGCTTCTGCCTTGGCCCCCACCACACTACCCCTGCCTCCCTTCCCAGGCCCCGGTCCCAGCCCAGTTACTCGTCTTGCCGCAGGGAAGCCTGGTCCCTCCAGGAGAACACAGGCCCTCCTGAGCCAGGGTTCAGCGTGATGTTCTGAGGAGTTACTTCCATCTGAAAGCCCGTGGCAGGGTTTGCAATCCCCAGTCGCCCGAAGTATGTGCCCTCATGCTGCCCATGACTCCTGGACTTGTCGCCAATGAGCTGTCCATTCACTGAGAAGCCTGCAGTGTGTTGAGGAGCCATCCAGGTCAGAGACAGGTCAACTCTCACTAGCCCCTCTCCCAGCCTTCCTTTGCTCATACATCCTTCCTGTGAGATCCCCACATCCCACCCATGCCTCATCACCTTTGAGGGTCTTACCCACCGAGAGAAGCCTTTGGGCTGGTCCAGATTGCACACAATACTACCCGCCCCCTCCACATACTAGCTATCCAGTACTTAGTCCTCTTGCCTGGGCCCTGAAGGAAAGGTCTTGCAGGACTTGGCCTGCTCCTTCCCTGTAGTCCTAGTCCCTGACACAGGGGCAGATGACAGTAGGTGCTGCAGACACATTTGTGGGTCCTCCTTGCAGAGGTGTCCTTTGACCCAAGCAGCCAAAAAGCCCCCTTGCCCTCTTCACTATCCTAATGCAACAGGTTTCATGCTCTGAAATTGTCATCTAAGAATTTGTTTGCCTGTTAGTCTCCCTTCTCTAAATTCCATGAGAGCAGAGACTTTGTCTCAGTTCCCACTGTGACCCTGGCCTGAGCAGGTGTTCAACAAACATTTACAGACAGACTGACTGAACTGAGAAGTCAGAATTGACCAAGAGATAGATGTCATTCCCATCACCTGAGCACTGCTGGGGAGACAGACTCTGAGGCTCCCTCAGCCATGCTGGGGGAAAAAGTAGGGCAGTGTGGCTACATAACCTGCAGAACTCAGAACAAAATGAAAATGAGGGGCTGCTTGTTTTAAAATTGTTAAGAATTTCAAGACAGCAACAAAAGAGCATGAAACCAAGTCTAGATAGAGCCCTACTATGCATAGGATACAGAATGCCTGCACGGGCCCAGGCAGGTAGATGGAGCATGAAGGAGGCAAGTCAAAGTCAGCCAGGTGACAGACAGATGAACAGGGTATAGGAATTAGAGGCCACGGCCACTGTCTTGTTTATGGCTGAATATCAAGGGCAGAGAAGCCTGGTCCCTGACCTTTCTGGCAGAGGCTATGATGTCACTGTACCTGTATTGGGGTCCTGTACCAGGCTTAGGATCACACCAGGCTCTTCGTTGATATTGAAGCACAGGGTGTCCTCTTTCTGGGGCACATGGATGATGAAGTGAGGGTCGGTGTCCACTGGGAGCACAGCATGGAGTTCATTAGATTGGGCATTGGGCAAATGGAGCCAGCCGGGGGGCAAAGGTCTAACTAGTCGGGGTATCCCTCAGACCTTCCTAAGACTCACCACCAGTTACTTGGTGTGGCAACTGCTGGACACCGTAAGTGGGGTAAGTTGGAGAAGGCTTCTGCATGGCTGACAGCACGAACGCTGACGGCAAGAGCAAATGGCATTTAGAAGGAAGGAAGCTGGGCTTCCCTAGAGCTGCTGGCTCCTTTTCCAAGACCCCTCCCACCCCTGAGGCCACAGGAGCAGTAATGGACACAGAGCCCTTGATGCCTCATGGGAGGTAGGAAGAGAAGTTTGGGCCAGCGCAGTGGGCTGACCCTCTCTGTCTCCTTCCATGGGGACCTGGTGGAGCTGGTAGCATAAGGTCGGGGGAGGCCAGGCCCATATCGCGCTACTGTCTGAGGATTCCCAGTGAGAGGCAGTGAGGAGAGCTGGAGCAGAGAAAGGAAGACTTGGGCTGTTGTTTCCTCAAAACCTTGGGGCTTTGCTCAGGACTGAATTCACAGCCTAAAGGAGAGTAATATGTGGAGGAGTAAGGTAGAGCTGTGCATCATCAAAATGGCTGCCACTTACACCTTCTTTGTCCCAGCATCTCTGTGGAGTACAACAGAGAACAGTGTCACCTTTGCCACCCCACATAAAAGGCACACACACCTCATTTCCCAAGTGCACCCAGGGCCCAGAGGCCAATCAGGACTGGGCCGACCCTTCTCATGGGAGGTTCCAGCCCTCCCAAGGGGCCCAGGGATCCTCACAGACACATGCTCATATGAGGGCCCCAATGGAGACTGGTAGAGGATTCAGGCTATGCAAGGGTCCCCACACATACAGGAGGAAGCAACTAGTTTGTGGTAAAGTGGAACAAGAAACTATAAAGGGCTGAAGGCAGGAAGATGTGGGAATGGAGAGCTAGGTACTGGGTGCTGGAGCAAGTGCCACCCAGGAGCTCCTTGAGAAAACCAATGTGATTTAAAAACTCACCCAAGGGCTGAGAATCTGAAAGGGAGAAAAAGGGAAGAGAATTAAAGCCCAGGAGCTTTTTGGCCCTCAGAAGCCTCCCTAAGGCCCACAGCCTTCTCTGCAGAGCACATACCCTCCGGTGGCTTGTCAATGATGGGCTGCAGGCCATCCTCGTCTACCATGCCCTTCATAATCATGGAGGTCAGTGGTGTCACAAATTGATAGGCCAGTGACATCTGCAGGGCCTTGGCTGACAGGTTGGCCTTCTCCTCCCCCTCCAGCTTCATTCTGTGAGACAGAAACCTGCTCCAAGCCCCGCAGCTTGCATGACAGTGTACTCTGGACTCATACTCTCTCATTTTTTCAGTATTTGTTTACTCACTCATCCAGCAAACATGTATTGAGCACCTGCAGTGTCCCCATTCAGTGGCTGTTTTCAAAGACCTCATAACTTAAAGACCTCCCACACAAAAAACCTAGAAATTAGGCAAGGTTGGGGGTATATGCCTTGGAAATGCTCAGAGAATTTAACAGGTGTGAGATACTGGGCAGGTTGTCTCACCTTTCTGAGCCTCAGTTTGCTCATCTATTAAAGGAGGATAATAAAATTTCCTTGCATGTCATGAAGATTAAATGAGTATATCTGGACTTGACAGTCTCACAATAAAGGGCAGCCTCCCTAGTGGCAGCTCAGTTGGGGCAGAGTGGGCTACCCTGTGGCCCCAGAAGGTCCCGCCCACACTATTGACTGACTGGTTCATATTAACTTAGTGAGCAAAACAGAAGGACAGCGAATCTGACCTGCTTGCAATCTCAAAGGCCTAGAATTGCCCCTTCTCTGTTCACCTCATCAGTCCAAAGGCGTCAGGGTCGGGGGTACTCTGGGGTGGATAGTGCCCATCAGGAGGCCACAGGGGTCATACCGCTTGGCCAGCAGCTCCTGGATGGTAAGGTAGGCCCAGAGGCGTTCAACATGGTTCTCTAGCATGTGGCCCCGCTCTTGGAGTAGTTTCTTCATCTCTTCCTCATCCACTAGGCAGGTTGTCTTTAATTCTTGGCCCTCCTGAGGGTTGTGATGAGGAAAAGGGCCATGAGCCATTAGGACACAATGGCTCTGAGGGGCCCCAATCTTGTTTGGTCTCTACAGCTTTCTTGTCAGTACCACCCTCTTTCCTAAACCTGCTTTCCTCAACCCCATTCATCCATTTTTTCCACAAAAGCTTGCTGAGCACCCTCTGTGAGCCAAGTTGGCCTAGGCTTCAGGCATTCCAGGGTTAGGAGAACCAGGCCTTACCCTTGTGGAATTACTCTCTCAGGGATGCCAAAAAGCACCTGGCTGCTTCCACTATGTAGCTGTTTCCATCATGCCCTGGGCCTCCAAAGGCCCACCATATCCTTTGTGGGCTGCACCATTAAACCTGCCCTTGCACACGGATGTGCCTTCTCTCCCAAGCTACAACAATTGAGCACCATTTCCTGAGGGCATCCCATGCACCAGGCAGTGTGTAAGTGTACTATATGGACTATTGCACTTACTCCACACAACTCCCCAGTGTGGTGTCATCCCCACGGTACAGAAAAGGAAACTGAGGCCTATGGAGCTGGATCCATTTTCTCAAGGTCACTCACTTGGTCAGGGTAGAGCCAGGGTCCAGTTCAGCTATCCTCATTCAAAGCCCAAGTTCTGCTCCCTTAACCACAGTGCAGCACTTGAGACCACACTGTGTGGGACAAGGTCCAGGTCTCACACATCATAATCCCCAACATGTACATGGACGTGCGCATATGCGCGCACGTGCGCACACACATACACACTGCACTGTGGCACAGCAGATGTTCGGGAAATGGTTGTCAAGTGAGAAGGAAGAAGCTAACCTCTTGTTCTCTCATTCCTTGGGGGAAAAAAATATGAGGAGTAACAGGTGGTCCATTTTGGGCCAAGGGACTACATCTAAAAAAGGCCATGTTGGCTCCATTCCAACCTGTCCCTGGAACACCTGCATGGAGGAATGTTCAGGCCTGGGTTGTGTTAGGCACGGTGCTGAGGTGGGGGCACTATTTTGGGGGAAAGAGAGGGGGCAGGGCTGAAGAAAAGTGTGGGTTTGGAGTCTCTGGGTACTGCCCGGCCTCTTCATTGTCTGCAGCCCACTATTTACCCCTCGGGCCTGCACATCAGCCTTGAAGCTACTCAATTTGTTGTCAGTGATGCGCCCAGCCACCACAATCTCCGAGCCTTCATAGTATTGTTTATGGCTGTGCTGGGTCAGGGCCGAGACGGAGTCCTGGGGGTATTGCAACTCCACGTTCACCAGCAAGGGGTTGGCTACCTGGTCGTAGAAACCCTGCAAGGGTGGGGGACACAGTTTCAGAACTGATGGGTCACACCGGGCACCCAATGGGAAATGCACTCACAAAGTGGGGTGTTGGGATCTACACTTTATAGAAAGAATCATAGGCTCAGAAAGGTTAAATATCTGGCTCAAGATCACTTAGCTAATTCACACCCATGCTGAAGCTTTATCTCCTCCTCTAGGCATATAGGGAAATGGCTGCCAAGGCAGGGCTCCCCATGGGCTGCTGTTGGTGGTGCATTGGGGGATAGGAGAGTGGGCAAGGAGGAGACCTGCAACTGCTGGGCGGCATCATGGTCCTCATAGATTCTCTGGACCCGTCCACTGTTCTCCATGGACATCACTTCCAGGAAGTTCAAGTCCACATTGCGGCCAAAGCCCAAGTTGTAGAGCGGGAACCTGCCCCCGATGGCATTTCGGATGTTCTTGAGGATTTGAGAACGGTCTGTCACTCCTGCAGCCACATACCCAGGCAGTGACTGGATACCAGCTCACAGGCACGTGGAACATGAGGGGGCTTTGAGGCACACTGCCTGCAGCCCAACCCTCCCATCTTAATCCATCTCCAGTCACCACCCACGCCTAGAGGCAATGCCTCCTGCTGGCTCACATGAACAATTGCTCCTCACAGACCTTGCCAATCTGTTTGGGTCCATTACAAGCAGATCTGATTCTGCTCTAAAGCTTCTCATGGCTCTTTGCTGTGGCCTGTGAGGCCCTATGACCTTTCCACTCTTGTTTCACCTATTCTGCATATGCCTGCAGGTCCCAGACAGGCCCCGCCATTTCAGACATCTTTTTTTGCTCAAGTTACCGCCTCCAAGGGGGAAGGTAGATGTGGTAAAGGGGGTCATATATATGATGACAGAAAGAAATCTAACTATGGGAGATGAACACACAGTGAAATTATATATCTATATATCTATATCTATCTATCTCTCTCTCTCTCTCTCTCTCTCTCTCTCTCTCTCTCTATATATATATATATATATATATATATATATATATATATATATATATATATATATATAAAGTGTACAGGTGAAACTTACTGGATTTTGTTAACCAATGTCACCATAAAAAAATTAAGTAAGTAATTAATTAAAAGGAAAAAAAAGAAAAAGATCTTTTCCTGGATAAATTTCTGAATATTATAGATAGGTGTATCTCATGAATTTAATGTTCTCTATTGCAGAGAAGAGGTAGGATTTGTTTGTTTTTCAGTATAAACTACATAACATACCAAGGGCTAAGATAATAAAAATTTTCTTGTACAATAAAAAAAAGAAGCTGCTCCCCCTGCTGGAGACCCTTTCCTGCGTCTCTTCTCCTCCTTTCTCACTGAGCTCAGGGGTCACCTCCTCCAAGAGGCTTTTTGAGATCTTTTCTGGGCCAAGAGCCCCTTTTCTGTTGCCCTCCTTCCCCCCTGCTTCCTGGTCCCATAGCTTCCTGGCTCCCTGTTCTTTCAGGGCATTCAACAGAGCTTCTGCTTCTGGGTCTGCCTCCTCATGGGCCTTGGGCTCCTTAAGGATAGAGACATGTCTTGTTCTCTTGGTATCTCTTTTTGGTCCCTGGTTTTGTGGTTGACACACAGACAGCTCTAAATACATAGTTCTTTAAACTCAACCTAAGAATCCTGCCCATCCTCTTAGTCCCTGTGCGATGTGGTATCATGCAGAAACTTTAACATCTAAGCTCAGGACTGAAGTGTGCCTTGGCGTTTCTGCAGACTTTATGGTCTGAACTCTGTTTTTAGATCAGTGCTTGCTTTTGCCCTGAGCCTTTCTGGCCCTCCCTAATTGGGTTTCCATGCACAGCTTGAATGCCTTCAGTAATGAAGCAATTGATACCTTCCAAGGCAGCCCTCTAGGTGCTTACCCTCTGTGGGCTCGCCATCTGTCAACATGATGAGAATTGGGGCATGGTTGGTGAGTTCTGGGATACTCCCCTGAGCTTTGTTCAAGATCTCAATTCCCTGAAGCAAACCTCCATTTAGGTTTGTGGCTGCAGAGGACAGAAAGCAGACAAATGTATGCCTTCATTCTGAGGAGAAAGAGGTGACAAGTGACCTTACCCCCAGCCAAGATGCGTGACCTTACCCCCAGCCAAGGAGAAATGCCAAACGAAGTCCTTAGCTGATTGCACATTGGCAGCAGATGCCTGCACCAGAAAGCCTTTCCATGACTGTACTTCAGAACCAAAGAGGACCAGGTCAAAGTAGTCCCCTGGCCGTAAGTCACCTAGGATTTTAAGGAGTGCCTCCTTGGTCTGTAAGGACAGGACAGTCAGTGGAGGGCAGAGCCCCAGGATAGTGCTTTCTGTCTGCTCCAGATACCCATTTCAGAGATCTGTAGGGCAGAGGTACATGGTGGACAAGCAGGAGGAAATGGCCAGGTGGTGCCAGAAGAGGAGCAACTTGTAGAGCTCTAGTTGTTGGTAGGGGAGAGGGAGGAGGCAAAGGGACCCAGTGCAGGGAGAAAAAATGACCAGGAGTTCGAGTGGGGCAGGATTAAGAAAAAGGATGCCAGGGGGCTGAGTTTCTAAAACTCTGCTTGTCCAGTGATGGTTCCACCGCCCCATGGACAGGGCACTTAAGAGCAATGTGAGCCTCAGACTATGGTCTTGTTGCATGACGTTTCCCATGGATCCTATAACTGTCCCCAGGTTTTATCTTCCAGGTGCTCCCTCACTAATAATCCAAGACCCTGTGGACACTGTTATTAGTCCCATTTTACCATTGAGGACAAGTGAAATCACCTGCCCATGGTTGCACAGCAAGGAAGTGGCTGATTCCAGAACCTTTAACCACTGGAATTTCTGGTTAAATCACCCTGCATATGACCAGGAGCAGAAATCCCAAACCCAGACTCTGGTGACAAAACCATTATGGTGTGGATAATGGGGCTGAAGAAGCTTCTGCTGGGTGAATTATTTAAAGGCAGAGTTTACCTGCTTCACTTTCTGGCCTTCCATGGAGTTACTGATGTCAATCACAAAAACTACGTTTTTATTCAGATTTGTCAGGTTTTGGGGGGCAAAGAAGTGGGCAAAATGGTTATTGGCGACCTGAAACACACACAAAAAAACTAGTGAGGCATCTCTCACATGCACCCCTGCCCACCCTCTGAGGCTTGGGCCAGAAGCTTTGGGCTCACCAGGAGGTCACAGAGCCTTTCTCTATTGACATCATAGGTCACCTTGAAGTCTCCATCCATCAAGGTTGTGGAGCATGTGGGACAGGATTGCTGCTGGCCCACAGTGGGGCGGAAAAGCACATGACCCTGGAACCATCAAGAGTGTGAGGCATTACTGGTTTGTGCAGCTGCAAATAGGATGTTTGCAAAGAAAACATAAGGGTTGTGTGTGTGTGTGTGTGTGTGTGTGTGTGTGTTGCACTAGCATAAAAATGAGTCAGGTGGGCCCTTCATTCAGCTGCTGAGAGTACACACTTGTAGGTAGTAGGAGAGAAGACCTATTTCTTTGCTTATATGCTTCTAAATCATTGAGATTTTCTACAATAAGCATCACCACTTTGTATACAAAATAAAATAATAGTAGTATAAGAGCATGAGAGGATTAGTCAACTTAAACTATAGAATAAAAAAGCAAAGCTATAACTCCATGGTGAAAAATAGAACCCACATAGATAAAGAACAGAGGCTAGAAGGAAAGACCCAGAGTGTTTGTTAACACTCTGGGGTATCATATTTTGTTTAAAAGGAACCCCTCCAAAGCTGTAAGAAACATTTCTTTTAAATGAATCGTTATGGAGTCACTATCATAACTAGGAGAACATGAAAAGGTTTGCTCCTGGCTCTAGTGAGGGCAAGTTAGGAAGCAGGGTACTAGTTGGGTATCACCCACCCATATGTCATATTCCTCCAGGACCTGGGGACGGGGCAAGCATGGAGGCTTCTGGGATTCCTGCAAATGGGTGGCAAGTGACAAGGGGCAAGAGGCTGGGTAGGCCAAAGGCCTTTGCAAACATTATGTTTCCAAGAACATGAGTTTGGAATCCTAACCTCAACAGTATCTGACATTTGCTCATGTGCCCTGAATGCTTTCTTATGGGTGTAAAACAGGCAAAAAAAAAAAAAAAAAAACCAGCAACTCACCCCAGACAATTCAGCTAATGGGAGTGCGTCTTCCCCATCCACAGCATGCAGGCTTTTGCTAAGTTGCCCTGAGAACCAGGAGCATCAAGTTCCCCCAGATATCAATAATAAAACACCTGCCTCTCTTACCCTAGCCTGCAGCCCCGACCTGGTTTCCAGGCCAGACTTAGATACTCCATAAGGGGTTGGGCCAAGTTGAGAAGACCTGTTCCTCCTAGCCTCCAGCCATCCCATGCACCTCTTTGCCTGAGAAAGACTTCTTGATGAGTTGAGTCGCCAGTTCCTTAGGAAGGAAGGAGGTCTGGGCATCCAGTTTGCTGATCCCTTGAGGCTCAAAGATATCCACGTCGATCTGCATCATTGAAGCAATTCTTACAGCAAGGCTCCCATTTGGGCCATCATCAAGTCTCAGCCAAGAACCAATATGTGTCCTGGCCACCTACGATGTACAACGCCCACCCAGCACTGCAAAGGGCCTGGCCAATCAAAGGTGCTCCAAAAATATTGGCCAAATGAAGATGTACACGTCTACTCCCCTCAACTCGACTACCACTGAGGTGCCAGAGATAATTATAGTCCCTTAGGCTGCCCAGGACTTTATGGTTTATAAACTATCTGGATATTTAGTATCTCTTGTGATCCTTTCAGCAATCCTGGGACATGTAGGAACCCCCATTTTACAGATGAGCCAGCTAAGGCTTAGAGAGGAGGAAGAGATTGGAGGGTTCAGGGAGCTCCCTAGCCATGGAGATCCCAATAGAGCCCACCCTGAAGAGTAAGTCCTCTTCCCCTGTGCTCAGGCATGGGATGGGACAAGATGGGTACCAAGCCAATGCATGGAGCCACAGTGGGAGAGAAGCAGGAGTCCTGCTCCTGATACAACTCCTCTGGGTGTGTGGTCATCTCCAATCTACCTCAAAATGATGCACCAACTGCCTGGGCTTGACTTTGATGACAATGTTGTACTGCTTAAGTCTTCGCTTCAGCACCTCCTCGTAAGTCAGCCGGAACATGACTTTGCTCTGGGGACTGACGGTGATGTGGATGGTGAATTGCTCCATTGTTCTTCCTGAGGCTCTGGACATGCCACCAGAGGCAACAACACAAATAAATGGTAAAATGACATGTGGTTTCTTGTCACCTAAAGCATGGGCCTCAGAATCAATTTCTCTTATTTTAGTGTTGCTCCCATGTGTGTCCTTGACCCTCATCCTGTCTTAACTGGTTGGTGTTAGGGCCTAAGGACAGGGCCCCCTTTCTCCTTCAGGCTGGTCTGGGAGGTAGGCAAGTCAACACCAGCCTTGCCCAGTACACCTATGCTGGCGTTCAGGTTTGGGCAGTTTGCTCACTTCCCATCAGCCTGGGACTGCTCTCTACCAAAAGCTACTTTGTAGTCCTCAGATCTGTCCTGGTTGGGGAAGACAGCCTCAGAGACTGGGCCAGCAGAGCTCAGAACTCACCTGACAAGGCCAGCATTCTCTCCTGAGATGGCTGCTTTCCGGAACTGTTTCCATGCAGTCACTTTGTCCTTTATGTCTCCAATGAATGCTTTTCCATTTGCTGTGCTGCAGAGAGAAAGAAGCACTCATGGGAGGTCTCCCTCCCTGTTCACACAGGTCATTCATATTGGAGGTGCTCCCAGCCCAGACTCTGAAAAGGTCATGTCCAGGTGAGCACTCTTGGGAGGGTGTCCTTGCTGGCTTCCTACTGCTCACAAAGTTGTTTGGAGGCCCCTTGGCAGTGAGGTGGGCAGCCACAGCCAGAGTCCAGCAAGAAGGTTTGGACACTGGCCTTTGCTCCTTGGGCCCTAAGCTGAAAACATAGTTAGAGGCCATAGTTTACTCTCCACAATGGGAGCCCAGAACAGACCTGAAGGATTGTCCCTTCCCTCAGAGCTGGAAATGGCTTGGGAACTGAGGAGGTGGTCGACACTGTCTGGCTACTCTAAGCTGTGGTCTTGGGCTGGGCCTGGTGAATAGATAGCTCTAGGTGTGGGAGTCAGGCAGAGCACACACATGGCAAAGTCGCTGATGAAAGCTGTCTTAGGAATCTCTACATCGAAGGCCACTTGCTTGGCTTCATTGGCACTGTTGACCACTTGGCTGGTGATGACATAGTGGGCGAAGCGAGAGGTGACTTTGCAGTTGACTTTCAAACTCCGGATGATCACGCCATCGACAGCCTAAAGTAAGACGTAAGGGTACTATGGCCTGGGATGGGGATCTCTGAGCCATTGAGAGACCTTGTATTGTATTGGGGCTTAGCACCAAGTTCTGACTGACACGAGGTGCCTGAAGAACAGACTAGCCCTCCTGGGGAGACCCATTTGTTCTTTCCTCCTGAGTCCATGCAGTGGGGTTGAGGTAGGATGGGAAAGCCCCCATTTCCTGGAGACAAGAGTCCCTCTGCCCAGGGCACTAACAGAAGAGCACACCCCCGGAGTGAACAGGGAAAACAAGGCTGTAATAATGGCCCCACCACAGACTCCTTTGTTGAGACTCCTACTCACTGTGTCCACAGCCTGTCGCTTCTGTAAAACAAACCAGGGTCGATGTGAGTGTGAATGCTCAGGGCCCGCAGACTGTTAAGGAATAGGCATGGGACGCAGCCTATCACTCTTCCCCTTGGCCTGACAGCTCCAGTCAGAGCTGGTCAAGGTGGGTGGGGGTGGCTCCAGCCCCTGGGTTGAGGGTCTTGTATCCCTCCCTGGCCCCATCCAGGCCCGCCTGCCTGTTTCTGCCCCAAAGGTTGACCCACATACCTCGCTACTTTTGGGTCTTTTGGGTGAACCCCAAGCAGGAATGGCCTGTAGGGTGATGAGGGACACCAAGGATGTGCACAGCAGCACCCGCAGCCCCATGGCACCATCCATGGTCTCAAAGCTCCCGCTGCTTTGTCGCTTCACTCAGACCATTAATCAATACAGTGCTGGATAAACATAGATTAAACATTAGACAAGATGAAAGTAAATATTACAATTTGGAGGGTCAAAATTGACAGCAAAAGCTTTTTCCGTGCAGGGGATTCCCAGCTTCTGGCCAGACTCAGACTGTGCCCCTATGTATAGAACTACACTCAGCCAGCATGAATTGTGAAGACCCCAGCTGCTCATCTAATCCTGGGTCTGGCACAGGGCAACTCCAGTAATATGGTGACACATGTCAAGAAGCCACAGTTAAAAATGAGTCTCTAAACTTAGTTAAGTGTTATTTTCAAAATTCTTTAAGTATCAATGAATTTTTTAAATAGTCACACTTTGACTGGGGAGATAAATACCATGGCTTAGAAAGTGTCTGCCCATGTCTCGTTTCTTATGGTGCCAACTCCAGCAGTAGTTCTGCCAGAGGCAGTCTGGGTAGTCCTGGGATGTGCAATGGGCGCCCCATGCTGTGGGACAGTTGCTTCATTTCTCTGGACCTTCTCACCCAGATTTGGAAAGAACAGAAGTAGCCCCATCATTCTACCTCCTGGGCAGGGGTGCCTGGCAGGTAGAGTGAAGACCGAGATGAATGCCACCTTTTCCCTGGATATTCCTGGAGTGGGGCCTCTAAACCTGTAAGAGACATCTGTTATATTGGGGCTCAGCACTTAGCTCTGATGCAAGAGGCCAGCAAGTGACAGAGCAGGTATTCAAACCCTGATCTTTCAGACTCCAAAGCCCAAGCCTATCACATAATAACAGGAATACCCTCTTCATTATTAGAAAGGAGAAACAGAGTCGGAAGACCCCCAAAATACCTCTTGTACCTGCAATTTCTTAATTTTTTCCCCCAACCCCACCCTGTTCCCTACAAGCCACAGTATACTGGGCAGACATGGTTTTTGGTCAATCTACTCCATGGCCCTGAGTGGAATGTACTGGCTGCTGTGACCCTGATACAGTGAGGGGGCCCAGAGGCTCTTTGATCTCTGTTTGTTTGTCAGGACTTTGTCTCACAGAGCAGCTTCTGGGAAAAAGTTTATTGTCCCCAGGCCAGAATGACTTTCTGGTTTGTTTTCCGGCCTTCGTGAAAGATGAGCTGAATCAACATGAAACTGCATTGGAGGTTCTGTTTTTCTGCATCAGTATGGACTGAGCCCTGTGGAGGATTGGGCACAGTACCTGGCACTGGGATACCACAATGATGAAACTTGAGTGCTTTGCTGTGTTCAGTGAGCTGATGCCTTGGAAAAGAAGTCAGACATGTTAAAGGAAGCCCAGTGAATCCCAGGAGTGCTCAGAAGCAAAAGAGGAGTATGAAGGAACTGTAGATATCTGGAAGGGGGTAGAGCTCCACTCCCACAGTGCAGGGGTCTGAAAGTGGCTGTCTTTTGGGAGGGAAATACTAAAGCATTTTGAGCCAGGGTGTGGTGAGATCAAGACTGGGCTGTTGGGAGTTGGCTAGCACCTTAGCACATAGTGTTCCTTCTGCCTGAAAGTTTCTCAAACTTAAGCCCAAGCAATATTTGCTTGGGGCAACCTCCCCTGGATGCCTAGGCTGGGTTCAGTGACCCTTCTGCATTGCATTGACCTCACTTGGCGAGAATACTTTGTTATATGCTTTGTTGATTAATGGCCATCTCCCTCTTTGACTATAAGCCTCACAGAGGCAGGACTTACTTTTGTTCACTTTGTTCTCCAGGGCAGGGCAGCAGCCTTACACTATGCAGGCCCATACTAAATATCTGTAGAGTGAATGATGGATTTGACAAAGAGTAAATTGGGGGAGATAAAAAGCAGAGGGCAGAGCACAGAACCTTGGAATACCTCAAACCTGAGGGGAGCATGAGCAGTCAAAAGGGAATAGGAGTGGACAAGAGGTACAGGAGAACCAGGAAAGTTCTAGAAACCAAGAAACAAGAGGATTCCCCAGAGGGACAAAGGCTGATAAGAAGAGGGATAGATGAAGGCTAAGAAAAGCATCTAGAAAATATGAGTCATTTTCCAGGGAGCCTTTTTGGGGGTAGGTGGGACCAAGTGACTAGAGGGGAGTTTAGAAGTGACCAAGCCTTAAGTCTTCTAGAACAGGGGTCTCCAACCCCCAAGGCCACAGACAGATTCAGGTCTGTGGTCTGTTAGGAACTGGGCCACACAGCAAGAGGTGACAGGCAGGCAAGTGAGCAAAGCTTCATCTGTATTTGCAGCTGCTCCCCAGTGCTAGCATCACTGCCTCAGCTCCACTTCAGATCATCAGGCATTACATTCTCACAGGAGCATCGGTCCCTGGTGCCAAAAAGGTTGGGGACTGCTGTTCTATAATATTGTTTTGAATTTCTTAACTTCTCAGAGACTCTGTTTCCATAACTGTAAAATAAGAATGATAATAGTACTGGCCTCACAGAGTTGATGTGAAGAGTAAATGATCTAATGCATTATGGGAGAGGGCTGGAGATTAAGTGGGAAGGGGGAAGGGCCATGAATTAACATCTCAGGGTAATGGTATGCTCTATATTATGCATTCTCAATAGAGGCAATATTGCCCCCAACTGGGCAAATTTGGTTCTTAGATGTAGGCAGAAGAAATCTTACATTTCCAAGAGATGAACTTCAAGTCCTTGACACTCCTGGGTTGTAGAAGGTAAATATCTATCCCCTCAAAGGGACACAAACTTTACAGTTGCAAGCTTTGCAAATGCTCTAGGAAAGGGAGGTGTTAGCTGGTACAAACTACAAATTTTTTTTGGCAGCTTTGGGCTTTCATGTGCAGGTCTTTTAAGGGTTGCTGGGGTCCTACTAGGGACACTGCCTTAAGCTGTAAGAATCCATGCTAGAATTTGGTCAAATCATTTAGTGCGGGGTAGGGCTGGGGAAAGGATGGAGGTCCTTGCACTATGAGAGTTCCTTGCACTTCTCAATACATAAGCTGAAGTGTTTAGAAGTGAGGTGTACTGATATATCTAATTTACTCTTAAGTGAATAAAAAATAAGCTGGATTGCTGAACATGTGACAAAAGGGGAAAAAACAAACGTTACTTCTAAGAGTTTAATCTGTCACCACCACTGCTCCCATTAGAATGTGAGCTCCGTGAGGGCAGGGAGTTTGTTGGTCTGGCATATTGTAGGCGGCCAATAAATATTTTCAGAACGAACGTGTAATGCTTGCAAAGCGCTTAACACAAGTGCTCAATAAGCCGAAGCTTCCTAGACCTTATTTTTTGCCGGAAATCCGGAAGTTCCCAGCAGAGGAGCTGAGGCGGAGGGCGGCCGCAGGGCACAGAGGAGTCGCTCTGGCCGCCTGGCACCTCGGCTCTATGGCGGGTCCTCCGGAGACGGCGGGACCACTCTAGCCGTCTGGTACCTTGGCTCTGTGGAGCCTCCCAGGCCGCCGGAGCATGCGCGCGGCTGCGCCGGCGGGGATCGCTATGGCAGCGGCGTCACCGTGGGCCGGTTAGCGCTCGGGCCCGGGCCCTGCTGCCTCCGCAGCCTCAGGTACCGCAACTTCTCGGACATGAGCCGGGCGTCCTGGTGTAGCCTCCTGCCCTGCCCTGCCCTCCGCCGCCGCCGCCGCATCCCGACTGTGGGCCAGCGCCGGGAACATGCCCCTGGCCGCCTACTGCTACCTGCGGGTCGTGGGCAGGGGCAGCTACGGGGAGGTGACGCTCGTGAGGCACCGGCGGGACGGCAGGCAGGTCGGCGAATTTGGGGCCCGTCATGGGGGTGAGGGCACGCAGGGGTTCGCCGAGGGCACCACCATCCAAAGGTTAGGTCCCGGGATGGTCTGAAAGGGTATTCATCTCTGATGGCACTTCCTCAGGGTAAATGTCCAAGACCACCAAGACTAGGCCATGCCGTCTCATTATATGCATCCCGAATAAACACCCTATAGTTCTCCTACAGAACCTGGTAAATATTACTCCTTGAACAACGGGCCCCATACATCCGACGTGGAGACTACTGGACTCATTTAAAACTCAACTCATCACCTCCCTGCCAGACCTTCTTTTATTATCCCCATTTCAGTGAGTAGCACCACCAACCAGCCAGTTGCCCAAGCTGGACACCTGGAAGTCATTCTTAACTCCCCTCTCTCCCCTACCCCCATTCATTTGTCCACTGAGCCAATAGGCCTCTTCTCCATCTACACTGGTACCACCCCAGTCTGGGACACCTTTATCTCTAGGTAAACTATTGTCAAGTCCTCCCACTGGTCTTCCCTGCCACATGACTTGCTTTTCTCCAGTCCATCCCTGTCATTGCAGTTTCAGTGATTGTCCTAAAATTTATATCTAATGTTGCCACTCCTTTGCTTAAAGCACTTTATCTCATTACCCTCAAGCCAGTTATTAATATGGTTTATAAATAGGGTGACCATATTGTACAAACTGGGACAATTTTGAAACTGAAAGGAGACATTACTAATTACATTACTAATTGACTGCCTCAGACAAACTTAGAGGAGATAGGCCCTTAAGTATAAAGCCTCACTTGTTCTGCTTTGTCTCAGGTGTTGGTCACTCTGCCTGGAACAAAAGGTCAGGCATAAGAGATTTATTCCATAGTCAAAGGGGGAAGGGAGGGTCACTGAATTTTTTGAGTCAAGGCTGGGATTCTAGCTGTAATAATAACCTCTCAGTAATTTACATTTTACAAAACACATTTATGTATATGTTTATCAAATAATGAATTCTATGCTTTTTATTTGACCGAGGACAGTGTATTAGGTGTTAGAGGATACTGATTTTTTTTTTAAGTGGGAATAATTTTGTGTGTTGATGGTCATTAATTTTTTAACTGTTTTGAGCTATGGATTCTTTTGAGTATCTAATGCAATCCATGGACCCATTCTGTCTGCAGAAATTTTTTGTGAGCCCTATCCTGCTAAAGTTTAACATGTAAAAAGTACCATTAATGATAGCAAATGTTTTTCCCAACTTTGCGCTTTGACTAGGTTATTAGGCTGCAGAAAATTTGTTTTGAGGACATTCGGGAGAACCCTTAACTACTTTTGAACCTATAAAACTGGTTTATTTGTGCATTGTAAAAACATGTGTTTTCTTCTGTAGTATGTCATCAAAAAACTGAACCTCCAAAATGCCTCCAGCCGAGAGCGGCGAGCTGCTGAACAGGAAGCCCAGCTATTATCTCAGCTGAAGCACCCCAATATTGTCACCTACAAGGAGTCATGGGAGGGAGGGGATGGTCAGCTATACATTGTCATGGGCTTCTGCGAAGGAGGTGATCTATACCGAAAGCTCAAGGAGCAGAAAGGGCAGCTTCTGCCTGAGAGTCAAGTGGTGGAGTGGTTTGTTCAGATCGCTATGGCTCTGCAGGTACTGTCCAGACTCACGGACTCACAGTATCCCACTTGCTTCAAAGGAACAGGGGGGATTTTAGGAAAATTTAATCCTGTGGCAGAGTGTGTGGAAATGCAAAACATGTTTACGTTTTAATATACACATAATTCAAAAGCAGGCGTATTTTAGGAAAAGATTTCCCCCAGTACGTACATGCAAAAAATGTATTTTTTTGAAAATCCAATTATGAAGTGGACCCAGTTGCTCATGTTCTAGCACTGGAATGTTTCTGAATGGGTGATATGCATATTGAAGTAGACATGGATTTCATGTCTAATTGGAGGGAAAGCCAGTGTTCTATTCGTTTATTATTTATAGGAAATTCCATTTTAAGGGCCCTGAGTTGACAAAGAGAAAAGAATGACCATGTTTGTTATCAACTAGTCAGCTGTGTCATTAGCCCAAGGTGACTGGACAAATGAAAATGCATAAACTGTGGGGATTTAGGCTTTAATCCTGTGGCAGAGTGTGTGGAAATGCAAAACATGTTTATGTTTTAATATACACATAATTCAAAAGTGAGACTTTTATGAAATACCACTCAAACTGGGCATATTTGTCCAGAATTAACTGACCTTGTTTAACTTCTGAGATACTCTCTCTAAATAAAAATGATCTTATTATATTTGAAAACATTAAGCTGAAGATTTTATGAGTTCAGGAAGAATGTTCATCTGACCTTGTATAAATTGCTTTCCTGCCTTCAATGGGAGTTTGTAAGCATGTTTTTTTTAACTGAATGCATATAATGATAAATGGTATAATGGTCAAAGTACCAGGGAACAATTGTGAATGACATCGGGCAAATTAATGCATGGAACTTAATTTATTTTACTGTGGAAAATTGCAAATTAGACTTTTTTTTTAGAGAATATAAAACAATTGTGTTTTAATATGTAGGTAACTCTATCTCATGTAAGTATTGATGATATATAAGAAGTCAGAATAAATAAGTAGATAAATATATTTATATTTAATGAACTTTTCTCTTTTTAGTATTTACATGAAAAACACATCCTTCATCGAGATCTGAAAACTCAAAATGTCTTCCTGACAAGAACAAACATCATCAAAGTGGGTGACCTAGGAATTGCTCGAGTGTTAGAGAACCACTGTGATATGGCTAGCACCCTCATTGGCACACCCTACTACATGAGCCCTGAATTGTTCTCAAACAAACCCTACAACTATAAGGTAGGGTTGGGCTGTGTGCACCAACTCACACTATCTCTAGGACAGTATTCATAATTTCAAAGCCCATCAGAGTAGTTAGATCAAAGAATCTTTTGTGAATTGGTTTAAGGAAAATGTCTTTTTTTTTTTAAGAGGAAAAATATAAATAAGGCATTTTGATGTATAACCATTTACTATTTTTCTTTTCTAGTCTGATGTTTGGGCTCTTGGATGCTGTGTTTATGAAATGGCTACCCTGAAGCATGCTTTCAATGCAAAAGACATGAATTCTTTAGTTTATCGGATTGTTGAAGGAAAGGTAAAGAATATTCTGGAACTAATTATTAATATTTGGAGCAAGGTTAATTAAATGCACTTTGTAAGTAGCTACTAGCAAAAGTGAGTAATCATTGATGTTGGGTGGCTAGTTAAGATTGGTGGGTCCTTTCTGTGAGGAAGGTTGAACTAGAGGAAAAGGAATTGATCATTTCTTAATATTTATAAAAGTGGCTTCATGGTTCTGATGGTTTTTTGAAAACCACTACCTGTCGCCACAGGATGTGCAGGTGCCCTCAGAGACTATTGGTAGTTTCTTCTAGGCAGCTTATGATTAAATGAGCCCCATTTAAAATGAGTCGACTCTGTTTGCACTCATGTCTCTTTTAATAATCATCACAATCACTAGAAACCAGTTAAGAATTGCTGAAAACATTGTGTATGATATAAATGCCACAGTGACCAACTTTATATGTTATTTCCATGAGACTGGTTGCCCTCTACAATGTTAAGCATCTACACACCATTGTTTAAGGATATAAATTACCTATTGATTCTATTATACCAAGACATTTAATTTTTTATTTTGAGAATATTGAAAAACATAAAGTAAAATTTGTCCATAATTCTACTACTTAAAGGATTCAACAAGAAAGAAATAAAATTCCCCTCTCTCTTCCATTTTCATCCGCTGGAGATAACCATTGCTAATAATTTCATGCATGGCCTTTTTGGCTTTTCATGTCATAAATAGATATAACTTTAGGTGTACATATGCACATATACACACAGATACTTTTAAAAAGTAGCTAAAACAATCAGGCTGTACATATTGGTACACAACTCACTTTTTAAACTTAATATATGAGTACCTATTAAGTCCTTATTTTTTAAGAGGCTGACTGATATTTTATTAGAAGGATGTACCATAGTCCACTCCACAAGTCCTCTATGGATGGCCATTTAAGTTGTTTCTAGTTCTTAACTACCACAAGAATGATACTGCAGTGAATATCCTTATTTCTGAAGTCTTTAAGTGGCACAGCTGGTTTGAAGGATATACTTTTACAATTTTACAACTTGCTGTTATAACCAGGACACCAGTACACTTCCTGTAGATTAATACATTGGTTATTTTCTGCTTATGCAGATAGTGGCTTGAAATAGATATTAGAAAACCTCTGCCTTCATTTACTTTGCCTCACAAGACCACTAGTCATAATTGCTGTATTATTTCTCTTTGTAGTTGCCGCCAATGCCAAAAGATTATAGCTTGGAGCTGGCAGAACTGATAAGAACAATGTTGAGCAAAAGGCCTGAAGAAAGACCCTCTGTGAGGAGCATCCTGAGGCAGCCTTACATAAAGCACCAGATCTCCTTGTTTTTGGAGGCCACCAAGGCGTAAGATAATTCCCTTGCAAATAGCTGGGCTATATAGAGGGAATAAAAGAGGGTGGCTTTTATAATTTTAATGTGCAAGAATTTATGGTGAGCTGCTTTTAAACACGAAATAAAATTGCACAATTAGAACATGTATTGAGATTTGCTTAATTTTTTAAATCAGAAATCTAGCGAACCATTTAGAGAATCACTTTGATATTCCTTAGAGGGTTCTAAGACGTATTAGTATGATTCTTTTAAAATAATGTGTTTTAGAAACTATGTTAAAATGAGACATTATCTAAAAAACCTGTTACATTATTTAGTATGTAAGGTGATAATCACATCTAAAATATAGTGCTCAAATTTCTGAAAGCTCATAAGGTTACTTCTTCACTCATAACTTTTCAAGAGAAAAAGAATTCCTTTCTTTGACTTATAGGTCCTGCCTTCATTAAACAATTGTTCCAAGATATAATACTTAGCTCTACAAAAGACCTTCATGATCTCTGCTTTGTGAAATGTTAAATTTTGGGGGCAATGATAGAATGGCCCCAGAGGATAATGAAGGATCATCTTGTTTATGTTGTCTACAATTTCCCACCAAGTAGTCCTTTGGCATTCCATTTGCAGTGCTGGTCTTCATGCTCCCCTTGAATTTGCCACAGGTTTAGTCCAGTTGTAGAAACGTCACACTAAAATAAAATAGATATTATTTCTTTATATGTTTATTCTGCATGTCAAGGCTGAATATACCAATCATTTTTACTCTCAACCTTAGCAAAGCAGTTGTGGTGGTGTTACAAACATGTGAAACTTGAAGATGAAAATGATCCTGGTATTTCTTCTGTACATGAGGCAATTTCTCAGATTTTTTTTTTTTTGAAATTGTTTTGTATTTACAGAAAAGTTGCAGAGATAGTACAGAGACTCTCTGCATGTTTGGTATTCAGTTTTTGCTACCATTATCATCTTACGTTGTCGTGGTACATTTGTTAGTACTAAGAACCCAACATCACTACCTTACTGTCAGCTAAACTCCAGACTTTATTTGGCTTTCCCCAATGTTTTCACTAATATTGAAAGGATCCAATCCAGGAGATTATATTACATTTAGTCCTCATGTCTCTTTAGTGAACTTGGGTCTGTGACAGTTTTCGCTCTCTTTGTTTTTCATGACCTTGATTGTTCTTGAAGTGCACTGGTCAAGTATTCTTGTTTCTTGGTTTTTAGAAGTCTGTTTTATATAAATGGAGTAGTTTTATAAGGGGGTGTAATATATATAGACTTTTCCTCATATACATAAAAACCTTTACTCTTCCTTATATTAATAATGCCTTATTTTTCTTTTCTTCCTCATAAAGAAAAACCTTCAAAAATAATATTAGAAATGGTGACTCTAAATCCAAGCCTGTTGCTTCTGTGGTTTCTGAAAAGGCTGAATCAAATCATGAAGTAGTTCTTTCCCAACCACATGCTTCTGAGAGTTCCAAAACACATGTAATGGTATGTTTCTTTTTAAAGGGTACGTGTTTTAGAAACTGTATTAAAATAATAGGTTATCTAAACAAGTTATTTTATATGAAATGATTAGACTTCGCTTGATATTCTGTTGTGTGATTAATCATGTATTGTAAAGAAAGAATATCGGTGAAAGTGATTCATTTAGCCTACTTTATCCAAACTGTTTATGAAGTCAGTGCTGTAATAACTTTATCCTAAGAACTTTTTTTATGGAGGTGAAATTTACATAACAAAGTTAAACATTTTAAAGTGAACAGTTAATTGCATTCAGTACATTCACAGTGTTGTGCAACCATTACTTCTATTTAGTTTCAAAACATTTTCACATCACCCCAGAAGGAAACCCCCCATGCTCATTAAGTAGTTATCCTCATTCCCACCCAGAGCCTGGGAACCACCAATGTGTTTTCCGTCTCTATGGATTTGCCTATTCTAGATATTTCATATAAATGGAATCATACAATATGTGACATTTTGTGTCTTGCCTTCTTTCACTTAGCATAAAGTTTATGAGGTTCATCCACATAGCATGTATCAATTATTCATTTATTTTTACATATGAATAATATCCCATTGTATTCACTGGTGGATATTGACTTGTTTTCACCTTTTGGCTCTTGCTGTGATCATTTGTATACAAGTATTTGCTCGAGTACCTTTTTTTAGTTCTTTTGGGTATATACCTAGGAATAGAATTGCTGGGTCATATGGTAATTCTATCTTTAACTTTTCAAGGAACCACCACGTTGTTTTCCATAGCAGTCAAACTATTTTACATTTCTACCAGCAATCCACGAGAGTTCCAATTTTTTTCACAGCCTTGCCAACTCTTGTTGTTTCTGTTTTTCTGATTCTAGCCATCTTAGTGAATGTGAAGTGGTATCTCATTATAGCTTTTATTTGCAATTCTCTAATGATTAGTGTCACAGAGCATCTTTTCATAAGCTTTTTGGCCATTTGTATGCCTTCTTTGGAGTTCTACTAAAGTGTCCTTTGCCCGTTTTTTAATTGTTTTTGGTCATTGAGTTCTAAGAGTTCTTTCTATCTTCTGGATATTATAAGCTTTTTAAAAATATGCTTTTGATTTACAAACATTTCCTCCTTTTCATTTTCTTGATGCCTTTTTATGCACAAAATTTTTTGATTTTGATGAAGCCCAGTTTATAATTTTTTTCTTTTATTGCTCATGTTTGGTATCATATCTAAGAATTGCTTGCCAAATCCAAGATCATGAAGATGTATGCCTCTGTTTTCTTTTAGGAGTTTTATAATTTTAGCTCTTATATTTAGGTTGTTGGTCCATTAAAATTTTTTTTTATTGTAGAAAAATATATATACCATAAAATTTGCCATTTCAACCATTTTTAAGTGTTCGATTTAGTGACCTTAATTATGTTCACAGTGTTATGCAACCATCACCACTATCTTCCAAAACCCTTTCATCATTCCAGGCAAAAACCCTGTACCTATTAAGCAATAACTCCTCATTTTTCCTACTCCCAAGTCTTGGTAACCTCTAATCTACTTTCTGCCTCTATGAATTTGCCTATTCTGGATATTTTATGTAAGTGGAACCGTACAATATTTATCCTTTTGTATCTGACTTGTTTCACTTAGCATGTTTTCAAAGTCTATCCACGTGCCAGAATTTCATTTCTTTCTATGGCTTTATAATATTCCACTGTAGTATACCTCATTTTGTTTATCTGTTCATCTGCTAATAGATATTTCGGTTGTTTCTACCTTTTTGCTCTTGCAAATAATGCTGCTATAAACATTGGTGCACAAATACTTGTTTGAGTTCCTACTTTCTGCTCTTTGGGGTGGGAGTGGGATTTCTGGGTCACATGGTAATTTTGTGTTTTAACTTTCTGAGGAGCCTATTGTTTCATTTTGAGTTAAATTTTTTATATGGTGTAAGGAGTGCTGTTATAACTTGGAAGCATGTTTTCACTCAGGGTGAAGACAAAGGTTTATCCCAGGAGAAGCACATAGACATTGGTCCTTTGAAGACACCTGCAAATCTGAAAGGCCATACCTGCAAACCAGACATGAGCAGTGCCACAGAGTCACTAGCCACAATCAGTAGAGTGAATATTGACATCTTACCTGCAGAAAGAGACTTGAGTGATGGCTTAGTTCAAGAAAGTGAGCCAAGACACACAGATGCCTCTAATGAGCTAGAAGGTAAATGCAGTATTTCTCAAGCTAAGGAGAGGCTGCAGGATAACACTAAGTCCAGCACTCAGCCTGAAAACCTGATTCCTACATGGTCTTCTGACGATGTCACTGTGGAAAGAAATGACCCAGTAAAGCCTGTACAACCCTTAAATGACCAAAAGCCTAAGGACCAGGTAAGTGATATGCATGAGTTATTGGTTTCAGAGGAAAGACTGGTAAGAGCAGGTACAAAGATATAGGTTGTGTTATTTGGTTGTACTCTAGTTGTTTTAGGAAACCCAGTTGTTATGTGTATGTTTAAAATCAATAGAAACCAAAGGATGAGACCCAAGGAATCCTTAGATCCCTTCTGTGCCCTGGCGTAGGGTACTTGTTGGAAGCATGCTATTTGTATGTTTTTTCCTATTTCTACATCACCCTTCCTTAGTTTTCGAAATGATGGATGGTTCCAACGTTTAGATAATATCACATTCCTTCTTGCTTTTGAAAAGTTAGTGGATTTACCTGATTTCTTAAGTTCAGGAATAAAAAAATATTTTATTTATTGGAACCAAAGAGAAAGAAGACGAGGAAAAAAGGAAAAGAACAAAACAATTTTGATACTGAGAGATTATTCTGAGTAAATTTAATAATTATCTTCTACTTGAATGTGTAAAGATGCCTAAATTAAATGAAGCATGGTGATAACTGAGCATTAGAGTGAAAGAATGTATGATTACGTTTTTATGTGTAAAATATTTTAAAAATATATTTAACAAGGTATATTGACTTTATGATTTATATACAAATTTGATATATTACATGTTTTATTTAGCATTATCTTTTATAAACATATTAAAACTATTTTATACATTTACATTCAGATGTCTTTAATGAAGTTTTTGTTTTTATGGAAAAGTACATGTATAATGCTCTTGTCATTTAAAGTCATTGGATTGAAACCAAAATATATTCTAAGCTTTCTTTAGACACAGGAATCCTTAATTCTTATAGATAAAATTATATGTATGCCGCTTGTTCTGCTTGGCTGTCAAATTAAGTTCAATTTTATTTCTTTTATTTTCTTCATTAAAAAAATTTTACGTACAGGTTCAGTGGTTTTTAGTATATTCATAAACAACTGCAATCATCAATACTGTCTAATTCCAGAACATTTACATCACTTCAGAAATAAACCCCATACCCAATGATAATCACTCTTTCTTCTTGCCCCCAGCAGCCAGCACCTGTTGTCTATATGGATATGCCTATTCTGAGCATTTTATATAAATAGAATCATACAATATATGGCCTTTTGTGTCTGGATTTTCTTACTTAGTATACTGTTTTTTAATGTTTATGCATGTTGTAGTATGTACCAGTATTTCACTCCTTTTTATTGCCAATACAATTCTACTATATGTATGTATATACCAAATTTTATTTATCTATTTATCAGCTGATGAACATTTGGGTTTTCACTTTTTGCCTACTATAATGATGTTTTGTTGTGTTTAGTGTATAAACCTTAAACTACTTTTGTTAAATTTATTTCTAAGTATTTTTTCCTTTTGATACTGTTATAAATGGAATTGTTTTCTTAATTTCATTTTCATAATGTCCATTGCTTATGTATAGAAATACAGTTGGTTTTTGTATATTGATCTTGTATCCTAATAGCCTTGCTGAACTCATTTATTGGTTCTAATAATTTTTTTTATAGTGGACCCCTTTGGTTTTCTGGATATGAGATCACGTCATCTGTGAATAGAAGTAGTATAACTTCTACCTTCCAATGTGGATTGCTTTATTTCTTTTTCTTGCCTAATCGCCCTGACTAGAATCTCTAGTACAGTGTTGAATAGAAGTGTTGAGAGTGAATATCCTTGTCTTGTTCCTTATCAAATTCATTTCTTATATCATACTTTTAGAGCAGATTTTTTGTTTGATAGAATTTTATATCCAGCATTTCCTTTTGTTATGTTGTTATTGTATTTAAAAATGGAAGAACTTTTTTTAGGACCAGTTGGATTTCATGGAGAAATTCCCTAAGTCATTTGTTCTGTCACTCTTGTACTTGTATAAGCTTTATTTTAAACAGTCTATTCTTTCTACCAGCAGAGAAACCTTTACTTCACTCTTCAGACTTGTATCAATCATTGTTTACTATCTTGGTCTTTTTGTTTAGCTTGCTTATTATGTAATATTGTAAAATTATATCATTTACTATATTTTATATATAATATTAGATGTACTTTTAAAGAATGTTTTTTAAATTATTTTACCTATAGGAATCCTTGTTTTGTGTTTGTCAGAGGATATGAATGATAGATGATAATGTCTCTTAGAAGCAATTTCACCTTGTATTAATTAATATCACATTGTTTTTGTTTCTAAAATTATCACATAGTGGGCTCTTGATAAAAATTGTTGATTAAATCATATTCAATTACTAGTGTCCATCTACTTGAAAATTTTAATAGTTAAAAATTGTTTTAAAATGTAAGCATCTATTTTATTTTAATGTTTGGTATGAATTTGTTTCTAAAATCACCCATCACAATAAAATACTAAGTCCTTGGTGATCTTTATAATTTAAAAGGTAATTTATTTTATCATCACTAATGCTAGTAAATAGCTCTAATTTTTTTGAGTATCTTATATGTGCTAAACATAGTCTTAAGTACTTTAGTGTTAGTGCACTATCTTCAATGCTCCCCTAACAGTTATACAAATGTGTGTGAGGCATTATATCCATTTATAGATGAAGAAACTGAAGTTCAGGAAGATCAAGATTCTCACATATGACACACATCTAACTCCAGATTCAGTGTTCTTTTCATGATGCTTTAAAGAGCGTTTTTCATGGTGTATCCAAATTACTGATGTTTACTTGGGAAATACATGTATATTAAATTGATTTCATTTAAAACTAAGAAAAGTTTTCTGGAATAGGAAACCTAGTAAAAGTTATGAAAAGATAATAAAAAACTAAATCAAACATCAGTAGTTTCAGGTTAATAACAGTATGAGTAATTTGATTAAAGTAATTATTTTTTTAATTTGAGAAAAGAGAAAAAAGCCAGAATATATGAATAACTAATATAAGCATTTCATCTTTGCCTGTCAACACTGCAAATAAACATTTATTTTGAGAAAAACAACTTCTCATTTTTATTTACATTTTTAAAAGTAGATATGGAGGTTTTGGCCATTTGGAAATTCAAAAGTCTATTTCATTGTTGTTGTTTTTGTTTGTTTGTTTGTTCAAGAATCAAGTTGCTGGTGAATGTATTACAGAGAAAGAGGACAGAATCCACCCAGGTTTACAGCCACAGAGCTCTGGGTCTGAACCCTCCCTGTCTCGACAGCGACGGCAGAAGAAAAGAGAACATACTGAACACAGTGAGGAAAAGAGACAGGTTGGCCAAGATCTCTTTGGAATAAGTTGTGCCACTGCTTATGAAATAGACTTTAGGAAGCTCAGTTTCTGTTTAGAATGGTTAACAGTTGCCAGAAAAGGCACACAAGAAATGTGGGGAACATGTGGAGAAGGGTGATGATGGCAAGATGCTAAATATTAGTTTTCAAGTATCAATAAGTTGGAAGCAGAGTAAGTGTCTTATCTTCCCCAGCAAAGCTAGAGATCATCTTGAGAGTTAAAGGAACAGGCTAACAAGGGGAAAGCTTTATCCTTCCTGTTATATTGAAGAAAAATTTCTCCCTTCTGCATAAAATCATGTTGACACCTCATTTCTTTTTTTCTTTAATGAGACGTTACATCTCATTTCTTGAAGTAACTTTCATAGGCACCCTCTTATAAGCTGCTTAGCTGGTTAGTCACTTTTGGCAGAATTTTTTTCCCCAAAATTCAGTGTTTTAAAGTTTTTGAGAGCAAATCCTGACAAATATATAGGAGACTTACTGACGGGGGAACTTTGGAGGTGGGTTATCATCATAGGAAACTGATAATCTCCCTCTCTTTTTAAATTATTTAAGTTCCAAGAGGCTCCTCAACTTTTGCCTTCTCTTTCTACTGTTGGAAAAGTGGATGTCACAGCAACCCAAAAGGATACTGAAAACCAAAGCAGAGTGGTCACTGGGCCTGTGAATAGTTCGAGGAGCAGTGAGATGTCATCATCAAAGGTTTGTGGAGAGTATATGTTGGATTTTTTAAAAACCTTCTTATAAAGCTTTTATGGTTATAAAATCCTATATATATTATGAAGTTTTGTGTTAAAATATCTTAGCCCTTCTTTTTGCCAAACACTGGAAGGGATAGATTTGTGATTCTCAGCAGAAGCATTGATTGAAATGGACAGATTCTATAGTTTCAGAGATGGTCACTTGTGGTTAACTAAGAAGACTAAGTAGGTTCTGAATGGAAGAAGTGCAAAATTCCCTAACTATCCTTCCAAAAATGAGTACAGTACTTTCAGAAATGAGGGCTGTGATTAGTCCTTGCTAGTAGTTGTACCCTTATTGCAGTCTGATTTCAAATGGATACTGCTTTAAAATGTGCAAAGCCTTTTCTTAGTGCTGTATGATTTATCATGCATCATAGGTATTATAAGAATAGTGAGTAGAAATGGAAATAACTCTGACTTTCTTTAAAAAGGATAGACCATTGTCAGCAAGAGAGAGGAGGCGACTAAAGAAATCACAGGAAGAGAGATTCCCCTCAGGTAAAGTTGTTCTATTTCCTTCATCTTTTGGAGGTTATTGCTGTGACTTATGGACATAAGCATTGGTTCTGATTTTGAGGTGTTAAGAATTTTCAAGCATCAGTAATACATCTAGGAAACTGATTTGGAAGAAATTTTGAAATTTCTTAGTCAAGCTTTTAGAAACAAATCAGCATAGGCTGTTGGACCCAGAACTTGTATTATCAGTGGAAGAGGATATTAAAAAGAGCAAGAGGGCTTTGAGTGACAATATCTCCTGGGATATTTCAGACAGGAAATTGAATGTTTAATTTGTTTCCATGTTCAGAGTTTGCTGGTCAAAGAAGTGCTGTCTTATCAGGAATAGAGAGGAAGTGGGGAGAATAGTGCTGCCCGGGGCTGAGGACTGTGATCATTCCTATTACTATTATCTAAAGACAATACTAGCAGTTTCCATTTATTGAATACTAGCTACATGTCATGCATTATGGTAAGCATTTTAAGGGCATTATCTCATTTCATATTTACAGTAACTGTCAAAGGTAGGCAGCATTATTCCTTTTTTGCAGCTGAGGAAACAGGCTCAGAGGGATTAAGTATCTGGCTCAAGGTCACAGAGCTGGTAGACCTAGAGGTGAGCTTTGAACTAAACTGTTAGATACTAGAGTGATGATTAATATGCTGCCTGAGTTACTTCTAGGCTGGCCCTTACAGGGGTATCTTTCATACACAATGCAAAGCCCTCTTCTGTTGAGGCCAGCCCACAAACAACAGGTGGGGGTGGTCACTTTTTCAGGCCCTTCAGTGAGGAAAGCTTCTCTGAGTGCAACGGGGCCAGGGAAGCCACAAGAAGAAAGCCAGCCCACCCCTGCCCGATGGTTGTCTTCTGACCAAAGCTTTGCTCAGGTACATTACTTGGTTCTAAGGGAAAAGGTGGACATATCTACATTTAGCAAGCCTAATACAGTAAACCTCATAAATGCTAGCTCCATTTACTTCTGCGACAGTGCTGGCTTAAGTTATACTTTTTTACTCTTGATAAGGAAAAAAACTGATCAATAATAATTGAAAGGATTATGTTTGCTTAAGGGAATAAATTTTTCAGGCACTCCTCTAAACAATTGGTAGCCTAGTTAAATATCTTTCTTGGGTAGTCTTTAAAACAAGACAAAGGGCTTTCACTAGGCAACACTTTGCTTATTCTGCTACATTACCTATATAACCACCTTCCTGGCCAGATTTTAGTCTCACGTGCTCAGTTTCCTGTTTGTGACAAAGTACTTTACCTTCTCATCTGGTGGCTAAATGGTTAATTTAATTGCAAGGTTTTCAACCATGTATTCCAGTTTCTGACATTATTTTTAAGAACATATTATTTTTTTAAAAATGGAAACTTCCTGCCCTTGAAAGAAATGAAGATTTGTCTATTATTTAGTTGTTTCACTAATTAAGAAAATCCTATTTCCCAAAATTGTAAAGTTTGCATGTAATTATACCAAATAATCCTTAAAGCATTTTAACAGTGCCTCACATATGAGTAAGCTGAGGTTGCTTTTATTTAGGTGGCATTCTATCTAGTTTAAAATGCTAATATTCCCTGTGGTACCAGCCTTCTGCTTAGGAGTTGGAATACTAGAAATGTTTCCTATCCTCTGGAAAGGAAATTTCTTCATAGTAGAGACTTTCCAGGGCCTTGTAAAACTTCACCTTCATGTTCCTCAGGCTTCACTTGTGAACTTCATGGGTGAACTGGGACATCATTGGGTAAAGTAACTTCAATTTTTATATCCATTAGTTTCTCCTGTTAAATTGGACATAGGTGCACATTATATCTAGACATAGCATCTAAAACTATTTTTATGAGTTGCATTCTGGTTATGTGGAATTTTGTTTTTTCAAACATTAACAGGAAAGGAAACTTACCCATTGTTTCTCAGAGGAAGAGTTAAGTTCTTCTACAAGTTCAACTGATAAATCAGATGGAGATTCCAGAGAAGGGTAAGTTCTTGTTTTTCTGTGTCCTTTCATAAACTAGTTCTGTTTGAATTAATCCTAAATGTATACTTATAGTAGTATTCAGATCCGTAGTATTGTCATGAATAACATTATAAATGGTTTTTGGTATATGCTAGAACTAAAAATATCTTTCTTGATGAAGACATCTAATTTTCATTCAGAATTCTTAAGAAGGTCTGTGGGTTTATAGTTTTCATCAGATTTGGAAAATTTTTTGGCTTTTATTTCTTAAGATATTTTTTTGGACCCCCTCCTGCCTTCTTGAGAATTCTAAGTACATGTATATTAATTGTTTAAAGGTGTCCCACAACTCATCGATGATGTTCGTTTTTTTTAGGCATTTTTTCCTTTTTCATTTTTTACAGAATCTGTTGCTATATCTTTGGTTCTGTAAGCCAGAAAGACTGTGGGTTTTCTGTTTTACTTTAGCGGCCTATGGCTTGCCCGGCTAAAAGAATCTTTGCCTTTACATAGTTGATTTTTGTGTTTTGTCCAGAGTTTATACTTGTTATTTGTGGAAGGGTCTGTCTGTATGCGCATAGTTGGCCATTTGGAAGCAGAACTTCCTAAAGACCATTTTGCATATAATTTTTAATGAAAAATTCTTGTGAAGCCAATTAAATAACAAGTGGGTTTTTCCCCCCTCAGGAAAGGTCATAAAAATGAAATGAGTGACTTGGTACAATTGATGACTCAGACCCTAAAACTGGACTCTAAAGAGAGCTGTGAAGATCTCCCAGTGCCAGATCTAGTGTCAGAATTTAAACTTCATCGGAAGTATCGGGACACACTGATACTTCATGGGAAAGTTGAGGAAGAGGCAGAGGAGCTCCAGTTTAAAGAGCTACCTTTAGGTAATCAGTTTATTCTTTACAGAAAACTGGAGAGTATGTTTATTGGAGAAAAGTTTCAAACCAAGGAGATAATGCTTGCAAACTTTTTTGTCTTCTTCTTATTTCTCTTGGATATCTCTGTATAAGGTATATCTTATTTTATGTAACAGTGTGTTCCTGAAAAGTTGTGTGTAATTTTTACAGCTTAAAGGTTTGTGGCAATTTTGCATTGAGCAAGTCTGTGTGGCACCAGATGATGGTAGTAAAGGATATTTTAATTAAGGTGTATACATTGTTTTTTTACTATTGCACACTTAATAGACTAAAGTATAGTGTAAACATAACTTTTATATGTGCTGGGAAGCCAAAAAATTTGTGTTACTCATCTTATTGTGGTAGTCTGGAATCACACCTGCAATATCTGTATATATTTTTAGTCATTAAAAATACATCACATCATTAAACTAAACTCTTGTCAAAGTGAAAAGAATCTTAACATGACAAGATTTTGTTTTTTAAAACATTGCATTCTTCTTGCTACAGTGGTGAAAGTATTTATTTTCCCCTGACTTCATTATTTCTTTTTAGTGATTGTGCCAGGTTCCGAAAAGATCAGAAGAATAGTTGAAGCCTTAAGAGCTGATGTAATCCGGGGTCTGGGGATTCAGCTTTTAGAGCAGGTGTATGATCTTTTGGAAGAAGAAGATGAATTTGAGAGAGAGGTGAGTATCCCATTAGCTGTGTCAGCTGCTTGTGCTATAGAATTTTTTTAAACAGCCTTAACATACTATACATTTTACCTATTTAAATTGTACAAGTCAATGGTTTTTAGTATGTTCAGAGTTGTACCACCATCACTACATTAAATGTTAGAGCATTTAATTACCCCAAAAAGGACCCTCTACCCACTGGCAGTCCCTCCTCATTATCCCTAAGCAGCCACTAATATTTCTGTCTATAGATTTGCCTATTTTGGATATTTCATTTAAGTGGAATTATACAAAATATGTGGTCTTTTTTGACCAGCTTCTTTCACTTAACGTAATGTTTTCAAGATTCATCCATGTTGTAGCATGTATCACATACATCATCCCTTTCTATGGCCAGATAATAGTCTGTTGTATGACTTTATCACATTTTGTTTATCTCTTTATTAGCTGATGAATATTTAGATTGTTTCCATTTTTTGGCTATTGTGAATAATGCTGTTATGAACATTCATGAACAAGTTTTTGTGTGGATATATGTTTTCACTTTTCGTGGGTATCTACCCAGTTGTGGAAATTGCTGAATTATATGAAAAGTCTATGTTTAACATAGAATTTGCTTGTCAAAGAAGCCAGTTGGAATTCTTACAGGGATTATGTTTAGTCTGAAGATCAGTTTGGGGAGTATTGCTATCTTAACAGCATTAAGTCTTCTGACCATGAAAATGGGAGGATTTCCCATTTATTTAATCTTAAATTTCTTCAAATAATGTTTTGTTGTTTTCAGAGTATAAGTTTTTCATACACTTTTTGTTAAATTTATTCCTAAGTGTTTTATTCTGTTTGATGCTATTCTAATTGTATTCATTTGGGATTAAATAAATTTAATACCAAAGAAGTAAATTTGATTTCAAAAATATTGACCTTGTATCCTGCAACCTTGCTGAACTTTTTTATTGGGTTTAACTGCCTTTTGTATGTGTGACCTTCTTGGAATTTTCTATATGTAAGAACATGTCATCTACAAATGGAGTTAATTTTACTTTCTAATCTGGATGCCTTTTACTTCTTTTCTTGCTTAATTTCCCTGGCCAGAACCTCCAATTTAATGTTGAGTAGAAGTGGCAAGAGTAGACATTCTTGTCTTGTTCCTGGCCTCAGAGGGAAAGTATCTAGCCTTTCACCATTAACTTTGGGTTCTCATAGAAGCCCTTTATCAGGTTAAAGAATTTCTATTCCTGATTTGTTGAGTGTTTTTTGTTTGTTTGTTTGTTTTTTGTTTATCATGAAAAGGTATTGGGTTTGCCAGATGCTTTCTCCCTCTTTAGATAATTATGTGGTTTTTGTTTTTTATTCGATTGATATGGTATGTTACATTAATTGATTTGTGGTCATTGAACCATCCTTGCATTCCTGAGATAAATCCCATGTGGTCATGGTATATACTACTTTTTATATGTTGCTGGAATCATGCTTCTAGTATTTTGTGGAGATTTTTGTGTCCATATTCATATGAGATGTTGGTCTTTAGTGTTCTTTGCTTGTGATGTCTGTCTGGATTTATTTGTCTCATGTCTTTTGTTCCTGTTTTTCTCTTTTATTACTCTTTTTTATTAAGCAAATATTTTCTAATGTAGCATTTTAATTTCTTTTATGAAATTTCTTATAGTTTTTTCCCTAGTGATTACTCTAAGGCTTATATATGCCTTAAATGATCAGAATCAGCTTTATACTGACTTAATTCCAGTGAGAAATAAAAATGTTACTCCTATTCCCTTTACCTTTTATTGTGATATTATACATATAAATATTATAAATCAAATACTACCTTGATATAGTTACTTTATCTAAATATATGTCTCTTGAAATCCAGAGGATAAAGAAGAGAAAGAATATATTTGTAGCTTTTTATATATCATTTTAGGATTTTTTCTTTTATTCCCGTAGAAATGACTATCTGAAGTCATTTCTTTAGCCTAATACTGCTTTGTTCCCACCTACCTTTATGTTGTTATTAACAAATACATTACATTTCATATGCTATAGGTTCAACAATGTATGATGCACATATTTTTTAATTGTAGTAAAATACACATAACTTTAAATTTACCATTTAAGTATTTTTAAAAGTTCAGTTCAGTGGCATTAAATACATTTACAGTGTTTTGAAAATATCATCACCATCCATCTCCAGAACTTTTTTCATTTTGCAAAACTGAAACTCTGTACCCATTAAACAATAACTCTCTATTTACTGCCCTTGCCCTAGCCTCTGGCAACCACCATTCTAATTTCTGTCTCTGTAAATTTGACTACTCTAAGCATTAACACAAAGTATAAACAACATCTAGAAAAAGTAAAGCTTGCCTATAAAGGCCCAGATGGCTTTGCTGGTGATTTCTTCCAACCATCTAAGGAAGAAATAACATAAATCCTACACAGATTCTTCAAAAAACAAAAAAAGAAGGGTTATTTCCCAAATCACCCCACAAGATCAGAGCAATGCTGTTATCAAAACCCAACAAGGACACTACATGAAAAATCATAAGACCAGTATCCCTCATGAACACCTTAGTCATTTAGTATTTTGTTGAAGATTTTTGCATCAGTGGTTATAAAGAATATTAGTCTATTACTTTTATTTTCCTATAATGTCCTTGTCTGGCCCGAACACCAGGGCAATGCTATCCTCATAAGTGAGCCAGGAAGTGCTCACTTCTCCTTAACTCTCTGAAAAGTTTTAGGATTGGCATCGGTTCCTCTCCAAGTGTTTGGCAGAATTAACCAGGGCCTTTCCTTGTTAGGTTTTGATTACTGACTCAATCTCCTTACTGGTTATAGGTCTATTCAGATTTTTTATTTTTCACGATTCAGTCTTGGTAGGTTTTATGTTAGGAATTTGCCTATTTCATCTAGGTTATGCAATTTGTTAGCATATAGTTGTTTATAGTACTCTTTTAAAATCCTTTTTATTTTTGTATAGTTGGCAGTAAATGTCCACTTCAATCTCAGATGTTAGTACATTCAGCCCTTAGCATTCACAGATTCTGTAACCACAGATTCAGCCAACTTCAGATAGAATATTCAAGGAAAGTTACATTGTTGCTGATATGTACTACATACAGACTTTTTTCCTTGTAATTATTCCCTAAATACAGTATAACTATTTACATAGTATTTACATTGTATTAGGTATTAAAAGTAATGTAGGGGTGATTTAAAGCATACAGGACAATGTGCAAATACTACCCATTTTATATAGGGGACTTGAGCATCTTGGATTTTGTTGTCTGAAGGGGTCCTGGAACCAATCCCCTGGAGATACTAAGGGATGACTATATTTTGAGTATTCCATTTTTCTTAGCATAGCTAAAGGTTTGTAAATTTTTAAAATCTTTTTAAAGAATAAACTTTTAATTTTATTGATTTTTCTCTTTTTCTATTTTCTATTATACTCATCTCAGCTCTAATCTTAATTGTTTCCTTCTGTTAGTTTTAGGTTTAGTTTGTTCTTTTTTTACTTCTTTAGTTGTAGTTAGGTTGACTCATGACCTTCAACATGTTTACAGCTATGAATGATCCTCTTAGCAGTGCTTTTGCTGCATCTCATAAGTTTTGGTATATCATGTCATCACTTTTTTCTCTTTTTTAGTTTCCCTTGTGATTTCTTTTTTGATACATTGGTTATCTGTATGTTTTATTTTCATAAATTTAAAATTTCCAGTTTCCAAGTTATTAGTTTCTAACTTTATCCTGTTGTGGTTAGAGAAGATATCTTGTATGATATCTATTTTTTAATCTGTTGAGACTTAATTTGTGACATAATATATATGGTCTCTCCTAGGAAATATCCCATGAGCACTTGAGAAGAATGTGTATCCTGTCGTTGGGTAGCGTGTTCTGTATGTGTCTGTTAGAATTACAGTTGACCCTTGAACAACGTAGGGATTTAGGGCACTGACAATCCCCCATGCAGTCAAAAATTCATATATAACTTTTGACTCCCCAAAAACTTAACTACTAAATCTCTCAGTATTTGCAAAAACAAAAAGTAGAATTACAAATCACTGTTATAGTAATTGTAGCTTTGATAATGTATATGCCCATGTATTTACCTTTACTGAGATCTTTATTTCTTTCATATAGCTTCACGTTACTTTCTAGTATCCTTTCATTTCAACCTGCAGGACTCCCTTTAGTATTTCTTATTTCTTGCAAGGCAGGTTTAGTGGTAAGAAACTTCATCTTTTATTTATGTAGGAATGTCTTAAGTTCTCCCTCACTTCCCCCTCCCCAGTTTTATTGAGATATAATTGGTATATAGTATTGTATTAAAGATTATGACATAATGATTTGATATATTTATATATTGCAAAATATATAATTAGTTTAGTTGACATGTCACCTGTTGTAGTTAAAACATTTTTTTCTTGTGATGAGAACTTTTAAGGTCTAATCTTAGCAACTTCAAATATACAATATAGTAGTAGCTATAGCCACCGAACTATACGTTATATCCCCAGAACTTACTTATTTTATAACTGGAAGTTTGTACTTTTTGATCACCATTTCCTTCACCCACCATCCCTGGCAATCACCAATCTGTTCTCAGTTTCTATAAGTTTGAGTTTTTTTAATATTCTGCATATGAGTGAGATCATACCCTATATTTCTTTCTGTCTGACTTTTTTCACTTAACATAATGCCTTCAGGGTCCATCCATGTTGTTGCAAGTGGCAAGGTTTCCTTCTTTTTTCTCACTTAAAAAAAAAAAAAGACATTTTTTGCCAGACACAAGATTCTTCGTTGATGGGTTTTTTATTTTCACTTTGTAAATATCATCCTACTTAACTCCCAGCTTCCAGAATTTCTGATGAGAAATTTGCTGATAATCTTATTGAGGAATTCCTCCTGTATGATGAGTTGCTCCTTTCTTGCTGCTTTAAGGATTCTCTCTTTGTCTTTCAACAATTTGATTATAATGTGTCTGGTAGTAAACACTCTGTATTCATCTTTAGAGTTTGTTGATCTTCAATCTTTATATTCATGTCTTTCCTCAAGTTTGGGAAGTTATTGGTTATTATGTCTTTAAATATTCTCTCTTCCTCTTTTTCTCTTCTTCTGGGACTACTACAATGCATATAGTGGTCTTTTTGAATCTCCTGCAAATTGCTTTTGCTGGAGGGAGAGGTGTTTGTAACAATGTCAGTAGGGGTTGCAACAATGGCTGCCTGCCTTTGTGTCTGCACAACCATGATTGGAAGCAACAATTGGCCATCAATACAGAGATCCCCAGTACTTGGAGGACAGGGTTCTTATTGCTTACCCTGTTCACACAAGCTGTGTGCACGCCACACCAGAAACATCTGCACAGCTTCCTGCTGGGGTGGATACTAAGAGCTGAAATTAACCACAATTTTCCATCAAAGTCTTACCCTGGTTGTTGCAAGCCTTTAATAGACTCCAGAGTTCCAAAAAAGTTACATCAGGCAGACTGTGCCACTGTAATTTATGTTTATGTGAGATTTATTCCTAGTTATTTCCTCCTCTGCCATCTTCTGTACATATTGTATTTTACAGTTGCTTTTAAAATCAGTTCAGAGAAGCAATATGCATATGTATTATTTATATAATTACCTTCATCAGTGCATTTTGTATTTCCATGTAAATTCAAATTACCTTTGATCTCTTGCTTTCAGCCTGATGAATTTCCTTTAGTAATTCTTGTAAGGAGAGTTTAGTAGCCACACATTGTTTTTGTTTATCTGGGATAAACAGATAAAATCTGCCTTGATTTTTGCAAGATAGCTTTACTGGCTATGTGATTCTTGGTTGACAGTGTTTTCTGAACATTTTGAATGTTACCCACTGCCTTCTGGCCTCCATTGTTTATGATAAGTCAGCTGTTAATGTTATTTGGTTTCCTGCATATGTAGTGAATTATTTTTTCCTTGCTGCTTTCAAGATTTTCTCCATCTTTGGCAATTAATACTTCTACTTTAATGTGTCTCTGTGTGGATCTCTTTGAGCTGATCCTCCTCAGAGTTCATTGAGCTTCCTTGATGTTTAATGCTTTTTTAATAAATTTGGGAGGTTTTTAGCCATTATTAAAAAAAATATTTTTCTACTGCTTTCTCTCCTTTCTCACTGGTACTCCCATTACATGTGTTGGTGTACTTAAATTGAATGGTGTCCCACATTCTCTGAGGCTCTGTTAATTTTCTTTTTCTTTTCTCTCTGTTCTTTGGATTACATAATCTCTATTGACTTCTTTTGCCAGTTCAGATATACTGTTGAGCCCCTCTGGTGAATCTTTTATTTGTTATTGCACTTTTTAACTCCAGAATTTCAATTTGGTTCTTTTTATAATTTCTTTCTCTTTATCAGTATTCTCTATCTGATGTGACATTGTCATCATTACCTTCCTTTACTTCGGTAATCATGGTTTTCTTTAATTCTGTAAACATATTTATAATGCTACTTTGATGTCTTTGTTAAATCCAACATCTAGTTGTTCTCACAGGGAGTTGCTCTGTCTGCTTTTTTCCCTCAGTGTGTCATACTGTCCTGTTTCTTTGCATGTCTCATGACTTATTAAGAAACTGGACATTTTAGATAATATATTGTTACAAATCTGGGTACTGGCCTCTCGGGGGGTGGTGGTGGTGGTGATTATTTGTTTAGTGATTGGCTGGATTATTTTAGTGAAGTTTATTTTATCCCTTCCCCTTTCTTTAGAACGTAAAACCTCTGATGTTGCACCTCAGTGGGTGCAGCTTTCGGCATATCTGCAGTCACCTTAGAATGATAGTGGGTTTCGGAGAGCTCTCTTGACCCTTCCTTTTCCTGACCTCACCCAGCTGTTAAGGTTTTTTAGTTGCCAGCTGATTGCTTTGCTGTTTTCAGCCATGTCCAGTGGACATACATTGTTCCACAGATTGATCCATCAAATTTGGGCTCCTTTGAAGGTATAGTTCTCCAAGTCAGGGTCTGAGATTTCTTCTGACTGCAGGGAGGCTCCTCCTAGCTTCTTATTTCTTTCCAAGAAAGTGGCCAACAATTTAGCTTATATATTCAGTGAATCTACCAGTTGCCTTTCCCTACTACCTATTTTTTTTTTTTTTTTGAGAGCACCCTGAGGCTTGAATTTTTCCATGGTCTTTTTCCAAATGAAGTCAGTTCATTTAGGAAAAGTTTTGGTGCTGTTTTACATTTTGCTTCTCTTGGGCAGAATCTCTGAGCAAAGCTTTGCAGCTGGGAATGAGGACAATAGCATGTTTCTGAGCGATACCCCCACTTTAAAAGCTCAGTGGAGGTAGCCTTTATCGTCTCTGCAAGCTTCACCCAGCATGGAATCTTTACTTTTTGGTCTGGGGCCAAGGTGGATTGGGATCCCAGTATTTTCAGTGGCCCTGCACCCAAGGTAGAGCCTGCATCCTGTAAGTCCAAGCTGGGCATAAGAAGGAAGCTTCCACCTCTTGGCTGCACTCTTCCAAGACTTATCAACTCAGCTACAGTTATTGGAGGGCAGGATGAAATATTCTGATATCCTACCACTGCCAGGAAGATAGCTTTTGGACTAGAAGCTGGGGGAAAGGGAGATTTTTGTTGTTGACTTCACCAGTCTTATGCAATTATTGTCTCAGCTGAGAAGGGAGGCAGTTGATCTTAGTTCACATACCATAGAATTTCATTGTTCTTAAGTTTTAGATTTTCTTGAAAAAAAAAAAAAAGTCTTTATTTTCTATGCCCTTAGGACCATTTCCAGAGACTTTAAATGGTTGGTTTTAAAAATAATTTTCCCATTTCACTGAGGATGGGGCTGCAGAGCTCCTCATGCTGTCATGCCAGATGTAAAACCAATTTGGATTACATTTTTTATTTAGTTGCTTTCTCTTCTTAAATCTGCAACAGTTACTCAGTCTTTGTTTTTCTCACCATGACATTTTTGAAGAGTATATGCCATATGATTTATAAAATGCTCCTCAGTTTGGATTTGCCTGACCTCATGAATAGATTCAAATTATACATTTTTGGCAGGAATACCAGAAAAGTGATGTTGTGTCCTTTTCAGTGCATTGTTATCAGGAGGTACATGACTCTGTTTAACACATTATTAGGTGTTAATTTCAGGCGTTTCTTTCAACAAACATTGAGTGTCATATTGTAAATTTTTTTATTTCTAGTCAGTGAATTTTCTGTATGTTAATTGGTTATTTGTATTATTTTGTAAATGTCTTTACTGAATTATCTGTGGGACTGATTTTGTTATTTTATCAATTCTAATATTCTAATATTGTTATATAGATTCTAATAACTTTATATATTAATGGTATTAATTTTTGGCATGTATATTGAAAATATTTTCCCTAGTTTGCTTTAATTTCTTAAGACTTTTTTTGATATCTTATAATTCAACTTTATGTAAACATAACAGCATTTTTCCATATGGTTTCCACATGGGCTTTGGTATAATGCTTAGAAAAGCCCTTCTAAGATCACAGAAATATTTTTCCTATTGCATATTAATTTTTTTGTTTCCCAAATAGGTACGTTTACAGGAGCACATGGGTGAAAAATATACTACTTACAATGTGAAAGCTCGCCAGTTGAAATTTTTTGAAGAAAATGTGAATTTTTGAGAATTCTGATCTGCTGCCAGAACTAAAAGACCTACATTCAAAGGTTTTTGGAGAAACAAACCTGTAATGATGGCTGGAGGCCATTCACCATCCTTCTCTTTGGTTTTTTTTTGCTGGAAAAAAATGAAACAGAACAGAGTAAAAGAAGCAAGCTCACAAAAGAAAGAAAGAAAACACTGTCTAGCTTATTCTCTTTATGAGGAAAAGTCTAAGACTTTGGTTACTGTTTACTGAGCCTTAAATCACCAACTTTCTACTTAGAACTTTTTTTAAGGTACTAATTAGTTTGAATACAGGACCATATGATATTGGAAGTTTTATCTTAAGTGATAAAAGCAATAGAAATAAATGACATAGTATGACTAGTGATACTACTTGTCATTGTTAATTACCTTATGTAGTAGTTGATCAGTCATTTTTTTAAAAAGCCAATTCACAATTCTGGGCGTATACTTAAAGAATATGAAGTTCTATCTAGTATTCGAGCAACTGAATTCCTTCTTTACATATTTATAGTCTTTTAGCATTTTATTTTCATGTAATATGCATTTTGTTTAGGGTATACAAGAATTGAAACAGATATTTTGGCTCTGTCAATCAATGTTTTTTCATGCTGTTTTTTTTTAAGATTTATTTTTCCATCAGTGAAAACATTTCTTAAACACTAATTCCTTTTCCAGTTGAGCAATTTATAAGTAGAGTCCAGCTCCTTTTAGTTATGGACATGTGTGTCTCTTGAAGTTTGGCTTCTTATACATCAAGATATTGTCTTTCCATGTTTTAAATGTATGCTTGTATATCACATGTTTTATTGTTTAATAAGGGGTAATGCCCACCTAGAAAGTAGTTTTTATAAGTCTTGATTACTAAATTTTCACTTCTGTATTCAAGGGACTCTACATATGAATTCTGCTCCAGAAATGTTTTTAGTTTTTATAATTTTTGTTTTTAGTTTTTATTAAAAATGCATCTTACCTTTTTTGAAAATACATCATACTCTAATGAAATGCTTGCTTTCCAGTCACTTAACAGACCTTTTAGTTTTTTTACTGTGTGCCAGGAGCTAGAGATATAGTGGTGAATAAAACAATGCTCCCTGCTCTTATAATGCTCATAGCCCAGTTTCTGAGACCTCTTCTGTTACTTTGAAGGGTTTGTTAGAACTCAGCTATAAAATTATCAAGTCCCAGTGCCCACTTTGGGAAAAATCTTTGGCAAACTGTTGGTCTTAATGAGCTATTCACCATTTCTTGCATGTTTCAGAAATCTACATCTTTTCGGAAAGTCATTGATTTAACTTTTCTTATTGATATGAAGTTGTATTTTCTTAGAATAAAAAAATCTCTCCTATACTTTATTATTCCTGTTTTGTGTATTTTTATTGTTTAAACATTGTTTTCATACTTTTCTTGAATGCTTAATCACTTTTCATCTTATTTCATTATAAAACAAATTTTTAAGACTGAATTTTCTTCTCACTATACTGTGACATTTCAGATTATGATATTCTTTTTGACGTCAGTTTCTAAGTAGTAATTCAGGTTTTGATTTTCTTTTTTAGAAGTGTTTCTTAATTTCTATATATTTAGAAAGCCAAGGAAACAATCCTCTTGCTCCAGCTACATTGCAATGTTGGTACTATGACCCGCATAACCTGTTTCTTAGAATTGTTTTTCCCTGTGATTCAGTACATAGTTCAATACTGGAATGGTCAATAATATGGGCATTCAATGAAATTAAATTGTTATGCACATAACAGTATCATTTGTCTATTAAATATTCAAGTCTGTAGAAGACCTGATCAATAGAATTTTGTGATGATGTAAATGTTCTTTATCTGCACTGGTTGATATGGAAGCCACTAGACATATAGGGCTGTTGAGCCCTTGAAATGTATCTAGTTTTTAGAACTCAAATTTTTAATTAAATGTAAATAAACGTTGACTAGTGGCACAATATTGCACAGTGCAGCTCTCATTCATTAATATTTACTGAACACCTATAATGTGTCATATACTCTTGTAGGTACTGGGCAAAGAGCAGTGAGCAAAACAAGGTCCCTGTTCCCATGGAACTTACATTCTACAGATGACAATTAACAAATGTCCACGGTGAGATATATTAAATGTCATAAAAAATAAAGTAGGCTACGTGGATACAGAATGATGAGCATACCACTTTGATAGGGTAATAGGAAATGCATCCTATAGTTACATCTGAGTAGAAACCTGAGTGAAAAGAGTGAACAAGTCATGTATATATCTAAGGGAAGATGTTCCAACTACAGGGAACAAGGATAAAAGTCTATCAGTTACCTGTCCATTTGATCTATTGAAATCAAAGGCACAGTGTTGGTCCCCTACCAAGAATGTAGCCTCTTATTGGTAATATTCTTTATGTATTTCATGTCTTATTCAGTGCCCAATTCACAACAGTAATATCTTGGCAGTTTATATGTCCCTCTTTTGCCCCCATTTAATGCTTTGATATCAAGTATCTGACTTTCACTATTACCCCTCCTTTCTACTTGTACCTGCCTAGTTATCCTTGTCCTGTTTTTGACCTTTGGGTATCATTTTTACAACATGAGGTAACTTGATTTTAACCCTACCTGGGGGCTTCTAACTTTTAAATCCCAATTAATTATACTTACTGATACATTTGGTCTTATTTCTGCCTTCTTAATTTTTCTTCTTAAAAAATCTCTCCTAACTTTTGCTGTATTAAGGTCTTTGCTCTCCTTTTTTAGACTCATAGTTAAGTCCTATATCCTGGTATTGGGAAACAGAATATCATCTTTAATAACCCTTCTACTTCCATCCCTCACACAAGACCTTTAAAATATTTTCTCTTCATCCCTCTGGAAAGTTTAAAAGGAATTTATAGCTTCATAGGTTTCACTTTGGTCCACCTCAGGTAAAGCGTAATTAAATGTTTTCTGCTTAACAACAGCCTTATTTTAGGAGTACTAAATATTACTTTATCACAAATTTGTATTAGTCAGTTTTTTCATTAGGTGCTTGCTGTTAAGAAATATATTAAGAATTTGAAGCTACAGAAAATAGAAATGGTACTGACACTTTCAGAACCACGAACGTCTAACATTCGCTGTTATTAGTCTTGCAGAACAATGAACAAAAGACTCTAGCCAAAAGACTCTAGACTTGCAGTGAGTTTTAATTAGAAATGTTAAAACAGTTTAACTAATAATCAATTATAAAACTTTGATAAATTGTACTATCATTTATGAGGCATATATTCATTATTTTTGTAGACCTGAAAGAAACTTTGCATACTTGTATTTTCTGTTCTCCATTTCAGAGGAAGATTATGAAGAGATCTAAAATATGTATAAATGAAAGCCCAACTGAGTTAGAAGTTAAAAACTGAAAACAAAATCTATACACAGCTGTACCTTAAGAGCATAGGTGGTTTTTAGCTTGTGTTTTGGGTGTGAAAATTTAGCTCATCTCACACGAAACAAAAGCAGGTGCAACAGTAAAGGTGAATCATGAAAACCCCAATCAATTGTTTTTAGTATGCCTCTTAATTTTTCTTTCCCCTGGTTTCTTGTCTTCTATGCCTGAGTCTTGAACAGGTAACCACTTGAGGGGGTGTCGCCGATAAATGGGCCATGGAGGAAGTGTCAGCTAGGCCAGAAAACAAAATATATCAATTACAGCCATGAACAAGCATATGTATAATGCCCGGTTCCCAAATTACTCTTAAAGGTCAAAACAAAACTGACACTCCCTATGAAAACTCTGTGCCACCCTCTTCCCTACCATCCCGGGAAGATACTTTGAATGATGGGAACAAGCCTCACTGTTTACACAAAGGGCTTTAAAAGCTATAAGAAAGGTGGAAGGAGCAATGTGAAGACCGAATAAATTCCTGCTACTTTTGACCTTAAGATCAATGCTTAGAGCAGATGCCAGAATAACTGAGCTGTATGTATTCTTAAATGCAGCTTACATCCATTATTTGACACTATTTGACATTCTACTATTCTACTGACAAGGGGAAATGTTGATGGGAAAGGATAAGGGAAAAAAGTTGGTGCCAGTTCTCACTAACAGGTCCGCCCAAACCCCATTCAGAAAACTTAAGATGCCACTATCATCCAAATACCCACGAATTTCTTACCAAACACGAAAAAGCAAATCCGGCCATAACTATATAGACAGTCCACCCGAACTGTTCAGCTACGTACCCGTAGATAAATCCGACTATCTAGAGACAAAATATATTAAACAGAGTCAGACCAGGGGGAAAAATTATAAAAGAAAATAATATGCAAAACAAATACTTACTGCTGAAAAAAGAATAATTCCCTGAAACATCTGTTCAGCTAGCTTCTGGCCTTTGTAATCCTAGAAGTGAAGGAGAGCAAAGCCGTAATTGGTTCCCCCATCGAAGAGGTACAATTCCAGCTCTGGCCTCACAGCTTTGGCACAGAGCAACCCAAACATCAAGGACTACCAACAAGGACCCGGGCAAGGAATGAAATGCTGGGTTTCCCGTGGGAAATGAAGCATCCTAACAAAGCACAGGAAGGGAAATTCTGGCGGAGTAAGAGGAGGGTGCCCAGGAGGCACAATATGGGAAAACAGTGTAAAGCGGCCGTTGGGGCCAGAAACAACGATGCAGCGGGTAGGTCTTGGACAAGAACTGCGAAGCTTCAAAAGTGGCGAGCGACGTGCTACGATCTTGGAGCCGAGGCGGGCCCCACTCTCACCATTTGCGTGGGCAGCGAGCTCAGATGCTCCAGCATGACTAGTTGAGGAGGCAGACAGCGGCGTGCTGGAGGCGAGCAGCGAGGCGAGTTTGGCCGCGACTCAGAGGCTGTAGCGAATGGGGTCTGGTCCCGGCTACAGCTAGATCGGCCTGTAGAGGTACGGAGAGCGATGGCCGCAGCCCCGGAAGCGGATGTCTCGGACAGACCCAGACGGCCCGAGGCTCCGCCCCGCGCAACTGCTAGGCACCCTGTGCTTTCGGAGCCGGCCGGAGCCGGGTGCATTGCTCTCCAGGGCTGAGGTCGTGATGATGGCGACCGAGCGGAGCCATCGCGCGCCCGTGACGGGTTCGCCGTCGGAGCTGATGGGTACTGGGAACCGCAGCCCTGTTGCCCAAACTGTTCCGGACTGCGCCTCCGCGGCTTAACGGCTGCCGGCGCGCGCACCGTTTCTATGACGACGTGCTTTTCTCTGCGAGGACCCCAGCAATGGGGCTGCCCAGCGGCGCCTGTTTGGTATGACGTTCCCGCAGTAGGCTTGGTGGGCGGGCTGGGTCTTGTGGGGACTGCGTGACCGCTGGGAAACTAGTGAGTGTATGAGATCAGTCTGACCCCAGGTACCACGGACTGCCAGGCGGTGGATTGGGTTCTGGGGCCTGCACCGCGGGCGCTGAGCTGGCGGGGCGGGCCGGGGCGCGGGCACGGCTCCTCCTCATCCGCCTGCAGGTAAGAGTGGATTCCGGAGTGTCGGAGGGTAACGGCTTGCCCGAACCCTAACTCAGAGTCTCTATGGGCCTGGGAGGAATCCCCTGAGCGTCACACCTCTTATCAGCCCTAAGTGTCAGCGGGACCCAGTGATCCTTGTAATTTAAAGGCAACTATCCTAGTTTATATCCTCGAGAGAAAGGGAATCCCCGCGGAGTGGAAGCGGGGTTCCCCTGTTTCTGAAAGAAACCGTTTTGGGGAACCTGAGCCTATGGATCCCAGCTGGCTCCTTGGCCTCTATGCTGTGCTGCACATAATGGTCACAGATAGAGGGATTCTTATTTTTTTTATGGTGACATTGGTTAATTAAATCCAATAAGTTTCAGCTCTACCCTTTAACAGTAAGGTGTGTGTGTACACATATATATGTATATATATATTTTTTTACACTGTTCGCCTTCCATGGTTAGATTTCTTTGTCACCACATATCTAACCCCCTTTGTCCTGTCTACCCGCTCCCACACCTCCACCTCTCTGGTAACCACTAATCTAATCTATAGCCCATGTCCATGAGTCTCTGTTCTGTTCATTTGTTGCTTTTAGGTTTAGATCCCACATATAAATGATATGTGGTATTCAACTTTTTCTGTTTGTCTTATTTCGCTTAGCATGATTATCTCTAGGACCATTCATGTTGTCACAAATGGTAGTATTTCATCTCTTCTTATGGCTGAGTAATATTCCATTGTATGTATGTACCACAGCTTCTTATCCAACCAAAGTGTAGAACACTTCGGTTGCTTACATGTCCTGGCCACTGTGAATAATGCTGCTATGAACATTGGTGTGCAAATGTCTTTATGGATATGGGTTTTCAAGTCTTTGGGATAAATACCCAGTAGAGGGATTGCTGGATCAGATGGTAGATCAATTCTTAGTTTTTTGAGGAACCTCCATACTGTTTTCCATAATGACTGTACCAATTTGCAGTCCCACCGGTAGTGTATGAGGGTTCCTTTTTTTGATAGAGGGATTTTAAGCACTCCTAGGGCAGATTGGTGTGTCACTGCTACCCTCATTTATGCAGTCAGCAAACATTCGTGTGTGTCTGCGCGTGTGTGTGCATGCGCGCACGTGCCAGGAAGAGGGCAGAGGATATGGCTGTGACCAACAAACACCAGGTCCTTTCCTTCTTAGATCCCAGAATGTGTCAAGGGAGATAGCTACATTACCCCAGAAATATGTGACAGCCGGATTTATTCAGATACGAGGCTCAGGAGATGTGGGAACTCAGGGGAGGTGCAGCTGAAAGTAGAGTATTGGGGGAGGCTCCCTTGACTTTTGAAAGCCAGGTAAGGGCTAGCTAGATGAACAGGTAGGGAAGCAAATATCCTTAGTGCAGACTTTTTTGTTGCAGGTAGAAATAGACATGTCTCTCTGTGTTAGCCCTCTTTAGATGTACTTCACAGGGTGGCAATAGTTGTGGAGACTTCATGGTATTTGAGCTATAAAAATAAGATGGGAAAAGGGAATTGTCTGTTCAGGCTCCATTTGAAAGACATCTCTATTGGAATCCATCCATGCCCTTATGTTGGTATTTGTTTTCATGATTATCATCAAAGATTGCATTCCCTTTCTGAGCCAAGAATCACTAGCCTTGCTCCTAGATTAACAAGATCATTCAACAAATATCACATGCCTATGGCCATTTGGTTTAGGTGAAGAGGATACATCAGTAAACACTTTAATTGAGGTCCTGTTCTCATACTGCTGACATACTAGTTAGGGAAGACAAATAAATGAGTAAGATTTTGTAACTGAGGAGTGGGAGTGACAAACTTCCCTGATGGCTTCATAGGAAATGGGTAAGAGGAGGACAGAAAAATGATCTCAACGAAACCAGATTGAATGGAGCAGTAGGGAGAGAAGTCTGGTTGGAGGCTAAAGAGAACAAGAGAGGAAGTGGAGCTGGAGACTTTAAATCTCTTAAAGCTTTTATAGAGGAGCCATACAAAAATAGATTTGTGTGTCAGCTGGGGTGGAGAAGCGGTCTTTTTTTTTTTTTTTAATTAACTGGAAATTACTAGAGCATAATATGCTGATGAGTGTGATCCAGCAGAGAGGGAGTTTGCTGATGCTGAACCCAGGAAACAGTTACAGGATAGATTGCAGAGCATTGGTGGGATGGCCTTTGATATACAAAGCAAAGCCGAAGAGGTAAGCACAGTTGCTGAAAAAGTGGGTACTAATGCAGGTAACTAGCAAGTTAAAAAAAAATCTTTCATACACATTTCTGGGTGTGCCTGCCCTGCATGAGTGTGTGTGTTTTGTGAGTAAATTGGGATGGTGAAGGTTTTAAAGTTTCTAAAAACTAGTTTTCATAATGAACACTTTGAATATTGCCGATCAAATCGTACACTGATGTGTAGTCTTACAAAAATATGAGCCACTATTATACATCTCAGGATCTACGTGCAGTTTTGTTTTGAGCATTTCTTAACCATATCAAAGAATGTCACCAGGAATAGCACCAGGAAAGGAACTATGGATCAGAAATAATTGGCATTTTGCATATAGATAACTAAGGAAGAGTTTTAGGAGCAAGTGATTTCCGCCATGCTAATCTACTTAAATACATCAATATCTGCTAGGATTGTGGGTATTTTTGTGACTAGCTAACCAAAATAGCACAAATACATGTGCCTTGAGAGATGCACGTACTACCTGTAAGTAACTGTTACTGAACATTATTGAGCTAAAACTCTGTGCCTTGTACCATTAATTAAATGATTTATTTGAGTGAGACAGTATTTTCTTGGTTGAAGTCTTGGTGGAAGTTGGCTCCAAACAGGTAGATGTTAGAACTTTGAGCATCTCCCAATCTGTCAGCTTCTATAGGTAAGGCTCAACCCACAATATGATAGAAGCACATGGCTTAGACTATAGAGTGATGTGTATTCTTTAGATAATAAGTTCATTGGTATAATGTACTTTACATATACTGCTCTAGAAAGAAAGAAGAGGTGAAGGGGGAGAGAGAGTATTTTAGATTGTTGTTTGGGAGTCTGAATTATTTTCTCCCAAATTTGTAATCTGGCCTGAATTTGTGATTCCCATTCTTTTAAACAGCCTTTCAATATATTCTCTCTTCAAAGGCCTTGAGAAACCAAGTGCCTAATATACACACACTTTACTTAAGATGAAATTAATTAAAACCTGTTTTGATTTTAGAAATATGCTGTATTCAAAAATGCTTTGTAAAATTAATAACCTTTTGTAAATGTTAGGTATTTATGGGAGAAGATGAAGTAGAAAGGGTAAGGGTCTCAAATGTAGGATCACAATATCTTAATTGTTTAAAATCTGTTTTTAAGAAAACATTTCCCAGAAGTGGTTGTAAAAATCTAATCGTTTAATTAGATTCCACCTACAATCTTGCTTCTATTGAATTATTTGTTTTGAAAGTGAAGGCAACAGAGGAGCTGGGGAGCATAGGCCACAGGCAGAGTAACAGTATTAGACACCATTTTAAGAGATGGATAATTAACCAACAGGAAGAATTTCATTTTTTCTTTAGCTGATCTTAATTTTGAGAATAGCACTCTAAACTTTCGATAGCAAGATTGGATTTTGTGAATTTTTCTAATTGTGTTTCTCTGCTATAGTTTTTTCTGCTGTAGTTTTAAATGATTATAAAAAATGTTCTCCTACCCCCCGCCCCCGCACTTCTTTGATCCAGTTAAAGGTGAATAGGATACAACTCAGAAAGCTGGTTTCAGGTTACTTGATTGTAGAAAACTGAGTCCTTGTCTAACAAGGAATTTTAAGTAGAAATTTATTCAGATAACATGTCCATAGTGGTTTTACCCCAGGTATTCTTGGTAGAATTTCTTTTGCTTTTAATCTGGTGGCATATAATGTACAAGGCTATTTATTTTTCCAAGTTATTTGGAAGTATTTTATTATGACTACTGTAAAAAAATTCAGATCCTAAATTGGGTTCTTGGAAACTGTTAATTCAACATGAGTTTATTAATTTTATTAACCAGTGTCACCCCAATAAATTTAAATAAAAAAAATAAAATGAGGAAACTCTCAAACTCTTAATCTCTCTCTGTTCTTCTCCTCCTCCCTTTCTCTATCTCCATCTATTAAAAAAAAAGTTTCTGACAGAAAAGTATGCACTGCTTATTTCTACCTGAATGAAAGTGTTTAGGCATTTTGATGGTCATTCTCATATACCTACTGACTTTGGGGGCTTGTTTTTGTTTTGTAGGGTTAATAACTAATATTTATGTAAGTAAGACAGAAGAGAAAGATGTCATTCCGTAAAGGTATGCTTTTGCTACAAGGTATGTAGTTTTTATTCCTGGTCAAAAGGTAAAGAAATGTAATGCAGGCTTTTTCCCTTCTGTGTTTCAGTAAACATCGTCATCCTGGTCCTGGCTGTTGCTCTCTTCTTACTAATTTTGCACCATAACTTCCTTAGCCTGAGCAGTTTGCTAAGGAATGAGGTTTCAGGTATGAGAAACCTTACTGATGCCTTGACATCTGTTGAAGACCTGGAGTTCCCTGTGTCCCACATCCTAAGTTACATCACTAGGTTAAATGAAAACTTTCTTCGTCCCCTTACAAAAGCTTTGAAAGTCTCTGGTATATGGCATGGTGGTATTCACTGTTCTCTTGCAGTACCCCCAACCCCTGCTTCTTCTCCCTGTTATGCAGTTGTTTGCCAAAGGTTTGATCTAACCAAAGATCCCTCTTCCCCAAATCAGATACCTTAGAGGATCCTCTGTGGGCTGCTTTTTGCTCACATTTCAGCAGAGTTGAGCTTTAGAAGGTAGTAGAGACAGCTGAGTGTTACTGGTGTTTAATGCTTGCTGTGTTCACTATAGTGTCAGTGTGGTTACTTTCCCTCACCTGTTACTTTCCTGTAACCTGTGGAACTGTAACAGCAGGACTCTGATAATAAAACAAAACCCTAAGGGCTTGTTGAATGATTACAAAAATCACACTTTATTAAATAATTCCTTTGCCAGTTATTTAAAATTATTTGTTCACACTTTTCTACATTGTTGAGGGATGTTTAAGGCTTCACAGTGCTTGACAAAAATTATTGGATTGCCCCCACCTTAGTTGACCAGAGCAAGAAGAGACTAATAGCTCTCCCCTGATTTTCATTGAGTACTCCGTTAGTATGTTTTATAGCTGTGTATATACATGTTTATACATATGCATATATATTTGTAAAGGACTGCCTGCTGCTAATGAGAACATTTATAAAAAAGAAACTAGCACTCAAGCTCCATGAGGGCAGTTTGTTCACTGCTTTATCTCCCAATAATTCCATGCCTGTGGATGATGGCTACTACATAATAGGTGCTCAGTAAATATTTATTCGATAAATAATTGCCCAGAGATAACTATTATAAAAATTTTGTCTTTAGTACCTTACAAATATATTTTTTCTACAAAGTTGAAATTATACTATATATAAACTATACATACGGCATGTTTTTCCATGTGATTATATCACTGTGATAGTAGAAACTCTTCGTATGTAACTTTAATGCCATGTAGTTTGTTTCTGCAGGAGTCTTTTGGTATGACTTTCAGACTTCATGGTAACCTCGCAAGAAATGCATTACATGCAGCACACACATACGCAAGTATATGTGCTTATCATCTCTGCCTTTCATCATGGTAGAGATTTGTCTATTTTATTCATGGCCCAGTTCCTAGATACTGCCTGTCATGTAGTAGGTGTTCAGTGAATGAGTAAATTAATATGAGGCAAAAAGGAAGGTTTATGAAACAATATGTGCAGTTGCTGTGTGTGATGCACTCTTGATATTTTAAAATTCAGTATTACATTCCAATTGAGAAACTTTTTCTATTCAAATTCTGATCATGACTCACCAAATTGATTTCATGCCTTTTTATGGGACATAATTCATGGCTTGAAAAACTATTCTTTTTAGTCTGTTCAAAACTGTAGATAAAATTGTGGCTTTTCATTACCTCTCAGTTGTCCTTAAGAGAAGCAAGAGGAATTATTGGGTCAGAGGCCATGTACCTGTTTAAGACTCTTGATGCAAATTACCAATACATTCTAGATTCTGCTCCCACCATAGTGTATCAGAATTGTCAACCCCCCCCCTTTTTTTTTTTTTAAAGCTGCTTCTGCTTTTCCAATAGCCTGGTTATATGTAGGAAAGCATACAATTTCTAGGCCATATGCTTTACATTGTAATGGATTAGAATAAGGTAAATAAGCATCATAGTCCTCACCTTATCTCTTTTCATGTCATGGGCTTTATGTCAAAGACTCATGAGATTGTGTTTGTATCACAGTACCTTCCTGTGTGTATTTTTTGCAGATTCAGGAATTGTGGGGCTTCAGCCCATAGACTTCATCCCAAATGCTCCCCGATATGCGGTAGACAGGAGACAAGAGGAGATTCCTGTGGTCATTGCTGCATCTGAAGATAGGCTTGGGGGGACCATTGCAGCCATAAACAGCATTCAGCACAACACTCGATCCAATGTGATTTTCTACATTGTTACACTCAATGGTACAGCAGACCACCTCCGGTGAGCTCTGCTTGCCTGATTATGCTTCTAGAGGATGCTCTATAAGTATATATTTTTTTTATGATTGATTGATTATACCACATGTAAGCTGCATGTATTTTTCCCATGTGATTGTATCATGAACCTGTCCCTGTGATAGCAGAAACTATTATATAAGGAACTTGTGCCAAGATATAAATCACTTTACTATCTATGTACACTGTTAAGCTAGTATTTTTAAAAATTTTGGTAATAAGGTTTTCTCAATGAAGGAAGCAATATGTTGTTGACTTATATCCTGTTACAAGTTCCTTATCTCATGAACATGCTCTGAGTAGCTCTGGTCTAGAGTGAGACAGGATGTGGGAGCAATGGCAAGTTAGTGTGGTGAAATAAGCATAGATACTCATACAAATTCCAGTGATGGGGAACCAACCCTTTGGAGCCTGTTTCTTCATCTATACTGTAAATATGGGCAAAAAATAACCCAACTTAGAGGACTGTTAAGTGAGAACAAATATAAAAATCACCTAGCACATAATCAGGCTCAGTAAATAATCCTTACTAATTGTGATCAATAGTAACCCAAACTGATTGACAGTCTCCTGTTTTGAAAATGCTTTGAATTAAGGTTTACGAAGTTTATTCCAAGAAACATCTTGTCTAATAGGTTAATAGCTGCCAAAGCTCTAAAACATTTGTCCTTGTGGTTTTCTCAACATGGTTCATGTTTAGTAAAAGCTGTGAATTATTTTCCATATTTTAAAAACTCAAACCATTACACTGTAGAAACAAAGTAGACTATACAATAACATTGTGTTCACAAAATGCTGAATCAAAATAGACCTAGGAAAAATGTGCAGTATTTTAGGAACACTTTTCTTATAGGTCCTTAGACTCAGGTGGAGGAATTACTTAAGTCATCACAGTGAATGGGTTTGTATTACGTTTTGCTAATTAGCTTTCACTGTCATACTCATTTTCTTCACCCCATGTATTTGGAGGGATAAGCACTGAGTGGTCCCTGTGGTTATGGGATGTTGAGTTCCATAGTGAGTTTTTCTAGTTTTAGTGTTAGAAGAGTGATCAAAAATATGAGCCTTGTGGTAGCATAATCTGTTACTACAGAATCTTAGTTCAAGGAGGGACTTCGGTGGGAATACTTACTTCAGATGAGGAAATGAAAGCTCATATAAGTGAAGAGGCTTGAGAAACACCTATTTGGTACCTAGAGTTCCTCTTAGATTATGCCCTCATTGGAAGGCACAAAAGGCTGCGGTTTGGGGACATGATTATTTAAAACATATTTGGTGCTTTATTTTCATCAGGTCCTGGCTCAGTAGTAATACCCTGAAAAACATCAGGTACAAAATTGTGAATTTTGACACTAAGCTTTTGGAAGGGAAAGTAAAGGAGGATCCTGACCAGGGGCAATCCGTAAAACCAGTGAGTTCCATGCATCCTCATTTGTATGTGGGAGTATTAGGAAAAGATTGGAATATCTGGGTAATTGTGGGTACTGTGCAGATAGTTCTCTGGGACCAAGCCTGGGCAATTCTAAGAGAACTTCAGCTTTCTCCTGCATGGGTAGAGCATTGTGGACTTCTAGTAAGTTAAAGTGCAGCCACTGACGAACCTATGCCAATGCCTCATTCCTTTTTCTTTCCCAGTTAACCTTTGCAAGGTTCTATTTGCCAATTCTGGTTCCCAGTGCAAAGAAGGCCATATATATGGATGATGATGTAATTGTACAAGGTAACAAAAAATGTCACCCATTAGTGCTGTTCTCCATCCAGAGTGTGGGCTATAGTGGTTGTCTTATGGTGCACTATAAAAATAAAAGGTCATCCTGGGAAGTGGGAAAGATAGAGAATCACAAGGCAATTCAAAGTATAAACCTTATACCTATCTATTCCAGGTGATATTCTTGCCCTCTACAATACACCACTGAAGCCAGGACATGCAGCTGCATTTTCAGAAGATTGTGACTCAACCTCCACTAAAGTTATCATCCGTGGAGCAGGGAATCAGGTAAATTACTTAATAGACCCCTTGCAAAAACTCTATGCCTTATAAAGCAGTTAATGGGGAGAGGCAGTAAAATTAGAGAACTTTTATTTTTTTTTGCTGCATTTTATAGTCCCCAATTATCTCAGAACTCAAGCCTGCTTTCCTATAGATCAGTTCATGGACTTGACAACCTAATTCTTCTTGAATATCTGGCTTAATGTGTAGTTCCCCATTCTGCCTAACTTGGAATCCCAAATGTCACCTTAATTTGCTTTATGTAGAGCCCTTTGCTAATAACCTTAAGTCATTAATAAACAGCATTTCTGGCTATCAAATTACTGGCCATGCAGTACATAAGGATGTTTCACATTTACAACAGTGGTCCCATAAGATTATAACGGAGCTGAAAAATTCCTAATTGCTTAGTGACTTCATAGCCATCTTATGTTGAAGCACAATGCATTAATTGTATTTGTGGTGCTGCAGGTCATATAAAAGTATAGAACATGTAATTATTTACAATACGTAGTAATAAACAACTGTTACTAGTTTATGTATGTACTATACTCTATCATAAAGTTTACTCTTTCTACTTAGAAAAAGTTTGCTATAAAACAGTATGCCTTTATACCTATAGCAGCATCATACATCTCAAGTTACTGTCTCTTAATTGCATTACTTTAAAACAAAACAAAACAAAACTTGATTTAATCCTGTGTTTGTATAGTGACATAGTGTACAGACTTATAGCCTGGGAACAGTAGGCAATAGCCTAGATGTGTAGAGTAAGCCATACCATCAGGTTAAGTGTACTCTGATGCTTGTATAACAACAAAATTGCTTAATGATGCATTTCTCAGAAACACATCCTTGTCATTAAGTGGTACATGGCTATATGTATCTGTTGTTTGAAGCAGTGAACATACTATATATTCCATTTGTTTTTAGTACAATTACATTGGATATCTTGACTATAAGAAGGAAAGAATTCGTAAGCTTTCCATGAAAGCCAGTACCTGCTCATTTAATCCTGGAGTTTTTGTTGCAAACTTAACAGAATGGAAAAGACAGAATATAACCAACCAACTGGAAAAATGGATGAAACTCAATGTAAAGTAAGTATAAAACTGCCTTAGCTGTGAAAACTTGTATTTCAAACCTGAAGTATAAAAATAGGAATTGGTCAGGATTCTTCACTAACAGCTTACATTTGTTAATCTGTCCCATCAAGAGAAGGACTATATAGTAGAACACTGGCTGGCAGCATCACAACACCTCCTCTGCTGATTGTATTTTATCAACAGCACTCCACTATTGACCCAATGTGGAACGTCCGCCACCTTGGTAAGTAGAAATAATTAATCAAAAGCCTAAGCTAATAAAGAATTAAGTGTGTAAAGGACTGTCCTCAGGGATGGGATACATCCAGTTTTCCTTTTCTCCAGTTGATATGGCATTGTCATGTCTGACTAGTACAATCATTTGGCTGTTTTTCTCTCAACATAAGGCTCCAGTGCTGGAAAACGATATTCACCCCAGTTTGTAAAAGCTGCTAAGCTACTCCATTGGAATGGGCACTTTAAGCCATGGGGAAGAATTGCTTCATATACTGATGTCTGGGAAAAATGGTACATTCCAGACCCAACAGGCAAATTCAGCCTAATCCGAAGACATACAGAGATTTCAAATATAAAATAAAATTTGTGCTATAAGCATTTCTCAGGAAATTCTGGAAGACAGTATGCATGGAAAGTAACAGAAGCAACAACTCATGGAAAAAGGGACATTTCAGCTGGGTAAAGAGGACAAACTACACTGTCTGGCAGTCAGCTTCCGAGATAAGACTACATGTCTCCATCTGCCTTAACAACTGTTTTCTTACTACAGTGCTGAATGACCAGAGGTGAACAGACTCAAATGGCTAGTATAGTCAATTCAACACTACTATTTAGTTTTAATTTTGTAACCTGTGGTCTGATCTTTTAATAAAATGAAACCTACATTTTTCATTAGTTTGATTTTTTGCTTCCTGGTAAACATACTTTTACCTAGTCACTCTATAAGACATGTCTTTATGGAATTCAGATACTTTCTACATTGCCTAATTTTTAAAAATTAATTTCATGATACATATTTACAAAATTTACACAGCTCATGTACTACAAACACTAGTACATTACACATAGAACAGCTTAAGAATCTGTTCAAATGTTAAAGAAAAAATACCCTTATAAGAGGACAAAGGTGTTATACATAGTCTGTACTGAAGTCGTAAGCATCATCTTCAGTCATTCTATCCAAAATAAATCGTGCAGACTGTTCATCTATATGAAGAAAGAAAAGTGAGGTTAAAGAAAGTAAAAACTATTTCATACCACACTGGTTTGCTGGAAGACCCTACCACCCAACTCACCTGCTTGAGATTCCTCAGGTAGTGCTACCTCCCAGGCCTCTTTGACAGGTGCCATGTCTGAGCCTTCTTCCTGTGGGACAAAGAGAAACTACTATATTAGTAGCCACTGTCTGCTCATTAAATAATTATGCACCCAGAAAAAGTATCTGAAGATACACATAACGGGATGCATGAAACTAAGACTAATGATCAGAACACTTAAATACCTAAATTGTATGGGGCTTTCTGATAGTCTGTTATGAAATTTTTATTTCTACCTTCAACCTCTTCCCATTTGTTTTACATTATAATGTTGGAAAATTACAGCTTAAATAATTTAGACAACATTCTTACATCAGATTCTTCAACACTTTCCTGGTCACTGTCCATGTTTTCATAGTCCTCTCCCTCTTCCTTCTTCCTCTCTTTCTGTTTTGGCAATTCTTCAGGTATGTCCTTTTCCTCTATTATTCCATTTGTCATCCCTGAGGACTGGAAAAGGATGCTACTGGCTAAACGAGGGCCCCTGATGGCTAGGAAAGGAACATAGTACATGTAAACAGATGAGACCTTTATTGGCGGTCAGCTAATGAAGACAACAATCAAGCACAATCCTTGCTTACCTTGTATGCTGTGTGCATTGTTCTTTTCCAGTTCTTCTAGATTAAAGCCCCATTTCATATCTATCACAATGCTCTCATTAAGATGTGGAGAAAAAGTCCAGGATGTAGGGGGGTGGCAATAATAACTTAAGGAGCCACTAGTATTAAAAAAAAGATTTGTCAAAAATCAGTTTCTTTATTCTATCTGGTCACCAAAATCCAAGAAAACACTTACCCTGTCCATTCAGACCATAGTAGTTTGGCAGCACCTTCTACATTTGGGCTTCCACCTTTTTGGTGCAGTCCTCTTCTCTGAGCAAGCAAAGTAAAAAATTCCAGAGAAGTCTTAAAGTCTGGGACAGTGAATTTCAATACTACCTTTAAAAAAAGAGAAAAACTGTCACTCATAGGATACAATGTGATTGTAAAAACAACTAGGATATTTTTCTGCTTAAAATGCATTAAGACGAAAGAGAAAATAGAGCTCTAGGGGAAAAGGGTTCTTTTACCTGTCGAGCATCAGCCTGGGACAAGATGGCACTGGCAGCTTCCACTGGTTTTAGCACTTCAATACTTGCTGGACTTCTCAGAGCAAGTGCAGTGGGAGAGTTAAGTGGAGACACAATGAAACTTGGACCATCTATGATTGTGATTTGTTTGTCCAGGGGGACAGCCTGCATATTCCTGGAATAAGAGATGATAATTGATGAGGGTACTAGTTTATAGGGACGACGAGAAAACACGAAGCTCAGGGTTGGATTGAACAAACTCAGCACAGTCCGTCAGATCCAGATTATCATCATTTGCTTCATGTTTATCTAAAATCACTAACATCACACTATAATATTCTAAATAAAAACACGTTATAGCTTATATATTGACCTGAACACATGCCGTTTTCTCTGCCATATTTCCTCTCTTCTACCTGGCAGACTTGTATTCATTTCCAGGTCAGGTTCAAACATCACTTACTCTGAGGCAGCTTAGAATCTATTTGTCTTTCAAACCAGATTATGGGCAGTTATTCCACTCTAATTCTTCCCCAAGCCTCGCACTCCCTTAACCCTTCTTCCTTTCACTGACACCTCTAAAGAATGTGAAATTCTTTCTTAAGCTAGCCAAACCAAGTATTTATTCATCATGAAATATTACAATTATGGAACAACTCAGTTTACCTTGTAAGCCCCATGGATACACCAACATTACATATCCGTTCTTGTTTTAAGCTGTTGATGATGCTGCTTTTCCCCACATTTGGGAAACCTACAAATGGTAAATCCCCATACAAAAGGCATTATGCGCTGGTAATTATAACATTTCCACTGCTTATTCCATGCTTGCCTGATGTTTACAGCAAGATCAGAGTTGGATCTGAGTGTCTTCACTTCAACACTAAGAGCAATCTTAGCATCCTCATATCTTGCCCAAGTAACAAGAAGGAAAAGATTATTTCAAATAAACCAAGTGCTTTTAGAAGCCAACTTCCTACAGTGCCCAGCTGGCTAAATAAATAAATAGATAAAATAAAAACAGGCAACAATTACTTAAAATTTGTTTTTATGTTGCATGTATGTGAGTGTTTGGTAAGGTGGGCAAGAACCTAGTGTTTAAACAAGTCCTTTATTTAGCAACAACCCCCTATACTCTTAACATGGAACAACTCTTGGCACTTAAAGAGATTAAGACATAAAATGTATTGAATTGAAACTCACCAACTACTCCAACCTGAAGAGCTTTGCCAAAAGTCTCCCGAAAACCTCCAAGAAGTTTCCAAAGACCTTCTTTCCCAACACAGGCTTCACTTTTGAATGGAGCAGCTTTTCTCCTTACCTTCACATTAAAGTTTCAAGTTAATTAGTTTTAACTACTTTTGATAACTATACAAAACTCAAAAATCTGGCTCCAGAGCCACACACTGCTTTTCAGATTAACTCTGGATGAAATCAGAGTTGGATCTTATATGTTCTCATTTTTTATCAAGATTTTGTATACTCATCATATTTCAGCCATCCAAAAATCTGAAAAGCGCACTTCTCACCACTGAAAATAAAGGGTACCTTGGTCATCTTCCCTTTGTTCTTCCAATTTACTGAAGCTCTGAACACCACTGTGGGAAATTCCTTCTTCAAAAAATTCAGCCAGTTCTCCAAATTCTCCTTTGGTACCAAGTCTGATAGGAATTAGGAATAAGACACATGCTGGAATTTGGTTATTGAGATGAATTGGCAAAACCTGGTAAACTATGACTCTCATTTGCCTTTTCCCTTTTTTCCTCCCCACAAAGGATTTAACTGAAAGATGAATGAGGGGTTAGCTCTCTACCATAATGCCCTTAACAGAATTCAATATCTACAACTATGTATTGCTTCAATTCTCCTCTGTAGTGTCCACCCTTTCAGAATTAAGGCAACCTCTAGATTATTACTCTATTAACCTTATGGCTATGTTTTCAGAATTTACACTCCAGTAACAGCCATGTTTACTGACTCCAATAGTAATTTCAGATCCCAATATTACCTCTGATTTATAGGTCTCTATTCTGAATTCTCTTATTCTCACTGCTCAAATTCAGACACGTAACTATTCATTTCCTCCAAATACTGTCACCTATCAACACTGTGCAGGTGTAGGGAATCACACATTCATCACTTCCTATGTGATATATATTTCAAAATAAAGAAGTATGGAAGCTTATACTCTTAAATAAGGTAAGTATGGAATGGAAAAATAGCAATGAAAGGCAGTCAAAGCACTTGTAGAAAACACCTCCACCCCGCTGCCCAACATTGTCATTGGCAACAAGAGAGTAAAAGCATTGGCTTTGTTGAGGTCAGAGTTGGATCTTATCAGTCTTCAGTGACGATCAGACTGTTCATTTCATCATACCTCACTAGTGAATATAGAACACAAAGAACATCCCTTTTGCTCACCTGATTTATTTAATACAAGTACTAGTTTTTTCTGTCCACTTTTGACGATGGCCTCTTCCATCTGTGGACACCTGCAACCAAGAGGATCTCTGGCATCCAATACTTCCAGCACAACATCTGAAGCTTCGATCACCTGTCAAGGTAGAATTATCAAAAGACTATTTTTTGCTCTGGGAACACCCTACACACAAGTATACTGGCATCCACTTTACAACAGGGTGAGCTTTGTGGGATCTCATTTATTCACTTTGGTATGAAGAATGTTCATCTCTCACAGGAAAATAAAATACAGGTTTGCTTGGCAGCCTCTGGCCTCTCATTAAAGTAGACTTCAAAAGCAGAAACAGCCCCACTGTCTGAATATATAACCTTCCCATAGTGAATTGAGTAGCTGTATAAGCTCTTGTGGCCCTGCCAAAAGCTTCTGAAAAGCACAGTCAAGTTCTATTTACAGGGGGAGAGAATGAGCTTAAAAGATTGGTGTCAGGAAAAAGGAATGACTAGTATTTTAAATCTCAGCACCATTTTTAAACACTGACCTAGACTAAGATACCTTTTTAAGTTCCCGACAATACAACTTCTTTGGATTCTGTTTGCCCAACTTTGCTTTGTTCTTAGCGTTGCATTGTCCGAATTCCTAAAAGATAAAGACAAGTGAAAAAGGACACAAAATTAGAAGTCAGCAGTTTATAATCTGTTTCTCATGGCTGATTAGGGACATTTCAACTCCTGCTCTACTTATGTGCTTCTACTTCTGTATCATGTTATCTCATTCACAAAGAAACCCAATTGTACCTTCTTCACAGGTTCCACATTAGGTGGCTCAACACTAGGGTTGGTTTCAAGTTTTCTTTTCTTTTCCTGTTCCTTCTGCCTGTCAAGTTTCTGCTGCTGTTTTAGTTCTTCAAGCTGTGTCAAAGCCATAAGAGAAACAGGTGAGCTAAAATGACATGGTATTGTTACTTTACTTTAAAAGAAATAAACACCACCTGTTGAAAATTTCAGCTAACGAGTCTTACCCGCTGTTTCCTTAACTCAGCTTCCCGAAGAAGAGCTTCCTTAAAGGGAGCACTATTTGGAACTCCTGGATCCTTCCTAGGCTTCTTGCGACCCCGTTTCTTAGCCTCCTTCCTCAATTTTCGATGGTGCTCTCGTACCTATAATAATAAAAATTTTTATCAGTTTACAAAAATATTACACAATTCCTGTGAGAAACCAATCTGGCTGCAGTTTGGTTACACCTGTAAAATGACCCAGAAAAACAGAACTTTAATTGTATCACACAGAGGTGCACATTTATGTATAAAACAGCAAGAAAACATCACCAGATTCTTTTTGCAGAGATTATTAACATGTTGATCAAAGTTACAAACTTTCTTATCATTCACTGAATTACTGCATTTTCCTATGGATGGACCTTTGATGGCTGAGAGTTTTTGTCATGGTAATGTATCCAACCTCCATTTCCTGAGAAGAAAACACAGTTACCCAGATCTCCTTCTGCAGAAGTGAGGCAGAAACCAGTTTAGCATTATATTTGATATAGCTCCCTCATAGACAAGACTTACCTTTTTTTGGATCTTATACCGTTTATGGCAGGTCATGCGTTTACTTGCTTTCTTTAACTCTGCAAAGAAATACATCACAAAAAGATTAGACACAAATGATCAGGTTTTGGTGACTGTGCTCTGGGGTCACGTCCCTTTTTGTGTTAAGTAATTAATAAGCTCTCAACATAAAGAATTACGTGGGGACACAATAAAAATACACATGCCACTCTCAAATTCCGGAAAATTTGACTCAACAGATCCAGAGTAAAGCCCAACGCCCCCTGCTCCCACTCTTCTCATATTGGGCAGAGATGGTACTCAGGAGTGTATAAGCCCCCAAACGACAGCCACTTCTTGTCAAACTACACCAGTCACAAGATAGGAACGAAAAATAGGTTTAAGAGGCGATTCTCATACCTCGCTGGGGCCAGACTGAACGTGGCCGCAGAAGAGAAAAAGTTGGGCTCTAAACCTGACTCAAACGCTGTTTCCTCACGAGACTCTGGCCTGATCTCCATATCTGGGGCCCAGCCCTCATTCTACACCACGGGCTCGCGGTTAATGTGGGGCCTTCAAACCCTAGGTTATACGCAGAATCAGGACGATGACCGACGGCCTACCCGCAGGTCCTCATTCCAAAGATACCAAGCCGGAAAAAAACGCCCTGATGAATTCGTCAACTATTAGGGACAGAGGTCCCCCCACACACGCCTCCACTACCACACTTACTCGGTCGCTTCATTCTGGATGTGGGAACCGCAGTAACGGCAACAATACGGTCTACCAAGTGCCCCTGCCGGTGCCACGTGCGAACTGAGAAGACCGGCGAGCGTCACGCGCTCACGCTGCCGCCGTAAAGCGCGCTGCATCCGGTCTGCGCGCGCGCGCACGCAATGTCGCGAGGGGCCGGGTTCGCTCGGCGGTCCCCGGCTGGTTTTGCGGCGGCACCGGGAGGGGTGAGGTTGGTGAGGGCGGCGGGTGCAGGAGAGACGGCAGCGGCCGCGAACGGAGGAGCAATAGCAGCAGCCGTGGCGGCCACGGGGCGGGGCACGGCGGTCGGGGACCGCAGCCGGGGCTGCAGGCGGCGAAGCGGCTGGGTAAGGCCGGGCCTGGGGCGGGCGTGGCCGCACCTCTTCGTCTGGCTGCCGGGCCTTTGTGTGGGCCCGAGCGGGCGGGAGCCGCGGCAGAGGCCCAGCCTCGGCCGCTTGGATGCGCGGGTCAAGCCAGGCGCAAAGTGCGGGTGGGGCACGGCGGCAGGCGTCGAGACGGGCCTGGCAGCTTTGCCGCACCTGCCTGCCGGGACAAAAGCGCGCCGCAGCCAGGAAACTACCCGCGCTTCTTTTTCCCGCTCCGGGCGGCGGTCCGAGTACTCGTCGCGGGCAGCTTCAAAGCTGTCAGCGTTTTCCTTAGACCCCCTTGTCAGTGACAGATGGAGAAAGTTGTTTCCTCCGCAAGTCAAGACCTTCTTTTTTGTTACTGCTTGACAGTTTTGACACAAACTCTACTAGTGATTTTTATACTTTCCGGATGACTGTGTTCAGACTGAGTATTTTATCAATGGGACTTGTATTTATAGTAGGTGCCAGACACTTGTTTCTTATCTGCAACACAAAAAATCAAGGTTTTTAACATATTTTCATCTCAAAAGTTTTTACTGAAAGAGAAGCATAATTTTGTTGTTACAGGGTAGATATTGGTGACGTAAAAGGGGAAGATTGGCAGAAATGTAGAAGAAATTCTGAAAGACAAGTGACAAGTACACAGTGCAGTAGTGGATATAGAAATTATTACTACAATTATAGAAAGGTGGAGTAAAACACTTATTTTCCAACAAACTAGGGTTCCTCGAAAATGGTTTTTAGGTGCTTTTTCCCCCATTTAGAAATGCACTCTTTCCCAAATATAAGTCGGAAGCTAATTGAACTTAATACAAATATAAGAGAGTAGTATGTTTGCTTTACTTGTTAACAAATTGCCCATATTTTAAGATCCAAAGTAAGATTGGAAAGTATCTTTTGAAGAAGTATTTCAAATTAAAACAGTAACAGTTGTGTGAGTGGATAAATGGAGGGCCTTGACCACTTTCTTTAGCTTTGGTAGTGTGCAGAATACCTCAAATATTTTACCTAAATCCCCAAGATTAGTAAAGTGTGGTATGTCTATATGTTAGACAACTATCAAGCCATCATATATCGTGTGGAAGGATGTTGACTTGGAAGAATCTCCTTAATTTGAAAAAAGCTGCAAAATAATACATAGTTTATTTACACTTTTGTTTTTTTAAAAAAAGCAACTGAGGCATAAAATAAATACTGAAAGCTGTGAAAGCCTAAGTTAAGGGTGGTTTTTCTCTGGGAAGTTAGATTATAAGTGATTTCTTTTTTCCTTTGAGTTATTTGTTTTCTACAATTTTTGTTTTAAGCGTACATTTACAGTGTAAAGTACCATTAGAAATACAGGAGAGTACTAAACTTTATAAGCTGTCAAAGTATACCATTTGGCTATACCGTGTAAATATTTTCCCAGGTATACATTTTATAAAGTTATTCTTTACTGTAATTTATCATTTGTTATCAGTCTTTTGGACATGTGACCATTATCAATGCCATTTTAAAATTTGTTATCCAGAAAATCTGTTTCTTTTCATGGAAAAAGAATTGCTGAAGGGATGCTCACAGGTTTTTTAAATTACACGAACTTTTAAAAATTTCTCATTTAAATGCACTTTTAATATGCTTATTAAAAACATAAATTGATTATCAAACAATACCAAATATTCTATAACCAGGGCTGCAAAATGAGTAAAATTCTTCTCTGTGCCCAGGGAACATGTCATCCTACAGTTGAAACTAAACATTTTTGTTGTGCTTTGAAGTTTCAAAGTGATTTCATGTACATTTCAAGTGTCACAACAATCTAGGGGAGATATGTACGCTTTACTGTTCTCATTTTAGAAATTAAGAAACAGACCTGAGAGGTTGTGACTCAAGCAACATCAAAGCATAATTAGCGGTGGAAAAACTGGGACTCTTTTTGTCCTCTGAGTTCAGATCATATTGCTCTTCTTACCCACCTGGCCATACTGTCTTTCTTGCCAAATTTTCAAAGTACATTTTTAAATGCATCCTTTGAATAAGAAAATATTTGAAAACTACTCTTAAGTTACATCTTTTTATTTTATCAGAGTAAACTAATGACTCAAGGAGTTTTGGATATTGTATGGTCTAAACTATATACACACCAATGATTTATTTTTTTTTTTGTCATTCAGCTTTTCAGTGGATTATTTATAAAAGTAACTTTGACTTGCCATTGTGTTTGAAGACTTTTTTGTTTGTTTTTATGACCTTTCTAACTTGTATGTGGTTTCTTCCCATTGCTCATAGGACTTTTGGAAAGAAATGTCTTTCTCTGAATTGTTTTTGGAGGATGTTGGGGAGAGTTTTCCACACTTTGCTCACATGAGCCATTTTCAGTTTGTTCCAGCTTGCCAACACTTGGTATCACAGTGTGAACCTTCCACATATGTTCACTCTACTTTCCAGCTCTGTGATTGAACTCTGCTCTTATTGACTAGGGGGCATTTGGGCAGGCATGCTTCATTCCTGGAATTGACAGTCATTCCATGTGAGTAAAGGGGAATCTCAGTGAGACATCTGTAAGCATATGAAAAGCATTTGGTTTTAAAATGGAAGAAATGTTAGTTACTTTTAATGCCTGAGCCTTCGCTGCAGTTTGTTTCATTGGTACAAAGAAATTGAAATGCCTATTTTTCTTGAGTTCTCTTTCCTTAGCAACTCTACTGAATGTTTTCTATCTATTCGTGCTCATTTTGACTCCTTCTGACCCTTCTTTTTTATTTCCCTTTTCTCTGTCTTGTTCTTCTCTTTCAGTTTTGAATATATTAACACTGAATCAGCACTTCTAAAGCCCTTCCTTCTCCCACTGGCTTCACTTGGCCTTCAGACATTATGAGGAGATTGGCTTTTCGAGGCGCTGGTTGTGCTCTGGTAAAGCTGGTAAATTACTGATCATCTACACCCTTTCCCTTTTCTGTCTTTCCTTGCCTTTTCCCTTCCATCTTTCTTAAGTTTTGTTATCCTTTCCATAAATATTCCCTCTTGTGTTCATCAGATTCACTTGTGTCCTTGTCATAGATTGTTTACAAAGGATGGGTCCTTAGTTTCTTCATCTTAATGAATTGAGGCCAGTTCATCAGACTTTCTATAAAACAAACAAAAATCAACAAAACTTGATTGCCCTTGGCCTAAGCCCTTTGAAGCTTTTCACCAGTTGTAGCCAATTACAAATTAGTACACTGTAACAAACCAAAGACTAGAGGAAAGAACATCTTCATGTTGGGCTCTGTTTTCAGATACTATGTGGACTGTTGAAGGAAGACATAGGAGACTCCTTTTATGTCTTAGTTGATTGCCAGGATTGTTCCTGCTTTTGTTTCCTGGAGATCCCCAGTTTTTCTCTCCATACTGTTGGCAACCCATTCTTTCAACTGTCAGTGTCTTAGTTACCTGAAATTGAATGTTGGTGAGTGAAACTGGTATCAGTTTTTCTTTTAGCTTTAGAGAAAGACTGTTTAAATCACAACACCTTTGATACACTTATAAAACTGTATAAGCATGTAGGACCTTCCAGTATACACCCTTTCTCTCTAGCTATAGCATATTATTTCAGTGAGTACATTTCTTGTGTTATAGTCAAATGTATATATTTGTAAAGTTGTATTAAGATTTAATACTTAGCAGCCTGCCTGAAACCGATAGCAAATTTTCATGTTTGTGAAAGGCCAAGCAGGATCTAAAAGCTCACTTCTGGGGTACTTTTCTAGGTCATCTAATGAAACTTAAAGCTATGGTCTCAAAATTCACAGGGATAGGGTACCTCGTTAGTTTGGATTGACAAAAGTTTCAAAGCACAGTTTTGTTACTTTGGTATAGGTATGGCAAATTACATTAATTGTTTTTCCCAGGTATGTTTTGTGGATCTTTAATAAGTGGAGAAAATTTATTTTCAAAGTTTTAATTTTAGGGTGCATCTAAAATGCTCGAATGTTAATTTTCTTCTGTTCCCCTGCCTTTTTGCACTGCTCCTTTGCCACAGGCACAGTTGCCTATTCTTTATTATGTCATGACCTATTTGGAAAATGATCATAATTATAAGACACACTGGGGAAGACAGATGAGGATGCTGACTTCAGAGTTGACTGCCTTGGGGCCTCTGTCTCCAAGGTTGCCTGGCTGTCTTTGAGGATGAGGGATCAATACCTTCAGTATAGTGGTATACCATTACTTGTGGGGTTTCAAACTCCAGTTCAGAGTAATTTGGGGGCTTGAAGCAGTCAAGTCTTCCAAAATTGGTGATATACAAATGAGTACACTTTTGCTGAATTTATCCCAAGCTGAAAGTGTAGCATTCTGGTTAATGAAGGGACTAAAGCAACAAGGTCCAGGACTTCCATTGAAAAAAACTTAGTCAAGCTTCTTTGCAACAGTTAAAATATCCTCCCCAGTGAACCAGAAGCTTGATATCAGGTGGCCAGCTGAGGACTTGGTGGCAGAGTCTAAATTTAAATATAAGAACATGGCTAATTATTTCTTATAGAAGAAGTTGGATTCAATGGGTTCCAAGAGAAGAAGAGCTACCTCCCCTTCCAGTAGTGTCAGTGGGGACTTTGACGACGGGCACCATTCCGTGTCCACACCAGGCCCAAGCAGGAAAAGGAGGAGACTTTCCAATCTTCCAACTGTAGATCCTGTGAGTAACTTGGATCACACAGTTCCTTCCTCTTTTCCTATGATATTCTACACTTCCTTTAAGATAAGTGGTTAAGATGCAAGGCCTTCATTTTTTTTCCCTCTGGATTAATATTCTTAACGTTTCTTTTATGAAAAGTACATGTTTAGCCATAAATCTTACAGTATTATGTCAGTATTATAAAATAACAAGGAATATCAATATGTCATTTTATACATTCACTCAAATAACTGTGTTTGTCATGTGGCAAGCACTGTTCTGGTGATTGGGTAGGACAAGCCAATTTTTCGTATGGAGCTTAAATTCTAGTGTTGGAGGGAAAGCAGAATGGAAACATGAATAAAAAATAATAATAAAGTATCCTCAGCTCGTGATAAGTTCAGGGTGATTTGCTCTGTTTTGGCACAGACCTTCAAGAAAGATTTCTCTATGTTGAGAAGGTACCAGCCTGCAGAGTGCTGAGGAAGAATGTTCCAGGCAGAGGGGCTGAGTTAGGAATGGGTTTGGTGTGTTGTGATTACAGAGAGATGGTCAAGAGGTAGGAGACAGGCAGAGTGCCCAGCCAGGTATGCAGTTACCCTACATACTCCGTGGACAATGTTAGGAGTTCAGATTTTATTTTCTGAGTAGTAAGAAGCCCCTCTATTGGATGATTTTAAACAAGAGAGTGATATGAATTGATTTAGTATTTTAAAAAAATCAGTATCATAAATCTGATGAAAGATACCAAAACATTTATCAGTTAAATTATTTTAAATAGAGATACTGTCAGCATATTTTAGACTTGGGTTCCTAATGGCTATTTGGGGATTTGTCTTTTATCTTTTTGCCTTTTATGGGTGTGTTTTTATTAAAGACGATCTATATGCCCACACTGGCATTCTGTTCACTTATCTGGTGATTTTTCTCTTGTTTCTATGTGTAGATTGCTGTGTGCCATGAACTCTACAACACTATCCGAGACTATAAGGATGAACAGGGCAGGCTTCTCTGTGAGCTCTTCATTAGGGCACCGAAGCGAAGGTGAGTTGGAAGGTGAGTGGGAGGAATTTGGTTTTGCATCCATACTTAAAGTGTTTATTAATTGAGTATTCGGTTGGATTTTTTTTTTTTTTTAGTTGTCAAGATGTAGTGAAACATATTTAAAATTTTTTATTTATAAAAAAATATACAACATAAAATTTATAATCTTAACTATTTTAAGTAAATAGTTCAATAAGTGTTTAGTACATTCAAATTGTTGTACAACAGATTTCCAAAACTTTTATATTGCACAATTGAAACTCTATACCCATTAAATAACTCCCCATTTCCCCCTTCCCTTCATCCGCTGGCAATCACCATTGCACTTTCTGTTCTATGAATTTGATTACTTTGAATTTCTCATAAGTGGAATTATACAGTATTTGTCTTTTGTGCCTGGTTTATTTCATGTAGCACACTGTCCTCAAGGTTCATACATGTTGTAGCATGAGACAGGATTTTATTTTTAAGGCTGAATAATATTCTATTGTATTAATATACATTTTGTTTATGCATTCATCTATTGATAAACACTTGAGTTGCTTTTACCTCTTGGCTATTGTGAATAATGCTGCAGTGAACATGGGCTGCCAATACTTCTTCAAGATGCTGTTTTCAGTTCTTTTATCTATACTTTATACCCAGATTTGGGATTGCTGGATCTGTAGTAATTATGGTTTTTAATATTTTGAGGAATCACCATACTGTTTTTCATAATTGTCACACCGTTTTACATTCCCACCACTAGTGTGCAAGGGTTCCAGTTTTTCCATCTTTGCCACACTTGCAGTTTTGTAGTAAATTTTGAAATCAAATAGCGTGAGTCTTCTGTGGTGATTGGTTTATGGATCAGCTTTGGCAGTCTACCAGCTTTGTTCTTTTTTGTCAGATAGTTTTGACTCTTTGGGGCTCTTTGAAATTACATATAAATTTCAGGATGGATTGATTTTTCTGTTTCTGCCAAAATGCTGTTGGGATTTGATAGGGATTTTTTTTTTCTTTTTGTAATTTTTTTCCATTATAGTTGGCATATAATACTACATTAGTTTCAGGTGTACAACAGTGATTAGACATCTGTGTAACTTACAAAGTGATCACCCCAATAAATCTTGTTTATTTTGGTCTTTAGTTTCCACATATACATGCAATCATATGGCATTTGTCTTCGGCTATCTGACTTGCTCCATTCGACACACTACCCTCTATGTCCATTATAAAATGTCTTTTTCCATCCCCCTTTAGCTTGTGTGTGTCTTTTAATCTGAAATCTCTCATTGGCAGCATATGTAAGGATCTTGTTTTTTCATAGATCCAGCCACCCTATCTTTTGATTGGAGCATTTAATTCTTTTTTATTTTTAATACTCATCAATAGATATGTATTATTGCCATTCTTTATTTAGACTTTTGATACATATTTTTTTCCTTCTTAAAGAAGTCTCTCCAATATTTTCTGTAATACTGGCTTGGTGGTGATGAACTCCTTCCTTTAGCTTTTTCTTTCCTGGGAAGTTCTTTATTTGTCCTTTGAATCTAAATGATAACTTTGCTGAGTAAAGTAATCTTGGTTGTAGGTCCTGGGTTTTCAACACTTGAAATATTTTGTGCCAAGCCTTTCTGGCCTATAACGTTTCTGTTGAGAAATCGGCTCACGGTTTTATGGGCATGCCCTTGTATGTAACTAACTGCTTTTCTCTTGCTGCTTTTAAGATTCTCTCTTTGAATTTAACCTTTAGCATTTTAATTATTATGTGTCTGGGTTCATCTTTTTTGGGACTCTGAACTTCCTGGGGTTGTATATCTATTTTTTTTACCAAGTTAGAGAAGGGTTCCATTATTATTTCTTCAAAAAGGTTTTCAATTCCTTGCTCTCTCTCTCCTTCTGGTAATCCCATGATGTGAATGTTGTTATGCTTGATGTGCCAGAGACTTCTTAAACTGTCTTCATTTTTCTGCATTTTTTTTTTCTTGTTGATATTTTGTCTGGATGTCCTCTGCTACCCCATCCTCTGTGTTGCTGATTTGATCCTTCATTTTATCCACTCTGTTGATTCTCTCTAAAGTGCTCTTCATCTCAGATATTGTATTCTTCATTTCTGACTGGCTCTCTATTATGTTTTCCTCTCTCGTTTTTTTTTCTCTTTGTTAAATTCTCACTGAGTTCATTTATTCTTCTAAGTTCCTTGAGTATCCTTATAACCAGTGTTTTGAACTATGCATCTGGTATATTGCTTGTCTCCATTTTGATTAATTCTTTTTCTTTGTTCTCTTCTTTCATGTAGCACATGCTTCTTTGTTTCCCCATTTTGGTTGCCTCCCTGTATCTGTTTCTATGTATTAAGTAAGATTTCTAAGTCTCCCAGTCTTAGTAGAGTGGCTTTATGTAGTAGGTGTGCTGTGGGGCCCCTTGGCACAGACCTGGGAGAGGTCCACCTGCAGGCCAAGTTCAGCTGCAGCCTGTACACCTCTGGGGCTATCTGGTGAAGGTTACCAAACAATCCAAATATGGCTGCCATCTGTGCTGGGTTTATAGGAGCTTCAAGGGGCCAAGACAGAAACCGAGGCTGGCTGCCACTGGTACGGGTCTTGGGGCTGCTCAGCAAGAGGTACAGGGCATGCCGAGGCCATATGTTGCTTTTTCGGGTTTTGTGAGCCTTTGAGAGATTTTGTAAAAGTTTGCAGCAGGAGCCAAGACAGGCCATTTGTGTGGAATAAATCTCTGGAAACAGCTTAAGTGGGTCACAAGTTGGGAGGTGGAGTCTTAAGGAATCTCCTGTGTGGAGTGACCTGTGTTTTCCAGGTAGATGGTGCCTGCATCTGTAGGCTGGGAGGCGGGAGGGCTCAACAAAAGAACAATGGCTTATGCTTCCACCTCTGTCTGGGTGCAAGCTGACACCCCTCCAGCCTTCGCGCTGAAGCCCAACAGCTCAGTGCCTCCACACATATTCCAAGTGTTCCTTGAGTAGCTGCCTCAGCGCTGGAGCTCAGAGCAAGTGAGTCTGTCAGCGAGTAAAGCTGGGAATGGGCCCTTTAAAAAGGAAGGTCTCTGCTTCTCACAGCCCTCCGTCTCACTCAGCCACAACCTCCGGTGGGGAAGGTGAATCTCCAGCCAAGATACCCCTCCTGATTCTTGATTGTCACATGTGATTGTGGGACTAGGCCATTTTGTATCTTCGCCCCTCCTGCCATTTTGAAGTGAGCTGTTATTTGAGGTGACCTAGTTGTGTTCAGCCAGACCTCTGGCAACTCCACATACTGGTGCTCTCTAGTTTTGTTATAATTTTGGTGTGGTCACGAGAGGAGGTGTGCACTGCCTCTAGCTCCTATGCCATCACGAATCTGCCTCTGATAGGGATTGTCTTGAACTTGTCTGGTGCTTTGGGTAGTATTGGTGTCTTTAACAGTGTTTAATTTTCTGGCCAATGAGCATGAGATCTTGCCATTTGTTGATGTCTTCTTTAATTTCTTACGGAGATTTGTAGTTTTAAGTGTATAACTCTTTCACCTAATTGGTCAGGTTTATTCCTGTGTATTTTATTCTTTTTTACGTTATTATTAATGGAATTGTTTTCTTAATTTCCTTTTTGGATTATTCATCATTAGTGTAAAGAAGTGCAACTAATTTTTGCATATGGTGATTTTGTATCCTGCAACTTTGCTGAATTTGCTTATTAGTTCAAATGGTTTTTTGTTTGTTTTGGGGAATCTTTAGAATTTTCTGCGTATAAGATCATATCATCTGTGAACAAAGATAATTTTAGTTCTTCTTTCCAATTTGGATGCCTTTTACATCTTTTTGTTGTCTAATTCTTCTGACTAGTATTTCTAATACTGTGTTGAAAAACAAGTGGTGAGAGCAAACATCCTTGTCCTATTCCTAATCTTAGAGGAAAAGCTTTCAGTCTTTTCACCATTTTGAGTATGATGTTATCTGTGGACTCTTCATATAAGGCCTTTATGATACTGAGTTCATTTCTATTCCTAATTTGTTGAGTTTTTATTATGAAAAGGTATTAAATTTTGTCAACTGTTTTTTCTGTCAGTTGAGAACATCATGTGCATTCAGTTAATATAATGCATTACTTTTATCAGTTTCATAGATTGAACTATCCTTGCATTCCAGGAATAAATCCCATTTGGTATGGTGTATAATCATTGTAATATGCTGCTGAATTCATTTTGCCAGTATGTTGTTGAAGGTTTTGCATCAGTGTTCATATGGGATGTTGATTTACAGTTTTTTTTGTAGTATCTTTGCCTGGCTTTGGTATCAGGGCACTGTTGGCCTGATAGAATAAGTAAGTTTTACCTCCTGCAGTGTTTTGGAAAAGTTTGAAAAGGTTTAGTTTTAGTTCTTTAAACATTTGGTGGAATTCACCAGCAAAGCCATTAGATCCAGGGCTTTTCTTTGATAGGAGGCTTGATTATTAATTCAGTCTCCATACTACTTATAGGTCTATTTAGGTTTTCTGTTTCTTCATAATCAGTCTTGGTAGATTGTATATCCATTTCCTCTAGGTTATCCAATTTATTGTCATACTATTATAGTGTTATAATCCTTTTTATTTCTGTAGTATCAGTTGTAATGTTCTCTGTCATTTCTAATTTTTTTTCTTAATATAGCTAAGAGTTTATCAATTTTGTTGCTCTTTTCAAAAAAACTGCTCTTAGCTTTGCTGATTTTTCTTTCATATTTGTATTCTTCACATCATTTATTTCTGCTTTATATTTTAGTTCCTTCTGCTAGCTTTGGGTTTGGTTTATTCTTTCTCTAGTTCTGTGAAAGTAGAGCATGTTTTAAAAAATTATTTAACAGCCTTTAAGATGGCATTGAACATGTAGCTATCATAGTTAAAAGGGGTTAATTTTTCAAAATATGCACGATTATTTTCACCTTTTCTTTCCTCTTTTTCCCCTTCCATTTGGACTTGACCTCTGTGGTCCAGTGAAACAAAAAAAATTGCTGATTCCAATATGCACATCGCAAACATCTCCCTGTAGAGGCTGTGTTCCCCTGATTAGAGTTTACTTCCTCTCTTGCTGTCAAAATAACATCACTATTCCATTCAGACTCTGGCAGTTGAAGTAAATTTGTTTGGAAAGTATACATGTTATAGACAGTTAATGGCCCCAGATATGTCCATGTTCTAATCCCTAGAACCTATGAATATATTGGATTACATAACAAAGAATAATTAAGTTTGGTAATCAATTTACTTTGAGTTGGAGAGATTGTTCTGGGTTATCCAGGTGGGCCCAGTGTAATTACAGGGTCCTTAAACAGGGAAAAGGGAAGCAGAGGAATAAAGTTAGAGATTTGAAGAGGCTATACTCTTGACTTTGAAGATGTAGAATGGACTATAAGACAAGAAATGCAGGTGGCCTCTAGAAGGCAAGGGAGTGGATTCTTTTGCTGACCCCCTAGAAGGAATGCCAACACCTTGCTTTTTTAGCCCAGTGAGACCAATTTTGGACTTCTGTAAGATAATAAATTTGTGGTATTTTAAGCCATTAAGTTTATGGCAATTATTTACAGCAGTTGTAGGAAACCAATACAATAAGTTAATTAAAGATTTAAACTCGTTCGTGATTGTTGATGCCACAGTGAGTAGCCAACATGCTGCAGGTTTAGCTGAAGGTAAACTTCTCACTTCAAAGAGCAGAGCAACCAAGGATGCAATGTCACCATTCTCAATTAAGAGAAAGAGTCCTGTAACTTAGTCATGGCCAAAAAAAAGAAGGGCTTTTTTTAAAATGAGTAATCGTCTCTAGATTTCAGTTGACTTATTAATAACAGTCTTATAAAAGTTGTCATTTAATTAGCATGTGCTATTAAAAGCCTGTATTTATTGCTTACCATATGCTAGACACATTGCCAAGCACTTTCCAGATCCTGTCTTGTTTAAACTTGTATTATCACAGTTTATAGATGAGAACTTGCTCAAGTTTTCAGAACTAACTAAAAGATAACCAAAATTCAGACCCAAGTCTTTCTGATTCTAAAGCTTGTGCTCTTAATCAGTACATTGTATAGAGGAGGAACATCATACTAGAGTACACAAACCCCTCATAGAAAAGGACTGCTCCTCTGCTGCCTGCCTTCTACTAGCAGGCTAGTGTTGAGGGGCAGAGGATACAGGCCCTGGATATTGGAGCACTCTCTTCCAACCTCCATGATGGTAATGCCTTATCAGCACTGCTACCTTCCCCTTGTGCTGTGCCAGGAGGGCATCTCTGCTCCTCAGTAGAATGCATGTTTTCTCAAGAGTTTATGGGAAGTAGCTCAGAGATACATAGTTGTGAATCTCTTGAGACTTCGTTTCCATTAGTACGTTAGGCTACTTGTACCAAGACATCCAGATTGTCTAAAATAAGAAAAATTGCTTTCTTTCATGTAAGAGTCTTCTTTCCTTCTTTTGTATAGTCCTCAGAACCCAGGTATTGTTTTGTTTATTCTGCTGTCCTTGGGCTATCACCTTTTTCTGCATTGTTTGAGGTAGCTTACCACCACAACTATCTTCTAGCCTGTAGGAAAAAGACATGTGAAGTATGTATCCTGGACGTGGCACACTTCAGCTCTTGCATTGGCCAGAACTTGCTTGCAGGGAGGCTAGAGAATATGATCTTTTGTACCTATACAGCAGCTTAGAATACTGTCAGCCTGGGAAGAGGGGAAATGGGTTTAGGGGTAGCCACAGGCTCTGCACATATTAGGCCTAGTGTTTCTCACTGTTCTCAGTAAAGTTTAAGCTATGCTTTGGCTATTATGCAGCCATATTATGGCAGGGTACCCTCATCTGTTGTTCAGAGAGAAAAGCTGTTATGAAAGAACATGTATTATACAGTCTTATTTGTGTTTACATGTGTATAGAAGTCTAGAAGAATACCACCAGAGCTTTTAACTCTGGGTAAATAAAAACAGTTTTTACTTTTTTTATGCCTTAATGTAAATGGGAAAAATTAGTAGAGCTATTTCATTTTGAAAAAGGATCCTTTTTCTGAACATACTATGTAGAGTGGGATGTTGGGTCCTGATCTTCCTTTAGTGTCTGGTAATTCTGAAGATGTTTGTGAGGAGCCTTCTAGCAGAGCTACTAAGAGGTTATATCCTTTCTAGGTACAGTAGTTTGCTCCTTATCCATGGAAGATACATTCCACGACCCCTGGTGAATACCTAAAATCACAGAGTACTGAACCCTATATATATATATATATATATATATATACACAGTATGTTTTTTTCCTATACATACCTACCTTTGTCCATAATAAACTTCTTCAGCTCTACTGGAAATATGGCAGCAGCTTTATCAACAGATGCAGCCTCTCCAGTCCAAACCTATTCCTAAATCTGGGTAATGAACCCTTACTTGCAGTTAATGGCTTGATATCACTCAGAGGATCCCTTGTTAAAGTCTTTGAAAAAGCTCAATGCTTTCTGGTGCAACACATTGCCATCAATTGGAACATGTTTTTTGTTCATGTCTTTTACCCACAAATTTAATGCCTTTTCCATCTTAACTAAGCACTTATCATGCACTGTGGCTGTCACTTTTGCAGTTTGAAGTGTGACAGCAAAGCTGGGACTAATTTCTTTTTCCTTCACAATTTCATAGAAGATTCGTTCTGCTATATATCTTAGCATCTTCAGCATACAATGTTTTTTCTTTATTAAGTTAAAAACTTTCATTTTTTTCACTTAAACGATTCACTTTACAGCTTTTCTTTGGCATGTCCAAACTGCCAGCATCACTAGTCTGACACTTTGGGGCCATTATTAAGTAAAATAAAGGTTACTTGAACACAAGTACGGGGGTACTGCAAAAATCTAATAACAGTGTTGCCACTGAATGACTAGCAGGCAGGTAGTGGATACAGTATGGATATGCTGTACAAGCGGATGATTCAGGTCCTGGACAAAACAGCAGAATGACATGGATAGCATGCAATTTAAAACTTAATTTGTCAGACTATGTTTTACCATGGGTAACTGAAACCACAGAAAGCAAAACTGCAGACAAGGAGAGACTACTATACATGTTCTCCTTGAGTTCTCAGTTATCTGCAGATAATCTTCTATGCTGCTAATGTCCAGGCTTAGCAGGGAGCAATGGGCTATCGCCCATCAGGCCCAGATGGAGAGAGCCACTTTGGATATCAAGTTAACAGAACCCTAATTCTCACTCACTTGGCACTACTGATATGTTGATCTTAGGCCTTAGATGATTCTTTAGTGTTTACTCACCGAAACTGTTATGTTCTTAACATTTTCTCTGAATAGCAGGTTGAGTACCCCTTTAGTTCCCCTCATACTTAATTTTATAGTTCATTCAAATTTTAAGTAGTCAATAAGAGTTTTAAAAAACTCAATTCTTCGTCTTCCTTCGGTAGAAGTGAGCACTTCTAGCACCTTGGTCTTGGTTTTTAAATACCATGTACTATTAAAAAGAACCAGAGTTCTTTGAGGGAAATGGCTGATTTCAAGAGCAAGGAAAGTAAAAATGAGCTTGTAACATCTTATGGTGCCAGAAAATAAGCAGATGCTCAACGGGTGATAGGAACATGTCAAAAGGACATAGAAATAGAAGCCATCTTGGAAGGACTCCTATTGGCCAAACCTAGAGCACTTAGAGCATCAAAATAATTATAATAATGGTTTTTAACTCACTGAGTAAAATAGGAATCTGGGAACTCATATTGATATAAATTAATGAATAAATTGATGAATTATGGGCTTTTACATAGTCTGGAGGTATCTTTCTATAAAAAACAGTAACTTGGTCAATCAGAAAACTTAACAGATGCCACGATAATCAGGTGATCAAAATCAACCTCTTCTCAGTAATGAGACAAGTTAAAAATAAGTGTCACCTGAGAGGAGGCAGACAAATGCAACATCGTTTTTGTCACAGTCCTGCCGAAGCATAACCTTAACTTACCAAGAAAACAGACAAACCCAAATTGAGGAACACTACAAAAAACTGAGCTGTAATCGTCAAAATTATCGAGATCATGATAGTCAAGGAAAGACCAAGGAACTGTTTCAGAATGAAAGAAACTAAAGAAATACAACTAAATGCATCACGTGATTCTAGACTTGATCCTTTTGCTATAAAGGACAATTTTGGAAGTTGGCAAAATATGAATGGAGTCTAAGGATTAGATGATGATACTATATCAAAGTTAATTTCCTGAAATTAACGGTTGAATGATGGTCCTTATTTGTAGGGAATACACATTAAACTATTCAGAGGTGATAGAACAAGATTTCAGCAGCTTACTCACAAAATGGTCAGATAAAAGGCATTCTCTGTACTATTTTGCAACTTTTATGTCAGAATAAAAAGGTTTAAAAATTAAATATACGTATATGGCTGTAACATGTTAATCAGGGTCCTAAGAGATATTAAAGCTTTAATGACCATGAGATTATTTACAAGTAATAATCTCTTACATGTTAGAATGGAGTTAACTACCTACCCTCAAGGGAGAATTGAGAAAAATAATTACTGGTGCCCTAAATCGTAAATATTTAGCATATAAAGGACCATCTCAGATGTTAATTTAGGTTTTTATGTCAATATATATTTTGAACAGGGCATGCATGTGTATCTTGATTTTGTTATTCCCTTTTAGTTCTAGTAATGACAGTATGTTCTATCACTTGGAATATTGGACATTCTGCAGATATTTTGAAATGTAACTTTAAATTTGAAGTAGAACTTTTTATAGGATTTTGATTAATATATTTTTAAAAAATATATTAAATTATAACAGAAATCAACCAGACTATTATGAAGTGGTTTCTCAGCCCATTGACTTGATGAAAATCCAACAGAAACTAAAAATGGAGGAGTACGATGATGTGAATCTGCTGACTGCTGACTTCCAGCTTCTTTTTAACAATGCAAAGGCCTATTATAAGGTAAGAAAGCATCAAATTTGGAAGGTATCCAATTTGATAATTGTCTGGATTTTTAATATTTATCAATCTGGTAGGAGAATAGTGGTTTCTCAGTTGGCAGTTTGAGTTTGTATTTTTCTTCTTAGTAAAGAGACTGAACATTCATGTCATTATGAAACATTCTTGTTTCTTCTATCTCTGCTCACATCTTTTGCCCATGTGTTTCTTGGATTGTTATTTTCATAATTCTAGAAATTTTTATATGTTCTGAATACTATTTTTTTTTTTTTTGGTTATATATGTTGCAAGTACCCTCTTCCAATGTATGTCTGTTTTTTCATTTTCTTTATGGGTCTTTTGATGAACTGGAGTTATTTATTTTAATATATTGAAATTTATCTGTCTTTTTCTTTGTGGTTTATCCTTTGTGTCTTGTTCCACTTACCCAAAGATTATAAAGATATTCTCATATTTTCTTCTAAAGGTTTAATAGTTTTATCATTTACATCTAAGCCTTTAATGCAGTTGGGATTGATTTTTATGAGGTAGGGATTTTTTTTCTCCCCACAGGTATAAGCCACACCTTGAAATGGCTACTTTCTCCACACTTGTCTGCTTTGTCAGTACTATCATTGTTTCCACGTTCTTATAGGTCTCTTTCTAGCCTTGTAATCTGTTCCTTTTATTCTGCCAGTTTTTTTTTCCCCCTGGGCTATTCTATTTCTGCCTTAATTTCTTTGGCTTTATAATTCTTTATCTGTTAAAGAAAGCATGCCGACTATTTTTGGCCTTTTCCTTAGATATTCTTGTCTTTTCCTTATACACTTTAATATCAGTGTGTTAAGCACAAAAAAATTTTTTGAAATTTGTTTTGGAATTTCATTGACCCTATAGATCATATTTTGGAGCATTGACATGATAATATTGAGTATTCTAATCTTTGAATTAGTGTCTAAGTCTTTTGTATTTAGCAACGTTTTATGTGTTTTTTCATAAAGATTCTTCAAAAATGTTTTTAGATTTTTAAGACTTTTTTATTGAGAAATAATTCATATTTTTAAGATATAGTCAGTATTTTTACTCACAAACATACTGCTTTCTTTATTCATTTTATTGCTATTGAGAACTCATGTCAGGATAATTGTAATTACTTTAAAGATTATCTGTTTTTTCATTCTGATTATTTAATATCTTTTTGTCTTGTATTCTGCAGTTTCACTTTGATATGTCTAGATATGAATATCTATCTATAATTTGGGAGTTTAATGGCTTCCTAAATCTTTTGATGGATGCTTTTTATCACCTCTGGAAAGTTTTCCAGTCATTGTGTTGTTGTATACTGCCTTTGCCCCATTCTCTCTCTCTCCTTACAGAACTCAGATTAAATTATATTAGAACTCTCTTAGGTCTCCATTTCCCTTAGCCTTTCATAGTTTCCTTTTTTGTGTCCTGTGTTGCTTATTAGATCATTTCTTTAGTTCTTCCAATTTTCTTTGAAATCTGCTTTTAAACCAATATTGGTTTTTTATGTTTTAGTATTCTATTTTTTGTATTTTGGAGGTAATTTATTTTTTATGGTTTTCTGCACTTTGCTTATATCTAATCCTATTGTTTTTAAAAACATTTAACATCTTATTTTTTATTCTATAGCAGATAATTTCAATATTCGAAGTATTTGCATGTCTGATTTTTCTCTCATTTCTGCTGACTTTCTCTCGTGATTCTTTCATTCTTGTGTGTTAATGAATTTTGACCATGATTTCATATTTTTTGGAACTATATCTGTAGAGTTTTTTTGAGGCTTAGATTTAAGTTGGGTTAATCCAAAGAAGATATTTGTTGCTTATTCCAGACACCTGGCCTGTCTTTGTTAGGGCTAGTTAATGAAGAGTTCTCAGAGGAGATTCTTCTTGTACCTCTCCTTTCCCCACAGTGCCAGTGTTTGAGATAGGCATGGGTTGAGCTGGGTGGAGGTTGCAGTGTGTGGTCTTCCTTGTTCCTGGGCAGTGCAGAAACTAAATTGTTTTGAATTTCCACTTACACACTAGCCATGGCCTTTGGAGTCCCAGCCTCTGGTGGAACCTGGCCTTTATCTCCTGTCCTTGCATCTACCAGGAGCTTTGAAAACTAAAGCTGAGGTTTATCTTGTGTTATAAATGCCATCAAGGTGAATAATAGTTTCAGTGTTCTACTTATCTTGTGGGTTTCCACTTACTCTGTTCTTGCTTTTATGAACATTGCTTACTCCTTATTGGCAGCACATGGATGCATTTTTAAAGTTGGTTTAAAAAAGCATTGGTTTTACTAGAACATTTTAGTTAGAGTTCATTTACACTACGGAAAAAGAAATATTCAAATAAGGTATTAAATACTTTTAAAAATAGAAGTGATATCAGAGCAATTATTAGCTTCTATCGTTTTGACTTGTTTCATGTGTACAATGTAGTGACTCTATCTCCATACCTTACAGTGATCACCCCACTAATTCTGGTAATCATTTGTCACTGTGCAAACTTATCACAGTATCATTGACTATATTCCCCTTCACCTAGATATTTCCATCCCCTCCTCCTTTGGTCCAGGTTTTTTTTTTTTGTCTGTTTTTGTTTTGTTTTGTTTATTCATTTGTTTTTTGAGATTCCACATGTAAATGAAACTATATAATATTTGTCTTTCTCTGACTTATTTCACTTAGCATAATACCATGTAGGCCCATCTATATGGTTACAAATAGTGTGATTTCATTCTTTTTTTATGGCTGCGTAATATTCCATTGTATATATATACTACATCTTTTTTATCCATTTATCTATTGATGGACACTTAGGTTGCTTCCATAGCTTGGCTATTGTAAATAATGCTGCAGTGAACATAGGGGTGCATATATCTTTTCAAATTAGTTTTTTTTTTTCCTTCAGATAAATACACAGAAGTGGAATTGGGTCATGTGATCTATTTTTAGTTTTTTGAGGAATCTCCATACTGTTTTCCATAGTGGCTGCAATGAATCTTATTCTTTGTCTTTCTTATTAATAATTAATCTTAATTTAGCAAATCATTTCTCTTCTGCCTCAAGTCTTTCTGTAATAAGATAGGGCATAAATTAATCTGATTTTAGAATGCCTTTAAAGCATACACAGAAGAGAAATTGAGGCCCTTGTATCTTTCAATTAGAAGAATTTTAAAGTTTGTAATAGTGTTTTCAGAGTCATGTCGTAGTATACCAGTCTCTGCTGGAACAAAATTCTTTAAAAGTAGTAATTGATTTATAATAAAGTACTAGCATGATATTTTTTCTCTTTGTTAATGTACAGCCAGATTCTCCTGAATATAAAGCTGCTTGCAAACTCTGGGATCTGTACCTTCGAACAAGAAATGAGTTTGTTCAGAAAGGAGAAGCAGATGATGAAGATGATGATGAAGATGGGCAAGACAATCAAGGCACAGTGACTGAAGGAGTAAGTGTGCAGCTGGAATGGGTGATAAATTGGCTTATGGGACGTGGGCAAGGCCCTTGCGATTTCTTTTGGGCTGCCGTAAATAGCTGGGCTTTCTATGCAGTTGTATTGGTAACTGAGAGGGTAAAGGGGCATGCGGCCAGAGAGCCCCACCACAATTACAAGAGATCCTAAGAGAGGCTGGACAATGTGTCCCATGTGTGGCTATTTTTATGAATTTATCAAGAACTAATCTAATTTCTAGATTGAGATATCATGTAAGAGTATACAGTGTTATGATTAAAAGTTGGAGAGTCAGTGGAATCACTTTAGTTATGAAGATTTTTGTAGGTTAGACTGAGTACTGTTCCTAGAACATGCCAAGTGTGTTCCTGCTTCTGGAATTTTACAGTTGTTGTTCTGCTTGAACTTGCTTTCCTTGGTTTTTCCTGTCATTGCTCTTTTTCATTATTCTAATATTACTTAGAATAACATCAAGTAAGAGAGCACTATTCTGAGCAGCCTATCCAAATTGTTTGCTCCACACTCCTCTTTTTCTATCATCACATCACTCTGTTCTATGGTTTTCAGTTTTTATCCCTATATGTGAAATATCTTATTTATTAGTTTACAAGTTTACTTTCTGTTTTCCCCCAGGTAGAATGATAGTCCACAAAAGATATCACCTTGTTCACCTATTGCTGGCATCTAGACTGTGCCTGACTTGTAGGTACTCAAATTCTTGCTGAATAAACACACGATAAAAAGAGGGGAAAAAATAGTATATGGAATTATATCTCTCTTCTACAGCTAAATAGCAAGACACACAAAGCAGAGCATTTCCCCTCTTCCCCAAGTTATGTAGATTGCCTTTTGCTGAAATGTCACACAAAGAAGTTGTGGTGGGTGGATTTCTCAAAACATGAATTCTTCTTGGACTCTCAAAATCTGGTTCTTAGGCATCTTGTCAATTTCTTTCTAGAAATGAAGTGATTGGAATTAGGTAGGCAATTAACTAGGGATTCCCTGGAATTTTACTCTCTGATATTAATATAGGAGCAGTAACTTAACTCATGTTTTCCTGGGTAGAACATTCATTATCTATAAGGAGCTCAGCCTTATTATAGGCCTCCAGGATTCTAGTCAAAAATGAAAATGCCTACATTTTGGATTTGCCTGTTTCTTTCAGTAAGAAATTGGAAGGATCTCACATGTTCATATTTATACCTCCCAAGCTTCTTTCTAGCCCTAAAGATCTCATGAAGAGAGAGGGACTTTTCAAGTTTCTCATTTTTAAATTAAGAATGATTTTCTTGGATTTTGCCAGTTGTGGGAATAGGTTGTATGAATGCATTCATATACCCCGCTCCCTTTGTCGCCTGCAACACATTTCCAGAGTAGTGGTAGGATTGGGAGGAAAGGAATCTGATCTGTGGAATATAACTCTCTTCTTTTTGAACCTAACTCGGTAGTGCCATGTTTTAGTCATGAAATAAATGATTTAAACATGGGTGTTTTAATCTGCTTTCATCAGTGTTATGTTAGTTCTTCAAGCTTATATGTTTGGGGACTCCCAGCTAATCACGTGTCTTAAGTGTTAAATATTTATTGTGTATCTTTTTTGCCAGGCACCATACTAGGCCCAAGAGATGTTAGTGCCCTTTTTGTGGAGATAATGTTGGACCTTAAGACTAAACTAAATAAAAAGAACTCTGTTGGATTAGGGAAAAAATACTAGTGCTTTTATTATTTAAACCAGAAATAACCATTAATTTTTATTCTATATTCACAAAACATGGTTTGGATTTGAAGTGCCATTTAATATACACCTTGACTGAGACATTTTATTTCTCACTTTAGAAACTGGCTTTATATTCTCCCTGGCCAAGTACTCTTTGGGGTATATACTTCCTATGTTGAAACAGTGACTAAGGTAGGAATTAACCAACCAGTCTAGAGATCAAAAGTGATGTGCATCACTGAACTTAATCTCCATTCCATTTTGATATAAATTCAATTCTGTTATTAAATCTAGCAGAGCACCCCATGGTTAAAAATATGTAGTCCCCACTTTACATATGTAGTTGTTGTTCTAGAATACCAAGACTTCAATAGATATGAACAGCACATGTAGAAATTACCACATATCAAGGGATCTGTTTTCTCTGTCTCAGTTGCTCAAAGCCTAAAAAAGTTTGTGTTTCCATCATTTCACACATATGGCACTTGAATTTCGGTTACAGTGTTCACAGTGAAGTAGAAATAGAGGTTAGTAAAAACCTGATTTATGGGATTTAGTTACTGAAATATATAAGGAATCCAGTTATTTTATATATGCTGTTCTGGGAGCATAACCTGCACATTCAACATCAGAGCATTTCTGTGCTATTCTTAAAACTTTTACTTAAAATAAGTACTGCTTAGAAGTTACTCTTTTGAGTTACTTTAAAATGTTAGAAACTAATATCAGCATTTATTTTTTAATTTCTCTCATAAAATACTTCTTTCTCCTATCTCTTTTTCTAACATCCTCCTCCCAGTCTTCTCCAAGTTACTTGAAGGAGATCCTGGAGCAGCTTCTTGAAGCCATAGTTGTAGCCACAAATCCATCAGGACATCTCATTAGTGAACTTTTTCAGAAACTGCCTTCTAAAGTGGTAAGTGATACAGTCAAAGACAGGCGAATTAACTGTGTGTGTGTGTGTGTGTAAGTACTTGAAAATTTTTATTCTTAGTAAATATAGTAAGGTTAATGGAAGGCATTAGAGGTAGCCAAGAGACCCTTCTCATGGCCTCAGCAGCAGATATATAAGATATATTCTATCATTTTACTTAGCCAAAAGGTTGTGGGTTTTTTTTTTTTAATGTATTTTTGTTTTTTGATTAGTAATTCTTTTTCTTTGTTTTTAGTTTTTGTTGTCATAAAATACACATAACATTACTATTTAACCATTTTAAGTGTAGAGTTCAGTGGTGTTACACACATTCATATTATTGTACAACCATTGCCGTCATTCATTTTCAGAACTTTTCATCTTCCTAAACTGAAACTCTCTACCCATTAAACTGTAACACCAATCCCCAACCAGCTAGCCCCTGGTAACCATTATTCTTTGTTCTCTGTGAATTTGACTACTTTAAGTACCTGATATAAGAGGAATCATACAATATTTATCTTTTTGTGTCTGGCTTATTTTACTTAGCATAATGTATACAGGGTCCATCCATGTAGCATATGTCAGAATTTTCTTCCTTTTTTAAGGCTGAATAATAGTCCATTGAATGTATATACCACATTTTTTTTTATACCATATTCTGTTTATCCATTCATCTCTTGATAGACTTTTGAGTTGTTTCTAAGATGGGTAATTCTTAAATGATAAAGTAAGCACCTATACAAAACAATTTATTTATAAAAAGAAAAGAAACATTCTCTTTGCTCAGGAGACAGAGTGAGAGAAAGATAAATGAGTTTTTTCTCTCTAAGTTCTCTTTGGTCACCTGGTGAGAGAGAAGAGAAATAGACCTAATAGGTACTCTTTTACCCCAAAAAGGAAGAGTTATTCTAATCAAATAATACTCTTTAAAAAAGTGTCAGGGCCCCCCTTTGGCATCACACCCACTTTAGCCTGTGGAACTATAAAAACTGCTTTTAGAAATACTTTTAAGAAAAGAGAAAAACAGACAATTTCTCAAAATTAAACAAAGAATTACCATATGAGCCAGCAGTTCCACTTTGGGTGTATACACAAAAGAAATGAAAGCAGGGTTTCAAAGATATTTGTATACCCATGTTCGTAGTAATATTATTCACAACAGCTAAAACATGAAAGTAGCCTCAGTGTCCCTCGACGGATGAATGCATAAATAAAATGTGTATATACATACCATTGAGTATTATTCAACCTTTAAAAGAATGGAATTTTGGCACATGCTATAATAAGAATGAACCCTGAACACATTATGGTAAGTGAAATAAGCCAAACACTGTATGATAAATACTGTATGATTTCTGTTATAAGAGGTACTTTGAGTAGTCAAATTAATAGGGACAGAAAGTAAAATTGCCATTATCAGGGAAGGGGAAAGTAGATTGTTATTGTTTAATGAGTATGGAGTTTCAGTTAGGGAAGATGAAAAGCTCTAGAGATGGATGATATCGATGGCTGTACAACTAGTACATGTGAATGTACCTAATGCCACTGAACTGACACTTAAATGGTTAAATGGTAAATCTCATGTATTTTTTACCCTAGTACAAAAATTAGGAGAGAGGAATACAATTTTTATTCAAGATTTATTCTTACTCTACAGGAGATAATTGGTAGTGGTCAAGCCACCAAGGGTAATTTGAAGCAGTAATATATTATTATCTGGTTCCCTCATTTTGGGAGGGTTTTTGGGGACACTATGCAGCAGGAGTTGGTTGGGAAAATCAGATTCCCATTGGTCCCTCAGGGCATGATGACTTGGAAGACAACAAGGACTAAGACCTGGAATGGAGGGCAGTTTTTACCTTTTCTTTATAAATCTTTCCCAAGTGGGGCTAAGTGGGAGAGGTCAATTGGGAATACAGGGGCCAACAGCTTGGATTACCTTGTACCCCAGCCTGGGTGGCTTTGCCATAATTTGTCTTCTAAACTAGGTTACTCAGAAGTAAAATTGGTGAAGAGAGGAGACAAGAAAGGTGTTTGATCCAAGCAAAGGAAAGAGTAAGGTTTAAAAAACAGGAGTAAAGTAAGGGATCAGAGAAGATGAAGCATCACTGATATCCCTTCAGCCTAGTAACTAAGTGAAAGTTGTAGCCTCCTGCTTTTTATTGTTTGGGCTCCAGGATTTTAACAGGTAGGAAGAGCCTGGAGAGCATGGTCTAACTTCCCTTGACACTTATTCTCCAACCTAAGGAGACCAACTTTGGAGTTTTAGTTGACTTCAGTTATTTCCTCTAAGGAACAAAACCTGTAGGAAAGGCTTAGGGCAGTGCATGCACTCTAGGTTTTGTGAAACGCTTCAAAGACATTCCTTTAACATGTTTAACTTCTTTTCTTGTGATAAGCTAATATTTGATCAAACAAATGCTTGTAATTTGCTTCATTTCTTTAACATAGTTTCATTTAAAATGTTTTATTTTGAAAAAAATATTTTGACTGAAATAAGTAGGAGCATTAAGTTAAACATGAAACTGACAAATCTTACAGCCTGACTTCCTATAGTTCCTTAAGAATTTTTTTATGAAATAGGATATAATTCTGTTATTTAGATTGCAAAATTAAAAGAGCTTATAGGTAGCCCTTCAAAATCATTTCCTCAATTTATTTTTAGGCGTGAGTATTTTGAGACCTTAATTTGTCTGATTCTATGAATTTAGAACTTTTTTAGACATTAAATAGTGATATATTAGTTGTATATAATGATAATTACCAAGTGCTAACTGTAAACTACAACATGGCTGTTGGGTATTTCATGAAGCTTGTTAAATCTAAATTCTTTCTGCTTTAAATATATGCTGTACAGCTGTGTCTTTGTAAGATTTTTAAATCTTACAAAGATGCTCAGTTGATTAAGTTTGTCAATGTATTTCCTTGTTTTCTCATTAGCTGGATACCTTTTCTTATTTAACATGCCTGGGGTTTTCTCTTCCAGCAATATCCAGACTATTATGCAATAATTAAGGAACCTATAGATCTCAAGACCATTGCCCAGAGGATACAGGTATGAAGATGAGTATATGTAGTCATACGTGGTTTAAGGTAGATTGCCCTATGGTCTTTCTTATGGGCTTTAGAAAACAAAAGCAGATGTCTCTTATAAGGAGTTATTAGCAAATGAGAGTGATGTTACTGATTATAGCTTTGAAAGAAGCAGTGTAGCATCCCTTTTGCATTTTTTCTGTAGGGAGGAAAACAAATTTTTCATTGGCATATTAGATCTTACTCTTAGGACAAAAATTAAAAAGCGTTGGTCATGGATATTTTTAATTGTGAAAAGCACATTGGCAATAAAAGCTTTGTTTATTTTCATCTTCAAAATAGTTTTAGGATACCTCAGAATAAAAGTTACCCGAAACAGCTGTCAGAGTGTAAGATCAGTGAAAATAGAGATTGTATTCTCTTTGAGTGCCCACCTCCCTATGTCTCGTGTTGCTAGGTGCTTGCTCTGTTTTATGTATTATATATATTAGCCAGTAAATTCTTAAAATAACTCCATGAGGTAGATACTATTATCCCCATTTCAGAGATAAGAAAACTGAAGCACAGAGATGGTAAATCACTTGCCCAAGTCATCAACTAGTAAGGAAAAAAGTTAGGATTTGAATCCAGATAGTCTGGCTCCAGGGTCTGTGCTCCTAACTCCTATACTGTTACTTCCTCTTCATAGAGTAGGTGCTCAGTAATATTAATTCAGTGGATGAATGACTGAGATTTAAAATTGGATGACCAAAGGTTAAGGGAGGTGTAAGGAGAATGAGCTAAATTATATCAGAAGTCTAGTTTTTAGAGTTTGGACTGACATGGGCTGTTTTCTTAGCTTTGCTTCTTATTAGCTATGTCACTTTGATCAGGCAACTGCCTACTTGCTCTGATGTACTCTGAGTGTAGTATTATTGTATCACAGAGTTGTAGAGGTTGGTGATAATGTATATGAAGCATCTCTCAAGGCACATCTGGGATGTGGCCTTGGCCAGTGTGAGCTACTGGTCCTCCCAGGGTAAGGAGGGTGTGGGGCTCCTAATAAATAAAGCAGAAAGGGAAATATAATAGTATAGTCTCATTGAGAAATGGTACTGAAAGCACAGTAGTTTGCTAGGAGGAAGAAACTTCCTTGGCTTTAAATTCTGATAGTAGTAAAGAGTAACAGTATGGTAATTACTGGTACCATAGATACATTTGTATTGCATGTTAAAATACAGATTAAGGTATCACCTGGTTTTTCAGGCAGCCTAGTAAGCTGCTCCTGGGAGTGACTTAGTTTCCTAGAACTCGGATCCCTGGGGTTCCTAACATCTATCTAGGAATAAAAGATGTTCTCATAATACTGAAAATCAAATAAGATCTTTAAACACCCTACCTTAACTCTAGCCTTCTCTTTATGACCTTTAGTTTTATCTTTTTTCCTTCTAAAAGCCCCCACAGAAGTACCTTCTTTCATCATCACCCTAATCAAGATCCTTGTTCTCTTATATCTGAGTTATTGTAATAGTTTTTCCTCTCTCTCTAATGAAAGGCTCTCTAGTCCTTTATATTGATTCTCTAACTCTAGCTTTTTTCCTGCTATTTCACTACCCAGAGGCTTGTCTTCTATCACCTGCTAAAGCAAGTTGTAGTTCCTTGTACCAATTCAGTGATAACCAACTGTAATTTAAACAGAAAGGGAATCTATAAAAAGAATATTGGATATCTTATGGAATCATTGGAAAGAACGGTGAGAGAACTAGCCATAGGAAAATAGGCAGTACTCGGTGACATCATGGCACAGCTGAGGTCATGCGCATTCTTTTTGTGGTGCCATTGCTATTACCACTGTCATTTGCAGGAGTTAGGTATTCCATTCCCTTGCTGTTGGCTTGAGACAGTCTTGAATTATTTCCTCTTTCTCTGGCTGCTAGGCTGCTGGCAAACCTACCATCTGCTCAGTTTTACTCTGTTGGTCCTTTCCTACCACCTGTGCTAGAATTTCTTCCAAATGAAAAGGGTGCTCAGATTTTGGTTATTCCTCCATGGCAAATAACCAGCTCCTCTACTTTGCCTAGACTCTGCCTTACTTGTCCCTACCCTACCTATATAGCCTGTGCTTACGATTCTACCCCTCACCATTCTCTACTCCCCTTCATTTGGTTTCCTCAGTCTCTAGAACATGCCTGTTGGTTTCTGTCTTCTCATGTGTACATTCTGCATAGGTGGTTTCTTTCTTCCTTTCCTTTGTAAATTGAAGCAATTTTGAGTCTCCTGGGCCATTTTAGATTGAATAAGATGTAACAGCTTTAACTTTGAGCCTAATACATAGTAGATACTCACAAAATGTTAACTTGTGTGCTAGATAGACCTGACTAGAGTTTTACTTCACGTTATTAAATCCACCTTAATGAATTCGTATGAATGAAGAACTTAGTGCTTGGCACATAAGTAAGCACTATATGTTCACTAAAACAACTTCTACCTTATTTCATTTGTTAAAAATTTGCAAATTTTTATGAGAATAATGTAGCTCTGCTTTCATTATTTACCTCAAAAAACATTCATAAATTAGACAATATTAATAGTTTATAAAAGAAAATGACTTTACATGTTGTTCATATGTGTGCTTTCCAGTAAAGTCTTGGAACCTGGTGACAATTTTAAAAATATGTAGAGTTCTTTTTTTTAAAGGTCATACTGATTAACTCTTAAAAAGAGGAACTGCTATATTTTGTTGTTTATTATAGAATGGAAGCTACAAGAGTATTCATGCAATGGCCAAAGATATAGATCTCCTAGCAAAAAATGCCAAAACTTATAATGAGCCTGGTTCTCAAGTATTCAAGGTTAGTTCTTTTTGTTATTGTTTTCATTGGTAAGAATAAATACCTTAATTTAGAGCTAATAATTTTTATATAACAACTTTATTGAGATAAAATTCACGTATTGCACATCTCACCCAAAAAATATAATTTGATGGTTTCTGATATATTCAGAGTTGTGCAGCCATCAGCACAATCAATTAGCAGTCACTTTCCATTTCCCTGCAGCCTTAGACAACCTCTGTCTTTATGAATTTGCCTATTCTGGGCGTTTCATATAAATGGAACCATATAATGTGTGGTCCTTTGTGACTGTCTTCTTTCACTTACCATAATGTTTTCAAGGTATACATGTTATACCATGTGTCAGTACTTCATTCTTTTCATTGTTGAATAAAATTCCATTGTATGTATATACCATATTTTATTGACTTATTCATCAATTGCTAGACATTTAGATTGTTTCCACTTTTTGGCTACTGTAAATAATGCTGCTATGAACATTCATGTATAAGTTTTTGTAGACATATATTTTCATTTTTCATGGGTACATACCTAGGAATGGAATTGCTGGGCCACATGATAACTGTATATTAACTTTTTGAGGAACCACCAAATTGTTTTCCAAAAGAGCTGTACCATTTTACATTACCATTAGCAATGTGGAAGTGTAATTTCTTGACATACTCACTCACTTGACATTTTAACACTTTTGTTCCATTTTTGTTTTTATCATAGCTGGCCTGCTGGGTATGAAATAGTATCTCATTGCGATTTTGATTAGCATTTCCCCCCTCATAGTGATTGGTGATGTGACCATCTTTTAATGGGCAATTGACCATTAATATATCTTTGAAAAAAATGTCTCTTCAGATCCTTAGCCCATCTTTTAGTTGGGTTACTTTCCTTTTATTATTGTGTTAGAGTTTTTCAAATAGTCTGGACATTAGACTATATATTATTTGTAAATATTTTCTCCCATTCTTTGGATTGTCTTTTTATTTCTGTAATAGTATCCCTTTAAGGCACAAACATTTTTAATTCTGTTAAATATAATTTGTCTTTTCTTTGACTGTGTTTTTAGTGTCATTTCAAGAAATCATTACCTTCCAAGGCCATGAAAATTTACATCTATGTTTTTTTCTAAGAATTTTATAGTTTTAGCTTTTACATTTAGAGCTTTGATCCATTTTTAATTAATTTTTGTTTATATGAGGTAGGTATAAGGTAGGAGTTCAGAATCATTCTTTTATGATATTATTTTTCCCAGTACCTTATATTAAAAAGGCTATTCTTTATTGAATTGTGTTAGTGCCCTTGTCGAAAATCAGTTGACCACAGATGTGTGGGTTTATTTCTGGATTCATTTCTTTTCCATTTGTCTGTATGACTACCTTTATTCCAGGTAGACATATAGGATCATTTTCATTTCACTTTTTAGTTAAATATTGGTTTAGTCCCTGCATTTAAACCTCATAAATATAAAAAGCAATCTTTAGTACAATACACAATGTAAAATGACTATTTCATTGCATTGCAGTTCACTCATAGAAGTTTTGTAGTTTTGTAATGAGTAATTGCTTGTAGAAATTTCTTTAATAATATATCATTGGGAATTTAGCAAAGGATGCTCAGGAAATCTTATGAAAGGAAAATCATTTAGACTTTCAGAATGCTGATTCAAGTACAGTGACTTTTCATAGTTAATTTTAACTTTTATCTTTCGTTTATTAAGAAACTTTGAGTGAATAAACTATGAAGTGCTTATACTTCGTCCTTGATAAGACATTTAAATAGGACATTTTAGTAGTAGTGTACTAATTGTTGATGGAGTTGAAATTTTTCTTTTTGGCTTATTTTTCCTAAACAAAATTTTAGTAGGAAAACTTTGGGTTTGATATATTAGTATGCTATTAATTTAAGCAAATACATTTATACTAAGTTTATGTTATAGTCTTTATCTTAGAAGTGCATCTTTGTTTCAATTTTTAGGTCAGTGTACACAGGTAGGGTTCATTGTGTTTTCACCAGTTTTTTCTGTTCATCATAGGATCTTTGTCTATGTGTTTGACTAATTTTAAATTAGTGAGGAGACTTTTTAACTTAGGTTTGATTATGAAGATGTTTTGAAGCTTTTAGAAAGGTTAGGGGATGCAGCTTTGTGGACATTGAATGGAAAGCTACTTCAGATGGAAGGAGTGCCATAGAAAGTGTCCAGTGCATGATTGAGAACATTTTAAACTGTCTTTTTTTCCTATAGTTTTTCTAAGCCAAGTAATTTTATCTTGACAGGATGCAAATTCTATTAAAAAAATATTTTATATGAAAAAGGCAGAAATCGAACATCATGAAATGGCTAAATCAAGCCTTCGAATGAGGTAGGTTAAAAAAAAGAATCTGAAATCCTTGTTCTTTTATTATTTGCCAGATTTTCTAGGTAGTGAACTCAGTACAGTAGAAAACAAGATAAATGTTGCATTTATACGTTATATTAACAGTTGATAATATGATACTAAAGAGAGTAGGGATAACTCTTAGCCAGCCCATTTATTGTACCTAAAAGGCTTTATTTTAAAAAGCAATTTTTAACACTTGGCACCAGTGTATTCTTTTATTCTTGCATAAATATTATATGTATATGTATACTTGTATATAATTTATAGTATATCTGTAATGTATACTACATGTAATATATATTTTTTTGATATTTGTGTGTAATACATAGTAGTATGTTTTTATTTATAGTAAGAGCATTTAGCCAAGTGTCAGGAGATCTAGTCTTATCCTGGCTTTTCCTTGTGCTAGAACTAAGACTTTGAACAAGTTTCATTTTTAGCATTCTTTCTTCCTACCTGAAGTGAAAAGGTTGCATGGCTACTTTGGAAGCTTTTCTCTGACCCTGACATTTGCTTTGTTGCCAGATCCTCTGGTCACTAGTGACCATACGCTCTCTAGGACCAGTCCTGGTCCATTCTCTTCTGCAGAGCCCCCAGGTTTTGGAGCAAAGCCTACTGCACAGTAAAGGCTCAGAAATATTTGAGCCTTTAGAAAGAAGATGAAACTGGTAGTCTTCTCTTGCTTAGCATTCTGATTTCAGCTGTCAGTTTTCTGACATTTTTTAAATTTTATGTACGAATAGAACGTCAGCAAATTTGGCTGCAGCCAGGATTACAGGTCCTTCTCACAGTAAAGGCAGCCTTGGTGAAGAGAGAAATCCTACTAGCAAGTATTACCGGTGAGAGTGAGTGAGTGTGTTTAGTCTGAGAGCTGACCCATGTTTATGAGGATAGGCATAGTAGTGTTTGATTGATGACTGTCTTGAAGTAATATTTTGGGGTATAGTTAAGTTACTAGAATTTGTTATCAAATACCTTATTTAAAAAGTTGAAATGCTCAAGCAGATGTTGTTAGGCAATGCTAAATATTCCTAGTAAAATGTATGGTAAAATCTAAAAGATTTTGTGTTCGTAATAGAATTTGTATTCATTGTAATATATGAACATCATAGAATTAACCAGTAATTATGAATATTTTTTACTAAATAAGATGTAGTGTTGTGTTTATGTATAAAATAAATTGCAAGTAGCCTACTTTAGGCTTTTTACCACCACACTCTCTAAGAGAAATAAAAATGGTTTTGGCTAAAATTGATTATGGGGAATATAAAAAGTACAAAGATAAATTGAGGCAGTTGAATAGAAATTCTTTTTCTTTGATATGAATGCCTCATTAGCAGTTCTTGTTTCCTTTGATATCTTTCCATATCTTCTAATTATTCTTTTTCCTTTGTAGTAATAAAAGAGCAGTCCAAGGGGGTCGTTTATCAGCAATAACCATGGCACTTCAGTATGGCTCAGAAAGTGAAGAGGATGCTGCTTTAGCTGGTAGGCCTTAGATTGTGACTGGTTCAGTGCCTTCTTAGTGGATCCTTCTGGTTAAGGAAAATTGCAGTGACTGGTCTAGCTGGGAGTTTTAGTTTGGAGTACATGCTATTTTGTTGCGTTTTGATTGTATGCTTTGTTTGGCAGACTTATCAGAAGCTTACTGCTTTATTTTGTATTAAAGCTCATATCTGAGTAAATAAATACTTCTTTCACAACAATTGGCTTGATAGCCTTAGCAGACCTTGGTTTCAAACATACAGTGATAAATAATGATTACTAGTGACACCATCAGGAAATCCCAGGAAGACACATCATCTTAGATTTTCAGATCATTGGCTTATATAGTTTCAGATCATTGGCTTATATAGTTTCTCTTCTAGACCTTATGATTTGAAGACAGATGTAAATTACAATAAGAGCAGTATCATAAATTGTCTTTTAAACAAGTCTAACAAAGAGCATTGGGCACTAAAAATCCATGTAAAAGTATACAGTTTGTTAAATAGCAACCTAAAGAACAGCTGTAGAGATATAGTTGATTTCATTATCTGTGTGATATAGTTTTTATTTTACTGTAGATATTTTTTATATGCAGAGATAAAGTTAGTTTCATGAAGTTTTTTGGCATATCTTTTGATTTTATAATCAAGTGTGATACAACAGATTTTTCCAGCTGTAATTTTGTACTAAATCTATAGAAATTTCATAATTATTATAGACTACTTATTAAAGTACGAATTTAATTTTTCGATACTTATCTACAGAGTTAAATATTTTTATTTAAATTAGGCCTAATCTTGTCAAAACTTGAAATAAAATTTATCTTTTCATTAGCTTTGTTTTTTGCTGACACATAGTGACACATGTTAGTTTAGGTTTCCTCGGCTACTTTATTCACTGTATAGTAGCATAACAAATTGAAGGAAAACCACACCATTTACAAAATTCCTAAAAAGTATTTATTGCCTTTTTTCATAATAAGTAGTACCTTTGTTACAAGAGGATTATTTAGTAACATCAGCTATTAAGAAAACAAAGTAGATGCTAGCCAATTACATAATCAAAATCCAAAGATTTACACCCATGTTTTCTTCTAAGAATTTTATAGTGTTAGCTTTTATATTTAGTTTTGAGATCTGTGACTATTTCTTGTCTAAGCACACTTAGCAGGGAGTCTCTGAAGAAGGCACATTTAAAAAGAAACTTGTAATTTTTAAAAACAGCATAACTTTTACTGTATAACTTTCTATTCAATATAATAGAAATAGTTTCTATATAATATTTCTCTAGGTAAACATACAATTAACATCTTTAATGAAAACTAGAGATTATTCTTTTAAAATAAGTATTTTCAAATATATAGCTTAACCTGGAAGATTGTTAAAGAGTTTTTTAAAGTACAATTCTTTCCCTTACAAATGCCTTCTTTTTCTTTCTAGCTGCACGTTATGAAGAAGGAGAGTCAGAAGCAGAGAGCATTACTTCATTTATGGATGTTTCAAATCCTTTTTATCAGCTTTATGACACAGTTAGGAGCTGTCGGAATAACCAGGGGCAGCTAATTGCTGAACCTTTTTTCCATTTGCCTTCAAAGAAGAAATACCCTGATTATTATCAACAAATTAAAATGCCCATATCACTACAACAAATTAGGTAAAATGTCTTCTACATTAGTAAAGTGTCTTCTACATTACTCAGTATAAATCCATTTTCTTGTGGTTGAGCTTGCACATATATCTTCCTTCCTAAAATGGATAAGGATATTAAAGGTAAAAATGTTTCCACACATCCATAGTATGCTAGAATATCACTCCCATATGAAAAGTGAGGAATAAATTTAAATACAAATATTCTTTGTACTGCAATAGAGTTAAGGGGCAAATAAATGAAAGGTATTCTAGCTAGACATTTTTGTGTCAGATTATGGATTATAAAAAGTCATGCAGCTCAAAACTTAACTTTATTTTCTTTTAACTGAATAAAGTTAAACACGACAATCTTTCTGCCTATACCTTTTACTGATCTTTTATGTATAGTAATTTATCTGTATTTAAATTTTGTATCTGTAGTTGAACTTCCCAGAATAAACTTAGTCAGCTCTTAGAGAATTCATCAACTGAAACAATACCTGAAAGATGGTTCATCTTAGTTACCATTTTCTGTTTAGAAAATGTTAAAAGTGATCTTTGGGAGTTCAGCCAGACAGAATACTTAAACCATCATAGTATCAATAAAATTAGTAGGAAATAAGTAATATTATAAAATATGTTTTGTAATTCCCACATGTGGATTAGGTTTTGCAGTATACTCAGAGGAAAGAAGCAAGTAAAAATAACTGGGCAATGTCAGATTCAACTGGTATGTACATGATCCTTTGATGGCAGATAACTAACCTTCCAAACAGGAGTTAAAGTTTTTGTATTTACTGGAGTCTAGGAAATAAGGTGGTTTAACAACATGTTTCACATTTTACATTTGTATCTTCTGTTTTCATGATTTGATCAGTAAGATTTATGGTGTTTTTATTTAATCCAAACTTTGGAGGTTTTGTACACAAGTAGGATATAGAAAATCAGCTAATTTGGTCCTCTTAAGATAATATGGCAATTAAAGGCTGCCATTCATTAAGAAAATAGCCCAGAAAATTGTCTTTTATACTCTTTTCCTAGAAAAGATGGTGATAGTCTTATAGATATTAAGAGCTTTCCTTTTAATTGAACATTATCATTAGTTTTTTTTCTCTCAGACTTTTTGTTTTAATTCAGTCTAATTGATTTAGTACAGAAGAAAAATCCTCAGGCAACTCATTCATCTGTGTACAACCTTCTTCCAAGTTAGAATTTTCTAATATAAACCTTGCTTTGTCAAGTCAGTAATTCTTTACCTTTTCCTTCTTTTTAACATTAATAGTTGTCTAGTACACATGTGGGTGAGGAATAGAGAAGTGGCTGAGGCCTAGCTGGTAGCACACTAGAATTCTGAAGGGTCAGCTTTTAGGATGTCTAATCTACCTTCTTTCCAAGCACACATGCTAGTCCAGTAGTACCTTACAGGAGCTGGGCTGTCTTCCATTTTGCTCTACGTCAGAGCAGCAGGGAAGCCTAGAGCAGTGCTGTCCAATTGAACTTTTTGTGATGGTGGAAATGTTATTTAATCTGTGCTGTTCATTATGGTAGCCACTAATTACACGTTACTGTTGAGCATTTGAAATGTGGCTAGTGCAACTAAGAAACTAGATTTTAAATTTTTTTAATTTTAATTTAAATAGCCACTGTTAATTTAAATAGTGGCTAATGGCTACTATATTATACAACACAATCTTGGGAAGATTTGTTGGCAGAAGAAAGATGCGTGTCATCAAAAGCAACAAAAATGCAAGATGGACAGGAGCTGGACAGTGTGGCTCCATCTTTTATTCTCCATGATGCCCTTCTCCTCACTATCCTTGATTAACATCAGTCTGATAAATAACTTTTGATTTATTATAGATTGTCATTTACATGCTTGGGTTCTCTGTTCTTTGTGGGTGTGGAGGACATCTAGCACATTACCCTTGGGGCTGGCAGGAAGAAGTCTGAGGCTGTAATTTAAATTCTGAATGCTAGCTATGTAAGCTTTTATTGAGCTGAGTTTGTGCATAATTGTTTTGTGTTTCATCGTAGAGATGTTCTCTAACTTTAATATCTCAAGTACTACATGGAATCTGCATATGATTTTCATCAATTTTAAGTAAAACTTTACATGCAGAATGGATGATGCCATTCTGAGAGAAAAGTCTGGAATCTACATGTATTCTGTGAAGCTATTTATACATATGGTGGTTCTTAATACTATTTTTGTGGCTTTGATAGATAGCATGCAAGGGCTTCGATAAAGAGATTTAAGTTTATCCTAAGTCCATATAGAATTAGAATTAGGGCAAACCTTGACCCTTCACTTAAAGCATATATGGATTTTACGGGAGTTGGTATTAGTAATAACCATGTGTCTGAAAGACAATCTGAAATATCAAATTTAATTATTGAGTAAAATAATTAAAAACCTTAATTTTAATTAGTTACAAATATTTGTATGGGAAGAATAGTAGTGAATGGACTCTGACATATCTACCATCTTAAGACCACTCTTTATTGTCTGTATACAGCACCTTGGGGATAAATAGGTTATTCTAAATGCTCCTTCAATATGTGGCCAGTATTTTCTCTTTTCTTTAACCCTCATGAACTGAAATGGCCTCTAATTTTCAGAAGTGGGTAGATAACCATAATTCTTGATTAGAATAGCTTAGTAAACCTTGATTTTTGTTTCTTCTAGCCACTAACAGGATTTTTCCGTTAGATTTTTGCTAGTGTATTTGTAATTTACTTCTTGTAGTATTTGAATTTATTCTTTTGGATTTTAAGTTAAACTGTCATAATGCCTAAATATAATGTATTTTCGCTTCCTCACTTTATATTTTGAAATTGTCACTTCCAGGCCTCTCATGAGTCTTGCTAGTAAAGATACCATCTAGTGCTTATCAGGATTTTTGCACTGAACTTTCAGGAAGGATTTTTCATAATTTTGATGATAGAGAATTCTAGCCATGTGTTTGTCTTTCACAGAACAAAGCTAAAGAACCAAGAATATGAAACTTTGGATCATTTGGAGTGTGATCTGAATTTAATGTTTGAAAATGCCAAACGCTATAATGTTCCCAATTCAGCTATCTACAAGCGAGTTCTAAAATTGCAGCAAGTCATGCAGGTAGAATTTCTTGGTTTTGCTAAGTTGTTGAATATATTACTGAAATAATCTTATACATTTTGAATGTTTTTAAGATGTGTGATTTCTCCCAGCAACATCACATAATTTGTTTCAACTGCAAGTACTGCTGAGTATTTTTTTAGTGTCATCAACACCGTGTAGAATAGAAATAATAGTTAAGACTGGGTTAGCTTTGTGGGTAGAAGAAGTGGAGGTTTGTGTCTGGGGAATGATCTTAGGGTCCTCAGAAAGTTTTCCTCTAATTACAAGTGACATTCTGTCATTTAAATTTTATTTCTGTGGTTCTAGACTTGCTCTCTGTTGAGATAAGGTTGGTTCTAGGAGAAAAAGCACGTTAGGGCTAGTTAATCATCGTACAATGTCCGTGAGTTTATCAGATCCTTTCTGAGAGAACACCTTGGAGGATATCTGCGGTCCCAGGTCATCTAGGGGTTTTGAGACAGGAAGGCATAAATATGAAATAAAAATTATCTACCTGTCAGTGTTTGATAGACTCTTTCTAGGAAGAGAATCTCAGAGCAAGGAAGCAGCAAAAGTAGTTTTAGATCACCTGTAGAATCCTCCTTTTTGTATGGTCAACATTATGATCAGTGCTTCAGGTTTCAAGTATTGCTTTTTTAGTATTCTTGTGTATTTCTCATGTCTGCTATAGTTTGGCTTTCAACTGTTTGGCAGAAGGCCTTTAAAAATGCATGTGATGAAAGTAGATCTTTCACCTCTCATATTAAACTTTCTCCTTAGCCATACTGTTTCTTAAGTCAATGATACCAAAGGTCATCTTTGAGTTGACTTTATTTAAATGTGGCCAGCAGAGCAGGATGCCCCTACAACTTGCCTCAGTGCTGTTAACAAGTCAGTGCCTTTTGTAGTATTAAATGCAGTTTCACTAGTGTTGACTCAGCTCTCTGGACCATTTTCTTAACCTACTTTTTTGTCACACAGGCTTTTGTTAAACTGGGTTATTGAAAATGTTTAATGGCTTTAATTTTATACATCCAATGTGTGGTTGAATTTTTCTGAGTGAATCTGGTATGTCTAGCTTTTTAATATTCATTTATTCTAAGAGTGCTCAGCAGAGTGAGCTTGACTCCTGGGATGTGCTCTGTTTTAGGCAAAGAAGAAGGAGCTTGCCAGGAGAGACGACATTGAGGATGGAGACAGCATGATCTCTTCAGCCACCTCTGATACTGGTAGCGCTAAAAGAAAAAGGTATATATTCTTCTTATAGCTGGAGATATCTTCTCAGATTCTATTTATTTCATTCTAGATAAATGCAGAAAAAAAAATTTTAAGCTATCAAATATGAATTCTCTTATAAGTTTTAAATATTTGGTATGATGTCTTTTAGAATTCATTTGTAAATTGTATGATTAGCACTTTGTGTACGTACCATATTGCTTTTAAGTGATATAGATAAAAGTGACAACTACATATATAGGCTGGCAAAACATGTTATTCATTTTGTTGTCCAGGTTACTTTGTTTTAACGTGGCATTTAAAGGCTGCTACTTAAATCTAATTTAGGCAATTTTTACATGGTAAATTCTAAAAATTGGTACCATCACTGTAGTGAAGTCATTACCCTTATTAACCCCTTTGTTTTTCTTTGTTAATCTGATTTTTATTTGCCATTTTAAGGATGTCAGATTGTAAAATACCAAGTCATAACTTCTTGTAGTTCATAAAATATTAAGCTAAATATTTGGTTTTCTTTTTTTTCTAACCTTTCTCTCAACTTTCCTAACCCTTCCTTTTTCTCATGGGTTTTATGGACAGGGACTTTACTGTGAGATTCTGAAGCTAGAATCCTATAAAGAATCAAGTAAATTCATCTCTTTTGTCTGTGCCTCCTACATGGAGTTTCCTTAGCTTGATCTTTGTGGAACACCATATTCTCCCTCAATCTTAACTATTTCACCATCTCTTTAGCAGTAATCAATTCAGGGAGGATACCTTAGATAAGGAATTAGCTAATCCCTAATAGTGGGGCTTGACAGATTCAAATGTTGAATTAAGAAGTGATTAGTAATTGTTGATACAGTTCAGTTCATGCATTAAAAGATCCACTAAGATCAGAGGATTTAAAAAGTGGTCTAGAAAAGATAAGCTTTCCTGTCTTACCCTCTTATAAATAGCATTTGGGAAAATTTTTTTTGGCTTTGAAAATAACTTTGCTATGCTATGCCATGGTAACTAAATTGATTGGTGTACCCTGAGATGTGAATCTCCTCCATTACTGGCCTATGAATTTCATCCTTCCAAGTTCTTAATTCCTTGTTATACCAGGGACAACGGAGGAAAAATGTGAAAGCAGATCAGAGACATCAAATCAAGAACATCTTTGAGTGTAATTATATAACTCTACTACAGCATCATCTGTGTTTTCCAGATCAGTCACCAATCAAAGATAAAAACTTCTCAGGCAAAAGAAGGTAATGGAGGCAAAGTGATGGTACAGTTAGTGCCAACACTAGATGAAAAGACAGATCTTAAACTAGTTAAGTTTTAAGAAAATAGTACTAAGGAAGCAATAACTCAGGCCAGATCTTTAAAATTACCTATTTCTGGCATGTAGTTTGTGGGACAACCCAAGTAGATTAAATAAAAGATATTACTCTTAAAACCTCCCATAAAAAGAAAACTGAGCATTATGTTCTTGAAACAAAATCTCACTCAACTTTTTTCAGAAAAAAGTCCCTTTGGAAATAGGTTTTCTAGGAAATGTTTTGTATAATAAAATGAAAAACAAATAAATAAAAATCATGGCTAAAGCAGTAAAAGAATATACTCGAGTTTGAAATATAGGCAAGAGTGGATGATTAAGAGGTTGATAGAAGCAGGTCCTATGCTTACTTAGAACTTAACAAAGGAAGTAACATAATGAGCCTTTTAGAAGGTAGTTACGTTAAAGGGTTTTGGTAGTAAGAAATAGACTTCTCCAAAATTTAGGCAAACACAGCAGCCTAGTAAGTTAAGTTAAGCTTGTCCAGGCCAAGTTTACCAAGTACCACTTGGTTTAACTCCTAAGTATTGTGTATGTTTCTATCTTTGCATTATTTTGTAATGTTAAAAAAGTGAGAAAAATTAATATTGATATGTTCTTTTCATTCTGGGAGTGCATTCTTCTCCCCCATCCCTCTGCCCAAAAATCTATGTGCTCTTTTCCATGTTGAAATGTTCCAAGTGTTCTTAATATCTTTTATCATTTGGATTGAAGAATCCTTTTTTTCTCAACCATATTTGGTTTATACATGACCCTCCAATGTTGCTTATTTTGTTTCTCTTCACATGTAATGTTTGTTTCTGCTTCCCCAGGAACACTCTTGACAGTGAGATGTTGGGTCTCAGGAGGCTATCCAGGTGTGCAGTCCTTTTTTATGCATAAACATGTTTTTAAAAGTGTAATCTTCTTTTGTATGGTCAGTACTCATTAGGTGAAAAGTCAAGCCTTAAGCATGTGAAGTAAGTTTTTATTTGGGTGCCAGTTTATTTTATGAATAAAGTATAACTTAGAAGTATAATTAGTAAAGTAAATTCAGAATTAGTTAGCCTAGATATATGTTCAGAAGCCTTAATTTGTTGCTAGCTTGGCTGAGGGTGGTAAGGCCTCTCACTAATCATTATGGCTGTGCTTCTGCCGCATAAGGTAGAGGCTGAGAATATGGTGGCATTGCCGGTCTCCAGGGCCTTAATGGGTGCTAATTTCCTTTCAGAAATGCCTTTTATAAACTGGCGAATAGCAGAGGTATTAAAATCAGTGTTGACAATCCAAATAATGTCAGTCCTTGTTGGCACCTATCATTGGGTTAGTGCTTCTCAACCATGAATACATTTCCTCAGTATCTGATCTTATCCATGTTTTATTTCTTTAAAAGCATCCATTCTTTAGCATGTTACTTATGATTTTTAAAACAGCCTATGAGTTGCCATGTTATTGTCCTAGTAATCATTGTGTGGTGTTTTTTATTTTTACCTTTGTCATCTGGCATTCATAGAGTGTCAGTAGCTTGCAGAACACCAAACTCTGCTCTTACAGGTCATAAAGGAGAGTGTTTAGTTCCTCTACTTTCCAGGAACTTACTGGCCAGGAAAAGTCAGGTTAAAAATCAAACTATGTGGGAGCAATATACTAAAATAATTAATTAAGGAACATAATTATGTAGTTGTTTAGAAATGTTGCATAATTGCCCAAATAGCTTTAGGAAATAAGATTTCCCTACCATGCTTTTCCTTGGAAGTTAGGTGTTCTAAACTTATCTGCATGCTACTACCATGTGTAGTTCACCCTACATGATTACTGTGTTATCATTATCTTCTTCCTAATATTTTTCTTAAAAGTTTCCTTAGTAAATTTTTAAAGGTTATAGGTTGTATTTCTTTCATATCATTCACAGTGTATGGCACTGACTCTGGGTAGTAGTAGAAATAGAAATGTGAGGCATTGTGGAGTATTGTTATAACGCCAAGTTCTATAGCCTGACTTGCCAAGTTCAAATCCCAGTTGTTATTAGCACTGTGACCTGAGCCTCATCTCACATTTCCTCATGTGAACAAAGACTTGATGACAGCACCTGCATAGGATTGCTGTGAGGACCTGATTAGTTAATATATTTAAAGCCCTTAGAACTGAGCCTGAATGCAGTAAGTACTTAACAAATGTAGCTCTGATTATTTTCTGGAAGTAGTTTCTGTTGACATCAGGATTTGAAATAAGTACATTTCATTTTGTTTTTAGGCAAATGTTACTAGTCTGGAAAAATACATTAGAAAAGATGAATGAAAAGGTTTTATTCTTTGAAGACTTGAAGATAAAATGTAGTAAGCCTTGTAAAAGAGAGCCCTTTGGCTTTACTTAGTTTAACAGCAGGCACCACTGAAACTCTGGGGATAGGGATTTAAATAAATGCTGGGATACCTTGAAGCCTATAAACAGAGTTGACCTTGATTAGACAGGCTCTTGGTAAGTATTAACTTGGGAAAGGGAAAAACATGATAAAAGCAGACTGGTGTTTATCAGCTGATTCAAATCTCATTTCTGATTACTTATTTTATGGCCTTAGATACTCACTTGACCTTTCTAAGCCTCTGTTTTTACATCTACAAAGTTGGGAAAATTGTACCTGATTTTCAAAGTTTGAGAACTAAATGAAAATATATTTTAGTACTTAACAGTCACTGGCATATGATAGAAGTATTAGCTATAACTACGACTTTTATGTGTATATATACAAATATGAATACATAGAATAATAAATAGTTTCAGAGGAAGAATAATGATAAGGACATTTGAGAAAATGGTGAGCCACGAAGTCTGAGGGTTAGGACTAACACTGTGATGTGAAAAATTGAAAGATTGGATCTAGAAGGGCTATGGAGTTCCTCTTAAACTTGGTGAAAACTAAGGGAAACAAAAAGTAACAGTAATTCTTGTGTCCGGTTGTAAATCAGGAGGTTGGTGTTGGTGGTGGTCCTGGAAAACCAGGAATAAAGAACAGAGCCTCTACTAGCTTATAATCTTTAGAAAATTATATTAGAAAATTAGAAAAGCGCCCATCTCTCAAGATACTTGACTTTCATTTTTTGGAAAATTGTTGTAATATACTGATTTTGTTCACATAGGATCATTTATGACTTATCTCCTATAAAATTTTAGAATTGTACGTTTATTAAAACAATGTATGTGATCTGAATTGGCTTTGCCTTAAGTCCACAACAATAAACAGCCCTGGTTTTGAACTCCATTAAGGTGTATTTTACCTTATTGTGTTCAAAGGTACTGATTAAAATAAGAATGAGTATGCCAGTTACCAGGTCTAGGATTTAATTTTATACACCTTTCTCAAAATGGGGAAGAGTTTACAGTCTGAGAGAGGACGAGCAGTAGGATGCATAAAAGGTTTCTAGAAAGAATCTAAAAAGCAAAGTGAAATTGAAAATAGTAACTAGAAAATATCAAATAGGGGAATATCATAGCTTTTTTTTGTAATGTAGAGTTTATCTCATTTCAAAAAGTATTTGAAGCTACTTTCAAAAGTCATAGGATAATAAGATTTGGTGTCCATATTGGAAAAAGATAAAGCAAATATACCACTCAGTCTAATACAGTTAATTATAAAAGAGTAGAAAGTTTAGCTCTGCATTTTTTCTAGCAGCCATATGAAAAGTAATGGGTCAGTGGCTCAGTCTCAAAGGCAATATAACAATATCTGGAATAATGTAAACAAAAATAAAAAAAATTGGATTTGTTCAAAGATCACTAAGTGACCTGAATAACCAAAGTTTTGCTTGTCTTTAAGGATGGAAACCAGTTACACATCACTCTTTTAAAGCACGAATGATGTAAATGGAGAAGGAATGCTCTTAGTAATATACGTCCTAAAACAGTAAACTTCAGTTATTAGAGCAGTTTCTTAAACACAATTAAATTTGACATTTTGAGTATGTCCCATTCAAAGTTGCCTAAGGTCAGAGATATCAAAGTAGAAGAATAGACTAACCTCTCACCATTCTTTTCCTTTTTGACATTTTCCCTAAAATTTAGTTTAAAAGTTTTCCTCCTCTTTAAAAAATCTTGTAAAAATTTGCCCTGGATTCACTGTCAGATTAGAGTATTTGTAGTTTCATACAGAAAAACCTAATGGTAATGGGAGTGGTGTGGTAGAACTAGGAAGCAAACAGAACTGATCTCCTTTTGATTCAGGTAAGGGCCTCAATTGAATTGTTTTGCTTGATATTCCTGGAATGAGGAGTGATTTCCTTCTGAGCTGATTATTGAAGAGACCTTTTAATCTCAGTGTTTCAGAATTAAATTCCTGAGTCATTTTTTTGAAGTTCAACCCTCACAATCAAGAGATAAAGAAACTATATTTGACTTGAGTAGTTTTAGATATTTTGTCATATCAGATTCAGGTTCTGCAGTTTTTCTTTAGAGTCGTCCTGAAAGTTAAAGTCATCTATGTCCTAGTCACTGCCTAGATGTGGAACTCTGGTATTGGAGCTTTGTCCCTAGTTCCTCTTTCATTATCCACTTGCCAAAGTGCTAGACTGAGATTACTCTTCCTCTAATATCATTGCCCCAGGATACCTCTTTGGATAAACAGTCTCCACTAAATCAAACAACTAGATTGCCATCATCTAACAATCATTTACTTGACATAGAGACACAAAAATACTGATAGGAGGAAATAGCAGGAACGATCCAGGACCACCAAGGGAAATGAGCAGTCTGAGTAAAGAGACAGGTGATGAAGATGATTCCATCCCCAGGAAACGGGTTCTTTTTCTCTCCAAAAGAATCACTTTCAGGTTCCTTTGAGCCCCATGATTCTAAGAAGATACACATTTCTGAGACATTTTAAATTCTTGACTTAAGGATGGATATTTATTATCTGTTAATTATTCTTTGTTGAATTTTTTTTTTTTTTAAGCATATCTTGCACCTCGGAGAGCAAATACCTAGCCTTTGACTTCTTCATGACCCAGCAGTAGAGTGAATGGTGGTCAGGTGACTGGACCTAGGAGACCCATTCAGCCACATAGTTTGCTTCAGGAATGAGTTTCTTTCCCTTTATAAGATAGGAAACATAAAAAAATATTTATCTCTAAGTACTACATTATAGGATCTTAGTAAGTGTCTGTTCATTAGAAACTAAGTCATAGGTCATTTCTTTTTATTACCTATCTGACTGTTCACTTGGAAACTGCTGGTTCAAATCTGGCTAGATTTTATCAGTGTCCTGAAGACATAGAGTGGGCCAGAAATCGTATTGGAAGATTATCTCTTCTAATAATTCACTGGACTACCCACTAGAAGCAGGTCATTTAGCCTTTCTGAGCCAGTTTTCTCAACAATTAGGAGATTAGCCTGTGTATTCTTATGGGCCCCTTTTGAACTCGAGTTCTAATCTGTGGTCCCTGGTACTTTTTTCCTTACTATTCACATCTATTTCTTAGCATCATGTCTCACTAGGAAAATTTGGAGAAGAAAACAGGGATTCATACTCAAAGATAAATATGTACTCAAAAACTCAGCTGAACCACAAACCATTTATTCTTTAAACTAGGTTGGGATTGTGGAATAATAGAGGGAAGGAGCAGGGACTGACCCTGACAGGATAAATGCAAGAGACTTATACCTACTATAGACACTAGTCTGGCAGACAGCCTCCTTTTGTTTTCTGGTATCAGGATATGCAGGTGTTCAGAGTGGTTGTCTTAAGAGATTAAACACCTTTTGTCTGTGTGTGTTTATTTTTTTGTTTGTTTAGTAAAGACTTTTAAAAGCAATAGAGAATCAGTAGCTTTCCACTTTTGCTCTATTAAAAATGAAAAAATATATTTCAGTTGGTAATAAGATTTCATTTTCTTTGACTGACTGACGGGATCTTTTCTCAAGCATTGTATTTCATAAATATTCTAAACAGGTTGTCTGGTGTTCATTGGCTGCTCCTGCCATAGTCACTATGTTTTAATGATTTTGGAAATTTTTTTAGTATTTGCTCATAGCTTTCAGCATGTTTAGTATATGGCATATGTAATCAGTAATCATAATGAAATACCTGCCCATAAGATAATTTGTTACATTTCATGTTCACACTTGTATATGTATATTTAAAAAAAAAAAAAAAAACCTGAATCTGTTCTCATTTTTTCCCCTTTTCTACACCCCTAACAGTAAAAAGAACATAAGAAAGCAGCGAATGAAAATCTTATTCAATGTTGTTCTTGAAGCTCGTGAACCAGGTACAGGCAGAAGACTTTGTGATCTGTTTATGGTTAAACCATCCAAAAAGGACTATCCTGATTATTATAAAATCATCTTGGAGCCAATGGACTTGAAAATAATTGAGCATAACATCCGCAATGACAAATATGCAGGGGAAGAAGGTATGATAGAAGACATGAAGCTGATGTTCCGGAATGCCAGGCACTATAACGAGGAGGGTTCCCAGGTAAGGATGTATAAAAATCTTGGCGTGGACACATTTTCTTTTGGATGCTTGTGGAATAATGCATTTTGAAAGACCAGGTCTAGAGGCTTAACTTAGGTTGTTATTCTCAGTGACTAGCTTAATACTTTGTCTTCTTTTAAATGTTTAAAATGGGAGGCAGTACATTATAAAGTTTAAAAATTTATAATCTGTAATCCTAGATTTGAATTCTGTTCTGCAAGTTCCTGTGTAAGTGACATATCTTTTCTAAGCCTCATTTTTCTCATCTGTAAGTTAGTGCATTGGGGTGGTTGTAGGATCTAAATGAGATAATGTATCCAGAGCTTGTAACAGTGCCTGGGATTTGAATAAGCACTCAAATGAAAGACAACAGCATTAAAATCTTTCATCATCATTATTACTATCCTCAGTAGCCATTCTTCAAGGATTGTCTATAAAATGGTATGATTATATAAGAATGATAATATTCCCATAAATACACCTCTAATTGATTTTGTTATGAAGTATCTTGATTCTCAGTTTTTTACCGATGTAGCTAAAAGACATTCTTTGATATTTTTTCCATTTCAGATCCTTTAATTTTTTTTACTGAGGTATAATTATTTATAATAATTATAAATAATTATTATAATTATGACATATTAGTTTCAAGTATGTAACAATGATTCAGTATTTATAAGTACTCTTAAATTATCAAAGTAATTCTAGTTAACATTCATCACCATACATAGTTACAAAGTTTTTTTTCTTATGGTTAGAACTTTTAAGCTCTACTCTCTTAGCATTCAAATACGTATACGGTGTTATTAACTGTAGTCATCATGCTGTCTGTACCTTACATCCCCATGATTTTATACCTGGAAGTTGGTGCCTTTTGCCCTACTTCATCTATTTCACCCATCCTCTAACCCCCACCTCTGTTAACTACCAGTCTATTCTCTGTATACATGAGCTTGGAGGGTTTGGGGGTTTTTTGGTTTGTTTCTTTGTTTATGTTTTTAGATTACACATATAAGTGAAATCATATAGTATTTGTCTTTCTCTGACATTTCATTTAGTATAATACCCTCAGGTTTCATCTATGTTGTTGCAGGTGGCAGGAGTTCATTTTTTTATGGCTGAATAGTATTTGTGTGTGTGCACGCATGCATGCACACGCACACACCACATTTTCTTTATCCATTCATCCATTGCTGTACACTTAGATTGTTTCCATATTTGGCTATTTTGATGAACATGGATGGGGGTGCATATATATTACTGAGTTAGTTTTCTTTGTCTACTTTAAATCTCCCAGAAATAAAATAACATTTTTAATCATTTTGCCTTTCTTCTATTATATTTGACTATGAAATAAAGTAGGCACTGAGGGTGTTTATGATAAAAAAAATGGTTCTATTGTGGGAGTGTCATTGTAGGAGTTCTATTGTATTCAGTGTCATTGCATAATGTGCTCCTTGTCTGCCACAAGTAGAGAAAAAAGGCACTCTTAAGAGGTGGTCAAAGAAGAGAGGTCATTTATTCCTTCAGCCCTCTACTCTGATGGCAGTCAGGGTGGACAGAGCCTCTGCAGGGGGAGTGGGAGGCCAGTGGGTGTTTAACCTTATTCTCAGATTTATGAAGAAAACAACACATGTAAATATAAATATGTTTCAGAACTTCTGTAGAAACGTAAAATGATCCTATTATAGTAGTTCTCAAACTTTAGCATGCATAGTTGCATATTAAAATCACCTGGAAAGCTTAACAACCAATTGAGGCCTAGGCCCACCTCACAGAGATGTGATTTTGTTGCTCGGTAGTGATCTCAAACCTTATTTCTTTAGTTCCAAACTAGTCTAACCTATGTTTTTAAAACTTCTTTATGGATGTATATTATATTTCAATAGCAAGTTTTTTAGAAACTCATTTTAAATATATTTATGTAATATAGGTTTACAACGACGCCCACATCCTGGAGAAGTTACTCAAGGATAAAAGGAAAGAACTGGGCCCTCTGCCTGATGATGATGACATGGCTTCTCCCAAACTCAAGCTGAGTAAGGCAGCTTTATACTTTGTTATTTAGTGTAGTCTGTCAAAGATAGATTACTGGTATACTGAAATATTATTTAATTGGTGAATGTATTTGAACTTGCACTCTAGCATGGAGTTTCTTCTCTCAAGCATTCTCTTCTATATTTTAAGCCAACTATAGAAAGCATGTGAGAATAGAATATAATGTCATCAGTTTTGTTTACTTTCTTGAATGTGGTGGGCATTTTGTAAATGTTAAATAGTAAGAATAGATATTTTTTCTACATATGAAAATGGAAGAGTATGGTGGCATATTTTGTTTTTGTGTATTTGTTTCCTGATTACTAAAATTGAAAATGAGTCCCACCAGCTTTTCTTAGACAGAATTGGAGAGATTAGAGATGTCCAACCACTGTACTGTAAATTAAGTCAGCTGTCTTTTGAGTATGTTGTATGGATGGTGGTTATATTAAAAACTATGAGGGAAGAGAAGACAATAAAAGTAATTAATACCATTGAGCTAAACAAGAGATTTCTGCCTTATTCAAATAATATAAATGAAGTAAATACCAACAAATAGTAGTGGTGTTGTCAAATATTTTTTAGAGTCATATTTACTGAAAGGGAAAAAAAAAGTAGACTTGGCTTTTTATATGAAATGGCTGAAGCTGAATTTTACAATAGCTTTGGATATGATTGCTAAGTGATGATTCCTTCTTGTTAAGGTGTTTGTTTATTTTTTCATGGAACTGTAAAAGCATACAGACGATTTATAGAAATGAAAACCTTTTTTCTACTTTTTAGAGACACAAAGCCTTTTAAAACTAGAACTAATTAGATCAGTTGAGTAGGAAACTAAAGATTGATCAATCTGTCAATAAATAGATAAATAGATAATTTAACAGTAATTATTTAAATATGTATAAATACATATGCATTATTAAGTTCAAGAAAAGGAGATTTTATTTTATTTTAAATTTTTTTATATTTAATTTTTTATTAAAGTGATATTGGTTAATGAAATCCAATAAATTTCAGTAAGGCATGTATATGTATTGCATTGTATGTTTACCACCCATAGTTAGATTTCTTTCTGTCACCAAATATTTGACCACTTTTACCCCATCTCCCTCCTTCTTCCCCCTCTCCCTACTCTCTGGTAACCACTAGTCTATAGTTCATGTCCATGAGTCTCTCTTTGTCCTCTTCGTTTATTGCTTTTAGGTTTATATCTCACATATGAGTGATATCATGTAGTTTTCAACTTTTTCTGTCTGGCTTTTTTCACTTACCATGATTATCTCAAGGTCTATCCACGTTGTCACAAATGGCAGTATGTCGTCTCTTCTTATGGCTGAGTAATAACTCCGTTGTATATGTGTACCACAGCTTCTTTATCCAGTCATCTGCTGTAGGACACTTTGGTTGCTTCCATGACCTGGCCACTGTGAATAATTCTGCTATGAACATCGGTGTGCAAATATCTTTTCAGATATGAACTCTCAGTTCTTTGGGGTACATACCCAGTAGAGGGATTGCCGGATCATATGGTAGATAAATTCCTAGGTTTGTTTTTTCTTTAAAGAACTTCCGTACTGTTTTCCATAGTGGCTGTACCGGTTTGCAGTCCCACCAACAGTCTATGAAGGTTTCTTTTTCTCTGCATTCTCTCCCACATTTGTTATTTCTTGTCCTTTTGATAACAGCTATTCTGACAGGTTTGAGATGGTATCTCATTGTGGTTTTAATTTGCATTTCCCTAATAGCTAGCTAGCAATGTTGAGCATCTTTTCATATGTTCATTGGCTATTTGTATGTCTTCTTGGGAGAAGTATTTGTTCAGGTCCTCTGCCTATTTTTAATTGGGTTCTTTATTTTTTTGTTGTTACTGAGTTGTATGAGTTCTTTGTATATTTTAGATATTAGACCCTTATCAGAGGTGTTGCTTAGAAATTTATTTTCCCATTTGGATGGTAGTCTCTTTACCTTGCTGATGGTTTCTTTTGCTGTGCAGAAGTTCTTTAGTTTGGTATAGTCCCATTCAGTTAGTTTTACTTTTACAAATACATAAAATCTTCTTTAAGACCAAGGTCCTTGAGTGTAGTTTCTATGTATTCTTCTATGCAATTTATTGTTTTAAGTCTTATATACAGGTCCTTAATCCATTTTGAGTTAATCTTGGTGTGTGCTAATAGACAACAGTCTATTTTCATTCTATGGCTTTCTAGTTTTCCCAGCACCATTTATTGAAGAGGCTTTCCTTTCACCACTGTATGTTTTTGGCTCTTTTGTCAAAAATTATTTGCCTATATAAACATGGGTTCTACTTCTGGACACTCAATTCTGTTCCACTGGTCTGTGTGCCTGTTTTTCTGCCAGTACCATGCTGTTTTGATTATTGTTGCTTTATAGTATAATTTGAAGTCAGGCAGTGATGCCTTCAGCCTTGTTCTTTTTCTCAGGATGGCTTTGGCAAGTTGGGGTCTTTTGTGCTTCCATACGAATCTGATGATTTTTTGTTCTATTTGTTTAAAAAATACCAATGGGATTTTGATAGAGATTGCATTAAATCTGAATAATGCTTTAGGTAATAAGGTCATTTTAACTATGTTGATTCTTCTAATTCAAGAACACAGAATATCTTTCCGTTTCTTTGTATCTTCAAAATTTTTTTTATTTCGGTCCTATAGTTTTCATCATTACAGGTTCTTCACATATTTGGTTAAATTTATTCCTAGATCTTTTATTCTTTTTGTTGCAATTGCAAAAGGAATTTTTTTTCATTTTTTTTTTATAGTTCATTATTAGAGTACAGGAATGCTATGGATCTTTGAACATTGATATTTGTATCCAGAAACTTTACTGTATTTCCTTATTGTTTCTTGTGGTGTTCTTGTGGAGTCTTTAGGGTTTTCTATATAGAGAATCATGTCATCTGCAAATAGTGACAGTTTGACTTCTTCATTTCCCATTTAAATGTCTTTTATATCTTTCTCTTGCTTAATTGCACTTACTAGGACCTCCAATGCTATATTGAATAACAGTGGCGAGAGTGGGCAGCCTTGTCTTCTTCAGGATCTTAAAGGAAAGGTTTTTAGTTTTTCACCATTAAGTATAATGTTGGCTGAGGGGGGTTTTTTTTGTATATGGACTTACATGTTAAGATACTTTCTTTCTGTACCAATTTTGTTCAATGTTTTGATCATAAATGGATGCTGTACCTTGTCAAAGGCTTTTTTGCATCTCTTGATATGATCATATGATTCTTTTTTTAATTTGTTTATGTGGTGTATCACATTAATCAATTTGCATATGTTGAACCATCCCTGTGCCCCTGGGATGAAGCCCACTTAATCGTGGTGTATAATCTTTTTAATGTGTTGCTATATTTAGTTTGCTAGTCTTATTTAGGATTTTTGCATCTGTGTTCTTAAGAGATTGGTCTGTAGTTTTCTGTTTTTGTGTTATCTTTACCAGGTTTTGGTATCAGGGTGATACTGGCCTCATAAAATGAGTTGGGAAGTATTGCCTCTTCTTTGATTTTGAGGAGTTTGAGGAGAATAGGTATTACATCTTCTTTGAATGTTTGATAGAATTCACTGGTGAAGCCATCTGGTCCTGGACTTTTACTTTTTGGTAGATTGTTTCAATTTCCTTACTACTGATTGGTCTATTTTGATTTTCTAGTTCTTGATTCAATCTAGGGAGATTATATTTTTGTAAGTACTGGTCCATTTCTTTTAGGTTATTAAATTTGGTGTTATATACTTTTTCATAGTATTCTTATATTTCTGTGGTGACTGTCATATTTCCCCTTTCATCCCTGATTTTGTTTGTGTCCTTTTATCTTTAGTGAGTCTATCTAGGGGTTTGTCAATTTTATTAACCTTTTCAAAGAACCAGCTCTTCGTTGCATTTATTTTTTCTTTTTTTTTTTTTTAATTTCACTTATTTCTGCTCAACTTTCGATTCTTTCTGTCCTTCTGCTCAGGCTCCATTTGTTACTCATTTTCTAGTTTTTTAAGATGAAGCATTAGATTGTTTATTTGGGCTCATTCTTGTTTTTGGAGGTAGGCCTGTGATGATATGAACTTTACTCTTATGACTGCTTTTGCCTTGTCCCAAAAGTTTTGGTGTGTTGTACTATCATTATCATTTGTTTCTATGTATCTCTTGATCTCTCTTTTTATTTCTTCTCTGACCCAATAGCATGTTGTTTAATCTCCATGTATTTGTGGTTCTGTTACTAATTGCTTTACATATTTCGGGGGTTCTTAATTGGGATCATAGATATTATTAAGTATTGTATCTTCTTGATGTATGATTCCCTTTATCATTATGTAGTGTCCCTCAATATCTTTCTTTACCTTTTTTATTTTGAAGCCTATTTCGTCTGATATTAGTACTGCTACTCCTGCTCTTCTCTGAATGCCATTTGCTTGAAATATCATTTTCTACTCTTTCACTTTGAGTCTTTATTTGTCTTTGGAACTGAGATGTGTCTCCTTAGAGGCAGCATATGGTTGGGTTTTGGAATGCGTTTTGGATGCTTTTTTTTCCTTACAAGTATTTAGTCACACTACCCTCAAGTCTCAGTTCTTGTCAATGTTAGAGATAGTTTTGGTAGTGTTTGCTCCAATTCCCCTGGGGCTCCATGGTGCTCACTCAATCTTGGAGGACAGGGGGTGTGGGGCCCTCTGGATTGGGGGATGGGGGCTGCAGCTCAGCCTCCTGTTTGCAACCACAGCTGGTAATTAATAATTAACTAGTGCTTCTCTGCTGTCCTTGTTTCTGTGCTGTTCCCACTTCTCTTTCTGCCCTGATCCCTGGGTACTGCTGCTGTGTGGAGCTCACAGCTCTCCCAGGCAGGGCTGTTCAGGGAACCTGCCACCCCCTGAAAGGAATTTTCATATGTAATGTTAATTTCCTTTTCATTTTTCTGTTTTACATTATGGAAAATTTTAAGCACATACAAATATAAAGAACGGTACAGTGAACTGTGTATGGTATACTTGTTACAAATCAGCATTATCATGATTATGTCATAATTATTTTCTATATTTCCTTCTTTCTCTTTTTTAAAAATTATTTTAAGGGAAATGCAATCATGTCTACATAGTTTATCCTGCATCTATAAAATCCAGGTATAGTTGACCTTTGATTAGCTCGAAGTTTAGAGTTGTGAGCCTAAAATTTCCCATATCACTTAAGTGAGCTCTCATACACGGATTCCCAACCCAGGATCAGAAATAATGTTTTCAGTCCAAGGTTGGTTGTACCTGCACAGTTCAAACCCATGTTGTTCACGGGTCAGTTGAATTTTCTTAAATAACTGTGAAGTCATTATCACACCTAAAAAATTTAGCAATTTTTTAGTTTCTTGATCTCATCTAATACAGAATTTCAGATTTTACTGATTGTCTTACAAATATACTTTTACAGTTGGTTTCTTCAAATTAGGATCTAATTAAGTTTATATATATATTTGTTATACTCTTTTAATTGTTATACTCTTAAACTCATAATCTAGAGCAGTCTCCCTCCTTTTTTTATCTTTATGCCATTGACTTTTTAGGAACCAGGTCACTTTCTTGGTCAGTCCAAAGTTCTGGATTAGTGAGTTCACTTCCTTATGATGTCAGTTAACTTTATCTTATATTACCCTTATTTCTTGAAAATGGAAATTAATTCTAAAGGCTTGACTAGATTTCATTTCAGCTTGGCAAGGCTGCTTCATGATAGGTTTTTTACATTTATATTGCATCATGTCTTGGGGCAATGTTTAGTTGAGGTAGAATCCAAAGAAGAACCACACATTGCATTTGATTAGTGCTTCTTTGACTCTGTAAATTCCCCTCCATCTCTCTTTTATTTTTTTCTTCACAATTTCTTTGTTGAATAAAGTGGGTTTATACTATAGTTTCCCACAGTCTGGGTTTTGCTAATTATATCCCTTTGCTATAGTTAAATGTTCTTTTTGTCTTTTGTATTTCCTATAAATTGGTAGTTGGAGCCAGACACTTGATTGAATTTTGACTTAGATTTGATCCTCGTCTCCTTCATTTGGCACAAAAACGAACTTCAGAGGTAATATATGGTCTTCCATCAGGTAGCTTGTAGTATCTGATTTTTTCTATTCATATATTAATAGTTATTGACGCTTTTTACATTAATTCATTAAAGAGAGATAAAAATAGTGATAGTTTAATGTTGTCACTCCTTATTTACTAGCTAAAATATTACTATATAGAGAAACTTTGCTTCATCCAGTATTTGATTACCTGGTGGTACAGTTTTTTGGTTGGTTTGTCTTGTTTTGTTTTTTGTTTGTTTATTTTGTTTTTTGAAGGGATAAAAGTTGGATTTTCTTCTCCTTCATTTACGGTTTTCAAAATAATGCATTGGTTTACTAACATCCTTTAACGTTTACCCAGTTGTTTGTTTTTATAAATCATTAAGAACTACTAGATTTAAACATATTGTTAAATTTTAACCCATTGTAGTTATTGTCTTTATTGATGTTCATGTTGTCCCAGGCTATCTCCTATGTTTTTTCTTTTCTTTTTTTTTTCTGCTGTATTTTTTTGACATTATTATGGTAAGAAGTCATTGATAGAATCTTTACTTTCTAGTGTTACTGGGAAGGCTTATCTTGTGCAGACTGGGAATCAGTCATTTGCCTTGGTGCTGCTGAAATAAGTATTTAAAATCAGTATTTCAAAACTAAGGTTTGTATAGTCAAACTATATAAGAGTGTACTGCTACTGCGTTGGTCATTATTTCCAGGATTTTTTAGTAGACAGACCTAGGAAAGTGTGTGAGTGTATGTGTGTTCTGTTTAAAGATAAAATACATACTAAGTTCATATTGATACTCTCAATTGAGATTCAAGGCTACAAGGTTTTTATTCACTGTCCTTTGTTTTAACATCTGTATCTCTTTTTTGACTCGTGATGAAACTCAGTTCTTAAGGTTATAGAATTGCCTTGATGGTATGGTAATGGAATTAGAATGTCACATAACTACTTATTTGCTTTATTCTGCCTCATTCTTTACTATCTCAACATAACAGTACTTACTCTCCCACCAAAAATATGATTACTAAAAATAGTTTAAATTTTTTCCATTTTTTTTTCGTTTGTCAATAGGTTATACTACTGTAGAGAGAACGCTAATTACCATGTTTCAAAAGTCACTTGGAATAGTCCCATTTTACCAACTATGTACAAATTTAGGTCCATTTTTAAAATTTTATCCATTTAACATTAAGTCTCTCTTTTTTTTAGGTAGAAAGAGTGGCATTTCTCCTAAAAAATCGAAATACATGACTCCAATGCAGCAGAAACTAAATGAAGTCTATGAAGCTGTAAAGAACTATACTGATAAGAGGGGTCGCCGCCTCAGTGCCATATTTCTGAGGCTTCCCTCCAGATCTGAGCTTCCTGACTATTATCTGACCATTAAAAAGCCCATGGACATGGAAAAAATTCGAAGTCACATGATGGCCAACAAATACCAAGATATAGACTCCATGGTTGAGGACTTCGTCATGATGTTTAACAATGCCTGTACATACAATGAGCCTGAGTCTTTGATCTACAAAGATGCCCTTGTCCTGCACAAAGTCCTGCTTGAAACTCGGAGAGACCTAGAGGGAGATGAAGACTCTCATGTCCCAAATGTGACCTTGCTAATTCAAGAGCTTATCCACAATCTTTTTGTGTCAGTCATGAGTCATCAGGATGATGAGGGAAGATGTTATAGTGATTCCTTAGCAGAAATTCCTGCTGTGGATCCCAACTTTCCAAACAAACCTCCTCTTACTTTTGACATAATTAGGAAGAATGTTGAAAATAATCGCTACCGGCGGCTCGATTTATTTCAAGAACATATGTTTGAAGTATTGGAAAGGGCAAGAAGGATGAATCGGTATGTTTTCAAAGCCATTTCTTTTTGAGAAAGTGTGATATTTATTGCAAAATAGAAGAAAGAATTCTGCTTTGATGTACTGTTTCATCTTAGGTACATGATTACTGTTGGTGGAGTGCTCTTTTGAATTCTGATTAGCAGAACTAACAGACAGCATCTAAATCAAGACTAACAAGAAGAGGGAATAAGACAAAATTGAAGAACTGTTGCAAAGTATAAGCTCTTAAAATATAGCCTTTCACAAAACATTTTTTAAAGGGTGAAAATTTTATAATTAGAAATAATAACATGATTTTCTTTTAAAGTTTGAGTTCAGTTCAAGCATGCTTAAAATAAAATAGTTCTAAGGTATTGATCAAGATTAGACATTTAAATTTGATCACCATTTTAGGTACCTAAAATGGCACTTTTAAGTGCTTTCTACAGGCATTAAATGTTCTAAAAGAAACAATCAAATTTAAATTTGTTTTTAATTTTGATTTTTGGTATATCTTTGCCACACAATAATAATGTACTCGATTGTTACAATTTCCCTTCAGCAATACCAGTATGTCTTCTTTGTGCTCTTCAAGTCCCTTGGGGGAATGTAAAAAATTAGAGATACAAACTCTACCTTCTTGGAGCTTATAGTCTATCATGCTGAAAGCTAGACCTTTAGGCAGTTTGTATGGGGTAATTCCAGCTGAGGAATCTGTGAAGCCTGCATGTGCTCTGGATCTTGAAAGAAAAATTAATAGTAATGTTTGCTGTTCCTGTTAAGCACCTGCTCTTTATAAATCGCTGTGCTAAGCACTTTATGTAAATAATCACTAACCCTTATAGCCATTCTAGGTAGGTGATAATCTTCCCAGTTTGCATGTGAAGAAGTGCACAAAGACGTTGTCAAGAGTCATGTAACTAGTAAGTGTGGTGGCTCTTCTTGTTCCCCACTGTAGAGGGCTAGGACTAAGACAGTTACTGACACCAATTATGGAACACAGCCATGAATGATAAGACTTGAGCTCTGTGCTTAAAGAATTTGAAGTCTGGCAACTGGGATAGTAACTATGCTTAGGGAAAAATAATATATGATACAACATATAACAACTTGATATTTAGTAGACATGGTGGAGTAAGGAACTCTCCACTAGAGTTCTAAAAGGCTTGAGGCATCAGGGAAGAATTAAAGAATTAGCAGGATTCACATAGGACAGGAAGTATGAGTAAAGGCATAGGATTAGGAAATGAATATGGTGTGTTCAAAGGACAGGTAGAGTTGGAGTCAAATTAGAGAGACCCTTGAGTGACACGTTTAGGAAATAGTACTTATTCTTCAACAGTAGGGATAGAAATAAAAAAGAAAGACCCAAGGAAGGGATCATCTTGAAATCAAAATCTATATTTGTTTATTGCTTTCATTTAGTCAACAATGTTTATTGAGTGTTTACTAGTCCTGAGCATTATCTGAATGCAATACACCCGTGGAGAAAACTGACAAACCTTGCTTTCATGGGAGCTTTGACTTCTGTTCTTGTTCTTAGTTTACACAAACAACCCTTAAGTCTAAAGTCACTTCCCATCCCATTCCTATTACATCTTGGGATCATTTCAGTGAGCCTTCCAAAGTACCTTTGTCTCTTAGATTATTAGCACCTTTGTTTATCTTGTGTAGGTGACATGATTATTTTAAGAATTAAACATTTTTATCTCTAGGATATGAGCTCTTTTTGTCTGTTGACATGATTGGTTTTTCTTTTGAGGTCTTGGAAGTAGACCCCAAAGTTCGTTATATAAGATGGTGATCAGTTTCACTCTGATTCCAGAGCTTTGTTGCAAAGCATGGGGGAAGCCTTTTTTATCATTGTGAATAAAGATCATGTACAGTGCTGCTGAGATGAAGATGAATCAGTTTAGTGAATGATAAACCATGGCTTTCTTTACTGCATTGCCAGTAATGAAGATAGATGTCCCAAAAGTATTTAAGTTTATTAATTTAATGAAGTCCATATGCAGTAGATTTCCATGTTGATCTCTAACAGTGTTAATGCTTCTTCATACTTACTTCTGCCTACCACTTCTACTCATCAACTAGGACTTCACACCCTGAAACAGAAGGAATCTGAACAGTAAGGCATAGCAGAGAAAAGTTCACGTATGTGACAGTGGTTTTGTCCATCAGCAGTGTTCAGTAATAGTACAGTACTAACTCGTGCCAGTTGGCCTCTAATTTGGTTTTTCCTAATCTGTTGGCAATATTCCTAGATTAAATAATCTGACTTCCTTGCAGATAAGGGGCCCCATTGGACAACAAAGACAGGGGAAGCACTAAGAACCTCCTATAATCTTATTTTCTTCTACTGAATGTCAGCCTTATATGTAAGGAATACCCACCAGTTAAGAGTAATATAAGAATTATTTCTTTTTCTATCTTGAGTTTTTATTCTTAGACATGCAGGGAACACTTGGCCTCTTAACAGATTCTTCATATACTTTATTTAAATAAATAAGACAGAAAGGATATGTTAGCTGTTTAATGACTATAAATCTTTCATTACTAAAGCACATGACATGATGGAATTATAAATTGCCCTTTCATTGTAACATGGATTACTGAAAGTTTGTTTTAACTTTTATTATTATACTTAAAATTGTAAGCTATTGTAAAATGAGTTTTAATTTCTAGAGAACAGTCTTTGCAATGCTCTATTCAGAAAATAGTCATCAAAATAGTGTTGTACGAGTTTATTCCCTTGGCCAGTTTTATTTCGATTGCATTCTTGCAAGTATTAGCATTTTTTTAACCAGAATATATTTTGAAAACCGTGTTAGAACATCCATTTTGGTGGTTATTGGCAGTGTTTTCAGATTGTTTGCCATTTTACTTTTTGAGATGAGGAGAAGCATTCTAGAGACTTCACTAAAGTTTGATTCTCTAGTAGTGAGTGTCAGCAGACAGATGACTGGGTTTGCTATGCCTGCCACATTTCCCTAACCAGAATGTCTCCATAACTGCTGCTAAGAATTTGTCTGTGGTTACCTTTGTGAATAGTTTTTCAGACCCTAGTATTCTTAGTTAACAGAATTATATTTAAGCCTTCTTCCAACCACAATCAATTAGAAATAGTAATAAAATTTCTTTCACTCCAAAATTTAAGTTTATTTTGCCTAGTTCTATCATTTTATATAAGAGGAAAGAGTCTTAAATTTTCATTATGATACAGATTTTTTCTATCTCTCACTATGTTACCTCTGCTGGTTCCCCAGAATTTTGTAGTTATTTCTAAATAACTGAAGTGAACATTGACTTTGAGACCTTAGGATGCCCTCATGACTTTGCAGTTTAGCTGAGTCCTACCAGCCTCAACAACCATGATACACAAATCCATAAAGAAAGTAGACATTTCCTAAATCTTTTGTTAGCACTTTATATGATGTGTTTGTTGGTCCCTCAATTAAGAGAAAGTAAAAAGTAATTCAAAGATTAGATGCAAATTAAGTGTCCTACGTGATGTGGAGCCCCATATAGTCCTTGATTCTGGCAGCCGCCTTCTGTTGCCAAAATCAGTGGTTGCATGCACCATGTTTCTCCCTAGGAAACTGAATGAGGCCTTTCCTTTTACATGAGCTATGCAAGGAGCTAGCCTTCGGAAAAAGGAAACTAGTGGGCATGAGGCTCACCAAGGAAAAATGACTCTTCACATTTCTGTTCTAATGAATTTCAAGTAGATACCCTTTTAGAACTGTGCAGAAGTACCATTATATCAACTAACACATTAAAGAAGCATTTAGTATAATTTAACATATAATTGTAGTGTTTAAAAGAAGCAATTTGTGTGTCAATAGATACTCTTGATGTCATTATAGGACAGATTCTGAAATATACGAAGATGCGGTAGAACTTCAGCAGTTTTTTATTAAAATTCGTGATGAACTTTGCAAAAATGGAGAGATCCTTCTTTCACCAGCACTCAGCTATACTACAAAGCATTTGCATAATGATGTGGAGAAAGAGAAAAAGGAAAAATTACCAAAAGAAATAGAGGAAGATAAACTAAAACGAGAAGAAGAAAAAAGAGGTTGGTTTCTCTTCATTTTATTAAATAAGAAGAAATATACTTTTTCTAGCTGGTTCTATGATTAGCTGTGGAGAAGACTCTTGTTTGTGTAAATGAACACTCAGGGTGTTGACTCTTAATAGACATGTGAGATGAAAATGCTTTTAGTAATTTGTCATCAGGTGAAAAGATTTGAAGTTACATGTGACATAACTGTTATCCTAATATTTCAGTAACAGAGTCAATAAATTCACAATTATGGGAGCTTAATACCTCTTAATACTACTATTGGCATATGAAAACCTGAGGGGCCCACCTAGGGCTAGAAAGCATTGTTAGCAGTGAGTGCATCAGGGTTCTGCTCCATCGTTCAGCAGCATGGCTTTCCTCGTGCAGACTCTAGGCCAGATAAGTAGATGATTTTTTGGCTGAACCTCATAAGTAGGAGAAAAAAATTTTTTGATTTTATCAACCTAAAGCTGTTAATTTGAGTCACTTGCCAGCGGTTAGAAATATTTTGACAACAGGAATTTTTATTAGAATTTCAGTAATTTCTTATAAAGATCAAGTTCACATAGATACCTAGAATGACTTTCAAAGAGTTATATTAGGCTTTAGCATTGAATCTGGTTCTTAGGGTTTTTTAAGCAAGTTTTCATAAGCAAGGGCATATACAAAAAAGAAGAGGAACCTAGTTGATGAAAAATAATAATTTTATCAGCATAAGGATACCTGTAAAACCCAGTAGCTCTGCTGCCAGAAGGGATATACTCATTCAGGATAGTGATGGGGAAGTGGGGCAGAGGTCTGTATCCTTGCCAGCTAAAAGTGATTAATGGAGAAATGAACCAAGTACCTGCAGCTTGACTAGCTTGAGGTAACAGTGGAGTTGAGGAATATTTCGGAAATTAGCCATAGAAGGGCTGAGATAAGCTCTCCACACATTTTCTTAGATAACTGGAAAACTATGCATGTGCAAGGGAGATACGAGACTTGGACAAAAGAAAACTACAAGGGATACTCAGAAGTTGGTTACAACTTTGAATGCATCCCTCAAGACATACAGATCAATCATCAGAGAGTGAATTCTTACAAGTTTGAGGTACTTGAGTATGGTCGTCACCTAAATCATTGGCTGATTCTTAGCTATGCTATGCAGACTTAGGAGTAACCCTTTGTGTCATCCTATTATATTTACAATGGGATTCTCAGAGGAGAGAAGAGAAAGAAAGGGGGAGAAAAATATTTGCGCACATAGTGGAGGAAAATGACTCAAATTTGATGAAAAACGTTGACCTACATCCCCAAGAACACCAAGTAAGAAAACCCAGCGAGAAACACATCTAGATACATCATAATCAGACAGCTAAAGGAAAAATCTTGAAAGCAGCAAAACTACTAATCGTGTCCAAGAAAACAATATTATGGTAATGGGTCATAAGAAATAACAGGCCAAAAAGCATGGAATGATATTCAGATTGCTGAAAGGGAAAAAACTGAACCAAGAATTTTATAGCCAACAAAACAGTGTTTCAAAAATAAAGCCAAAGTAAGACATTTACAGATAAACAGAAACAATTCATTCCTGGCAGATCTTCCCTAAAAGGAATACTAAAGGAAAAGCTTTAGGCCAAAAGAAAATGATACCAAATGGAAATCAGATTCACAAGTAGTGAAGAGTATGAGAAATGGTAAATATGTGGGTAAATATAAAAGACTGTGTCTGTATTTTTTTCACTTAATTTCTTTTGAAAACATTGTTAAAAGAATAATTACGTTTATAACATTTATAGAAGTAAATACAGCATGTCCTTGACTAATGTCATCTCATTCAGTGTCATTCATTATAATGTTGATGAAATGCCATAAGTGTGTAATTCTTGTTCAATTAATCAAATATCAGTTAGTCAAAAACTAGTTTTGATACACATCATTTTGCTTGAGTTTGCAGAACCTACTGACACTAAGTAAAGATTTACTGTATATGACAGTACTAGTGCAAAGTAATGGTGCTGTATTGGAACATAGTTGCACTATTTAATGAAATTAAGTCATACTAACCTGAAGTAGTTGATAGTGATAAGTTAAATAAGTATATCGTAATGTCACTAAAAAAAAAATAGCAAAAAAAGTGAAGAAGAGAATGATAGTCCAAAAATGTTTGCCTTATACAAATGAAGGCAGTAGAGGAGGAAGAAAGGAACAAAAAGACAAAAGATATATAAAAAGCAAATAGAATTAGTATCAGTAATTTGTATATTGTGAATAGATTAAACACTCCAAAATGCATAGATTATTAGACTGCATTTAATAAGTAAGATCCAGCTATATGCTGTCTATAAGATAATTATTTAAAAGACACAAATAGGTTGAAAGGAAATGAATGGAGGGGAAAAGATAAACCATGAAAATAGTAATAGTGAATTAGAGTGGCTCTACTAATATCAGATAAATAGACTTTTAAGAAAAGAAATAAATAATACTAGAGATGAAGAGGGACATTTTTATAATGTTAAAGGGGTTAAGACTTTGGGAACATGTAATATTTGTAAATGTATATATACTTAACAGCGGAGTGCTAAAATACAGGAGACAAAAACTGACAATTGAAAAATATGTCAACAATTATAGTCTCAATACTCGTTTCTCAACAACTGATAAACGTATACCAAAAATCAGCAAAAATAAAGAAGATTTGAATAGCATTGCTATTGGCTGAATGTTTGTCTTATAGCCTGATCTCCAAGGTAGAGGTAGACTGTTTAGGAGATAATTAAGTTTGGATGTCGTCATGAGGGTAGAGCCACCATGTTGGGATTAGTACCAGTATACGTAGATGAAGAGCAAGGAGACAGCTATCTATGAACCAGAAAGTGGGCTCTCACCAGACACCAAATCTTTGGCACCTTGCTCTTGGATTTCCTAGCCTCCAGATCTGTGAGAAATGAATGCTTGGTATTAAAGCCACCCAGTGTATGATGGGTTTTGTTAAGCAGCCTGAGCTGACTAAGACAAGGACTGTCAACCAACTTCACCTAACAGTGACTGCAGTATACATACTCTTGTCGAGCACTTATGGACCATTATCTAAGATAGACCATATGCAAGTAAAACAAGTCAAAAAATTTAAAAGGATAAAAAATTATACCAAGTTCTCTGGATACAATGGGATTAGATTAGAAATCAGCAACAGAAAAAAAATTGGAAAATCCCCAAATATTTAAAAATTAAACAGTACACGTATATATAAGCCATTGATCAAAGAAGACATAAGAAGGGCAATTTAAAATATCTTGAACTGAATGAAAATGAAAACACAACATACTAAAATTTATGGGATGTAGCTAAAGAGATTCTTAGAAGGAAATTTTTAGCTTTAAACATGTATATTAGAAAGCAGTAGACTTTACAGCAATTTCAGTTTTGAACATTACCTTCTGCTAGAACCCTTTGGGGAATCTTGGAGCAGCTTCAGGCTGTGACTAGACTTCCAATAGACTCATCAAAGAAACTTAATCCAACCTCGACTCTGGAGTCTTCTTAGATGCCCAGTGAATAAGATTCAACTGGCTCTCAAACTGTCTCAGAAATACTGGCAAAGAACCTTAGTAACTCGACTCTCAACCGTAGTACAAATTCCCTTCCCTTCTTTCAGAATGTTTACCCCAGCAGCAGGACAGAAAGAATTTACAGGGGCTGGGGCTAGGGCTGGGTCAAGGCATACTCTACAGGAGGAGGCGTAGATTAAGGATATTAGCAACTGCTCAGAAGGAAAGGATGTAAAGAATGTTACAAGTTATTAGATACCACACCCTGTCTCAGCTTCAAAAAGGCCCACAGGAGAGGAAAACTGAGATTGAATCAAGATTCAGAAGATTTAGATGTAGTTGTCATTATTGCCTATCTCATAGAGATCCTTCTGATAATATTAGCATGGAGACTAATTATAACATGGAGTCATATTAGCCATAAACCTTATTCTTCTGTTTTTTTTTTTTTTCTTGGCAGTAGTTGCTTAGGGGAAACTACTCTATGCTAGGATAGACTGTGTACCAGTATTTTGATAACCTATGACATAAGTTTTGTAATGTCTCTTTTTCTTGCATCTCATGTCTACATTGATGCCAGTAACTTATAAGGAGTCTGTGTAGTTTATATTCAAATGACTTCAGTATACTTCACTTCCACTTTTTTATCTGACCCAAAGGAGCATTAATAGGTCTTGAGTATTGCCAGTGTATTTTAGAAGCCAGAAGTCAGAAAGATAAAACCCACCACCAAGAATTAGAAGCAAGTAACTTTTGTGGAAGGAATGTAAAAAAGAAAACATTGGGTGATTTGGCTAGAGCATAATTAGGGAAGGGTGCTTTAACAAGTTTCTCTGGTTTTAAAAAATTTGAATTGTAACAATTTTTTTGATGTGCTATTTCAATTTTTAGTAGTAAATAAATGTATTTATAGGGGATCTTTTTTAAAAAGGCAGTAAATATCTAAAAATCTGTGCTCCTACCTCAAGAGGTTAGAAAACAAATCCAAAGTAGAGGAAATTATAAAGAGCAGAATGGAAATAAACGAAAGGGAAAAACAAAACAAACAAACAAAAACCCGGAAAATACCAGTGCTATAATGGATATAATGTTTGGATCCACATGTTTCTACTTACAAAATTTTATATAGAAATTTTTAAAGTTTTGTTAACACTTTTCTTGTCAATCCAAAAATAATGACAGCTTCTCCTTGAATTACTCAAGGTAGTTCATAAAGTGTGGCCTTTAGGCAAGAAGCATCAGCATCATCTGAGAACTTGTCAGAAATGCAAATTCTGTGGTCCCACTTCAGACCTACCAGTTCAGAAACTCTGAGAGTGGGACCCAGCAGTCTATGTTCTAACAGGAATCCCTTTTTCCACTTTCCAAAAGCATTTTCTGTCATTTCCTTCTGAGCCTTTGGCTGCTAAGTTGTTCTCTATTTCTCTACCAACAGTCTATTCAAGGCAACCTAGGAAAATTTTCTGTCATGCTCCTCAAAATTCTTTTATTCGCTGCTTACTACCCAATTCCAAAGTCACTTCCATATTTTTAAGATATGTGTTAACAGTAACATTCTTCTACCAGGTACCCAAACCTCATTATTTAAATTATCTAACTTATGTGTATGAATGAGGCTCTGAGTGTGATCCATCCTGGGACACAATTTCTCTCTATTTGTGGATCTATAAAGCTAAAAAAATAAATAAACAGTGATGAGACATGCATAGGATAACAGAAAGATCCCATTCAAAGGGAGAAATAGAAAGAAAAAAAAGTCATCAGTTCTAAACAATTTTGAAATCCAGCCAAGCAGACTTCTTTAGGTTTGAGGCTAGGAAATAGTCCTCTGAGGCTTAGTACCCTGCCCTCCGAAGCATCTTTTTTCATGATAGGCAGCACATGTTTGCAGCTGCGTTATTTAATCAGCCTGTTTTTCTGCCTCTAGAATTTTGGGGGTTTAACAGCCTTCTTTCATTTTGTATTCTGTTCCCTTACAGCCCAGTTGACAGTGTTCCTACCAGAATAGAATTCTCAAGAACCTTGTGAATTTGCTGTGTATGTTACAGGGATTCATTTGATTAAGGAACTACTAAATAACATTTTCTACCAAAGTTGGCGAAGCTTTAACAAAATTATAAGGGTTTAGTATACCAGTATTAGAAAGGAAATGGAGAAATTGACCCCTTGTAAACCAAACAGTGAGGGACGTAAATTGGTATAGACTTTTAGGGATCATTTTGGATATGTATTAAAAAACATTTAAAATGTTTATTTCCAGCTGTTTCATTTATGGAAAATTATCCTAAGGAGTTTATCAAAGATATGGGCAAAGCTTTATTCTTAAAAAACAACAACAACTTACAGTATTTGCAAATGATGTCTTATACTGGACTCATTAAAGAGTCTTATTTAAAATAAATAAAAATTTTGTTGAAAAGCATTTACTCTCAGGGGAAATGTTTATGATATATTAAGTGTATACATATACAGTTTATAGTATATTATGTAATGTACATATTCCATATTTCCTCAATTCTAAGGTTCCGTTAGTTGTACCATAGCCATGTAATAACTATTAGAGAAGAAAATTTCTGAGGCATTAAGATGCACATGAAGTACATATGAGATTATCTCTAGGATTACATGATTTCCAAATGAAATATTTAATTCCTTATACCTTTCTGTATCATCCAGAATGACTACATTGAGCATATGTTATTATGATAATTATTTTTATTTTGTAGATCCTTTATGTAATTATTCAAATTAATGGTAGTTGGTTATAATTCAAGAAGGTAATTTTGAATAGAGGCTATTGTGAATGTGGATATCATATTCTTTGTCTTGAATCATGCTTTTGAATGTGTAGAAAAGAATTAGTATGTATTAGTATGTGTTGTTTGAATCCTGCACCTAATTACAATATCCCTTTAATGAGAATCTTTGTCATTTTTACCTAAGAGGCTGAAAAGAGTGAAGATTCCTCAGGTGCTGCAGGTCTCTCAGGCTTACATCGCACATACAGCCAAGACTGCAGCTTTAAGAACAGCATGTACCATGTTGGAGATTATGTCTATGTGGAGCCTGCAGAAGCCAACCTACAACCACATATAGTTTGTATTGAAAGACTGTGGGAAGATTCTGCTGGTAAATTTATTTTAAATCAAAGGACAGGTTAATGAAATATGACTGTTCTACTTCTTGGTCCTCAGGAAAGAAAATTATAACTGAGACATTTTTTATCTTCTAATAATAGTTCTACAATGCATAAATAAGCACCCACTATATGAAAAATATAGGATTTGGCACTCTGGAGCAGTGGCAAAGTTGAATCAAAAGCAATGTAATGACTACTTGAAGTCTAATTGAGAATTATTCATTCAACTGATATTTATTAAAAACACACTATGAGCCACACTCTATGGGATGGCAGAGATTCAGAGGAACAAAGGGCTCATGTTTTGCCCCTGGCAAAATCACTTTAGTAAAAATCACAAATATATTATTATAGAGAGACATGTGCCTTGGCTTAGAATTTGATTTTGAAAAGGCTTCCTAAAACAGTTGCCTTTAACTTGAAACATGAAGAATGAATGGGAGTTAACGAAGCCAAAAGCAGACAGAAAAGTGATCCAAGCAATCCAGTTCTTTCAGCTGTTCATCATATGAAATAGTTTTGTATTCCTTCACCTGAGTACTAAATATGTCCCTTCAGTATATCGGTATCCTTATTAAAGCATACAGCTTTATTTGTGTCCTGACCCTAGCATAGTAGAGCAAGTCTCATCACATTCCTCATTCTGTATTTTATACACCTTTTAATATGAGGGGGAAGCAGCACTTTTAGGCCTTGTTACACTTCATTATGCTTTTAAGGTGATTAGATTAAGGAACCATGGCCTAAAAAAGCACATTGGTAGGTTCCAGACATGACAGAATGGATGAAGTATTTGCTCATTTTGCAAAGCATATGTGGTTTCTGTTAATGGTAAATTCTCTTCCTCTTTTTGTTTTTGAGGCGAAAAATGGTTATATGGCTGTTGGTTTTATCGGCCAAATGAAACATTCCATCTGGCTACACGAAAATTTCTAGAAAAAGAAGTTTTTAAGAGTGACTATTACAATAAAGTTCCCGTTAGTAAAATTCTGGGAAAATGTGTGGTCATGTTTGTCAAGGTAAGAAACTTTAGTTCCGAAGTATAAATCATCCCAAGAGAATAAAACTTACAAACAAAAAAGTTTACACTTACAAAATTAGCTTTGTTTTAAACTGTTTGAAAAAAAATTTAAGCTGTGTTTGTATGGCTGTATATAGATTTAGGAAGAAATTAACTTGAATATAAAGGTAAAGACTATTTGTTGCTTCCACTATGTAGCTGTATACAATTAGCTTAAATTTTTTTATATCGCCAGGCTAATTTTTAAGGATAACATTTTTGGAAAGATCATTATAAACTGGCAGTGTGGCAGTTTTTAGATAATAATATTATTTTTTGTGTGTATCTATCTGATACAAGCACATGAGCCCTGCTCGCAGCATTAAGGAACATTAGAGCTGTACAAAATACTAACATTTTCAAAAAGGCAATTTTTAGACTAAAATAAGCTAAAGTGTGTATCTATTTAATAAAGTAAGGAAATACTATTAGATCTCTAGCCATTCACCATTTGTTATTAACTTTCAGAAAGTCTTAACAGTTTAACTTTTGTTCACTTGGTTGGTGTGTAGTTTTGTTTTTTTAGATGATGATGACTTTTCAAAAAATTCACCTAATTAATTTTATTCTTATATCCCCCAGGAATACTTTAAATTATGCCCAGAAAACTTTCGTGATGAGGATGTTTTTGTCTGTGAATCACGGTATTCTGCCAAAACCAAATCTTTTAAGAAAATTAAACTGTGGACTATGCCCATCAGCTCAGTTAGGTTTGTTCCTCGAGATGTACCCTTGCCTGTGGTCCGAGTGGCCTCTGTATTTGCAAATGCAGACAAAGGGGATGATGAGAAGAACACAGACAACTCAGAGGACAGTCGAACCGAAGAAAGTTTTAACTTGGAAAAGGTATGTCGATAATAGTCTCACAGAAGAGGATTTCACATTTTAAAATATCTATTCCAGAAAATAAATTAATGAAGCATTCAAATTCAGCATTAGAAAAAGAAAAGCAATATAAATTTTTATCCCAACAGAAAGAAAGAAACTATAAAGGAAAGACAGAAAATAATACTTTGAAAACAAAAGAGTAGACTTTAAAAGTAAATCCAAGTTCTGCTAATACTTTTATGAGTTTAATGAAGTAAAATACCAACTATCCTAATAAGAAAGAAGGGAATTAAGCTTAGACATTCAAAATATGGAAGAAATTTAAAGGCTTATACAATTGTATTAATAAATTTGAAAACCTGAATAAAACAATTTTCTAGGATAATTATAAATTACTAAAGTGAAATATAGAAGAGTTGTAACATAGTGGACAATAGCATGAAGAAAATTTTTAAAATTTAAAGAGCTAATCCCAAAGTACTCAGGTCAGATAATTCCATAGGTGGATTATTTTAACCCTTTAAGAGACCTATAATTATAATGTTACTTAGATTATTTCAGAGCACAGAGAACAAAGAAACTTCTCAGTTTGTTGTTCTAAGCTGGAATAATCTTGATTCCAAAGCCTGACAAAATAAAAATAAAAATTATAATTCAGTCTCACGAATATTGATGCAAAAAATACTTGAGGGGATAAGTATTTTTATAAGTGAAATCAAATTAGTTATTTGACCACGTAGGAGGGAGTTCATTCTAAGAATGTAAGAATTGTTCAGTTAGGAAAATACATTTTATTATATTAAAAGATTGAAGAAATTATTTGTTAAAGAACACTACCTGTCTTGATTTCTTTAACTTTTTAGTTGGATATTTCCTCAGAGTGATTTTTTAAAAATTATTTTTGTACCTCAAGTTTAAAAAGCCTGTAAAAGAAATTCCTTTTCAAATTATGCACATTCCAGAGATACTTTCTATACCATTATTTATATTTTTCTGAAAGTAGCCAGCATAGTTAGACAAACAAAAGTAATGAAAATATTGACAATAAAGAAGCAAGATTATTTTTGCAGATAATAGGGGAGAGATTAACTGAAAAGTTTTTGAAACAGTTCAACAATTAGAAATTTCAAACTCTGTATACAATAGCTTTCTTATATAAATAATAATTCTTAAGACTTTCAAAGGTAAAATGAAAACATCAAACATACTTTAGCAATTATTAGAAAAAAAATATATGGAAGAAAATATCTAATTCACATTAACAACAAAATAGATTAAGAAATAACCTTAAAAGGAATAGATAGAACATGTGTGAAGACAGTCATTTTACTGAAGGATGTAAAAGACTTGAGTAAATTGTTTTTGAAATTAGACAAAATTATTCTAGCATTCTTATGAAAGAATAAATATATGGCAGTTGCCAGAAAAAGGAGAAAAAAAGAATAATCAAGAATTTGCACTGACAGACATTACATTTTACATAACTAACTACATTTAAAGAAATGAATTATTAGCTCAGGACTAGCTATTGGAAGAAATAAGCTTTTCATAAATGAACTCCAGAATATAAAGGTAGTATTTTAAATCAGTAGGAGAAGTTGGAATCAAGTGATACTGGAAAAACTGGTAACTATTTGAAAAAAAAAAGAAAAAAAATCCGAACTCTCCCTCACTTTATATCCAACAGTAAATAAGATAGAAACATTAAAAACAAGGTACTAGTTTTTAACATAAGTACATTTGCTATAATTACCTATAATCTTTTATTCATTTATAAGCTTGGGATGGGTGCTTTCTGTGCTTGATATAAAACCCAGGAGCCATAAAAGAAAAAAAATCATTTTGATCATTTTATCAATTTGCAGTTGAAAATATCAATTAGTTTAATAAAACAGTCTAAGGACTACTATTTCTAATGTTCAAAGAGCTCTTTGAATCTAGGGGAAAAGTAAATCTAGAAAAATGGGCAAAGTACAAAATAGATCATTTATAGAAGGAAGGCATCCAAAAGACATAAGAAAATGTGTTAATCTTATAGTTTTTAAAATGCCTAACATTGGCAAGAGTTTTAAAGACTGATAACACATGCAGCCTTGTCTGGGGCACCACACTCCCATCTCCCATGATGACATTCCCTTTGACCATGCAGTTTAATTATAGGGAATGTGCTCCAACATAGTCCTCAGCTAGGTACACCAAAGGATTTTCTTCAAGTGTTGATATTGTTTGTAAAAGCAAAATCTCTAGGCTAACCCAAATGCCCATGAATAGGCATTAAGTTCTCATACATCCATATAATGCAAACTGTGCGGCCAATGAAAGGAATAAAGTAGGTCTAACATAGTAACATTGAAAATTTTCCAAGTTATGTGGAAAAAAGATGTAATAATTAATGGGTTGTAGAATAGGATGTGTTTCCATCATTCAAAAAAAAACCTAAAAAACATACATTTGTACATATGAACGTGAAAACAACATACAAAAACTATATTAAACTGGATGGTTATCTGGGGATACATCACAGGAGACTTTTGTTTTTTAAGTTTTATATGCCCTAATGGTTGAATTATTTCCAACAAATATACTTATTTTATATAATCAAGAAAGACGAAGTTTTTAAATTGTTAGTAAAAACTAGAAGAAATCGAATTCTTAGTGTCTAAAGGGAAAATATTTATTGTAGTGTCCTAAACATGCTATTTCTTACATTTTACCAATATATGTGAGAATTATAGACATTAATTTTAAAAGAAGAAATACCAGTGGACATCAATGTGCGAATTAACTTAGATTTCTTATTTTTATTATTAGAATTTGTAAGTCCTCAGGGTCCTCTCCGTGTATGAGTTACCTTTTTCTCATTATTTTGATATTGCATGGCCAAGACAACAACTTATTCTAGGAACTCTTTTAAAGAATTATTTTAGAACAGAACCCATTCCTAAAAATAAAGTGATTCTTTTTTTTGTAATTATAGATTACGTATAGGATTATATTATTTTCAGGTACACAGCAGTGATTCAACACTTAGGAAATGATCACAATGATAAGTCTAGTCACTTATGTCACTGTACAGAGTTATTATGATACTATTGGCTGTATTTTCTGTCTTGTACATTACATCGTCAAGACTTATTTATCTTAAAGCTGGAAATTTGTACCTCTTAATCCCCTTCACCTTTTCAGCCATCTCCTCTGGAAACCCATCAGTTTTGTTCTCTGTGTCTGTAAGCTGTTTCTGTTTTATTTCTTCTGTTTTTTGGATTCCACATATAAATGAAATCATAGTATTTATCTTTCATTGCCTCACTTATTTCACTTAGCGTAATGCTCTCTAGGTCTGTCCATGTTGCAAAGGACAAGATTTCATTCTTTTGTATGGCTGAGTAATATATTCTCTCTCTCTCTCTCTCTCTCTCTCTCTCTCTCTCTCTCTCTCTATGGGTGGACACAGGTTGCTTTCATATCTTGGCTGCAGTGAACACAGGGATGCAATATCTTTTCAAGTTAGTGTTTTTGTTTTCTTCAGATAAATACTCAGAAGTGGAATTGCTAAGTAGTATGATAGCTCTTTATTTTTTCGAGAAACCTTACTGTTTTCCATAGTGGCTGCACCAATTTGCAATACCACCAACAGTGCATTAGGGTTCCCATTTCTTCACGTCCTTGCCAACACTTGTTATTTGTTATCTTTTTGATAATTGCTATTCTGACAGGTGTGAGGTGATATCTCATGTGGTTTTTAATTTACTTTTCATTTATGATTAGTGATGTTGAGCATCTTTTTATTTGTCTGTTGGCCATTTGTATGTCTTTGGAGAAATGTCTGTTCAGGTCCTCTGCTCAGTTTTTTAATCAGATTGTTTTTCGATGTTGAGTTATATGAGTTCTTTACATATTTTGGATATTGGATATATCATTTGCAAATATATTCTCCCACTTAGGTTGCCTTTTTTGTTGTTTATTTTTGCTTTTGTTACCCTTGCCCAATATATATATATATATATATATATATATATATATATATATATATTACTAAGCGCGGTGTCAAAAAGTTTACTGCTTCTGTTTTCTTCTAGATGTTTTATGGTTTCAGATCTTACATTTGAGTCTTTAATCCATTTTGAGTTTTTTAGTTTGAAGTTTCAGATATTCTCAGAGAGATAGTGAGATACAGTTGAATATTTTAAGATTCTGGCGTTCCCATTGCTTTTATACATTTGGGTGTTGATATATTTAAAATACCTAGCACTCTGCCCATTATCTGCTAGATTCCCAGTAAATGATGTTTTTTATTTCTGTTATTTAGAAGTATCTCTCTTTTTGCCAAGACTGTAAAACAACAATAATGAATGTACTTTTAATGAGTCTGGCATTATTCTATGTACTTAACATGGATTGTGTCATAAGCTTGCTAACAATCCTGTCTAATCAGCATACTTTATATTACAAATGAGGATACTAAAGCATAAGAAGTCAAGTAATTTGGCCAATGTACAGCAGTTGGTAGGTGACAGACCCTGTAGTTTATTAAAAAACAATGTATGTGAGTGTAGGTCACAGAGGTTATGTTATTCCTTTCTATGTTGGAATAAGTCAAAATGACAAAAACTTAAATCTACTTATTATTAATATTAAGAAATTGAGAGCTCAGAAAATGTGGTGAAGAAGAAGCTTGTAAAATTTGCTTTTATACTTTAATAATTCACAAACAGGCAGCTTCTGAATGCTACTAAGCCCTCTCCAGTGTTTTTTTGCTAAAGGCTATGGAGATAGAAGAAGGATGGAGAGGCGTATAAAAGCATCTTGAAATAACATTTTATGAAAATTAACTAGAAATTTAAAGTAAAATATTTGATAAGACTTAGTTTGATTTCAGTAACCTAATCTTATGGTTCTTATCTTCATCAAAACTTCCATTTATGGTTATTTTTTCTTTTAAGTTAATGTGAAGAAAAGTGTTTTTCTTTCTTCCTTTCTTTGTCTACTCTTTGATTGTCAGCTGCCTGTCTTCAACCAGTTTCCTTTACCATAGGAAAAAGAAGATGTCCCTGTGGAAATGTCAAACGGTGAACCAGGTTGCCACTACTTTGAGCAGCTTCGTTATAATGACATGTGGCTGAAGGTTGGCGACTGTGTCTTCATCAAGTCCCATGGCCTGGTGCGCCCTCGCGTGGGCAGGTGAGTTACTGAAGTAGGAGGAATGAGGTTGGATCTGAGAGATGTGGAGCCAGTTTAAAAAAGTCATCACTCTTGAGGATAAAAACAAAAGTTTCTCCCCAGGTAACTTTTCCAGCTTTCTCTCACACCACACTTGCCCTGCTTTTTCCTGTAGCCATATTTCCTTTTTTAAATTCCTCCCATTAACTCTTTAAAAATCTTCTACCATTTACTGAACTCTCAACCCAGGAGTCTCCCTGTCCACTTCATGTGGTAAATTCCTTTAGCTTAAATTTGAAATGGCACTTTCTTAAGGAAGCCTCTCCTGTCCCCTCTAGAATGAGTTAAGTCTCCCTGTTACACACACTCTGAGCACTTTTTCTTTCTTTCTCCTTGAAACGCATACCACATTATATTATTGTCAGGTTTATGTACCAGCCTGCAAAGTGCCCTAAGAGTAGGGACTCTCTCTGTTTGTTCACCTTTGTAGCCCCTTTTCCAAACACAGTGCTTGAAACATAGTTTCAAGATATATTGAAACATAGTTTTCAGATATATGAAAACAAGTAAATGGATGAAAGTATGGTTGGATGGTATAAAACAGCATATAAAAGAGTCAAGTACAGAGTTAGGCAGTAGAAGGTAGTGCTTAAGAATAGTAGTTGGTTCCAAGAGATCTTGGTTTAAGTCCCAGCCCTTCAAGTTTCATGTCCTTAGGCAAATGATTTACCTCTCTGAGCTTCAGTTTTCTCATATTTGTTCATCATTCACTAATCATTTATTACACACGTACTGTTTGCCAGGGTTTGAGGATACATTAGTGAATAAAACAGACAAATATCCTTAGTCCCATCTATGTTTGTTATAGTTGGAAGACAATAAATGTGAATAAAGTATATAGTATATATTACGTTAAAATATTTTTCCCTCACGTGAATGAATAGCCAGATGTTCATTTCTTTTTTTTCCAAATACCTTCTCGTGTGCTTAAAGGGGAAAAAAATCAAGGAAATTGTCTTATCAAAACAGCCAATGAAACTCTTCTATATATCATTAAATTTTATTAGCTTCAAGAATGAAACTCATTAGAGTTCTATTTTAATGGAATTTCTCCTTTTTACTCCCAAGAATTGAAAAAGTATGGGTCCGAGATGGAGCTGCATATTTTTATGGCCCCATTTTCATTCACCCAGAAGAGACGGAACATGAGCCCACAAAAATGTTCTACAAAAAAGAAGTGTTTCTGAGTAATCTGGAAGAAACCTGCCCCATGACGTGTATTCTAGGTAGGTATTTATGCCATTTAATTTAATCACATTCATTCCATAACAATTGATTGAATACTTCTGTGCTAGGCACTGTTCTAAGTGCTAGGTATACAGCAATAAACATACCAAAGTCTTTACTCTTTTAGAGACTTAGAATGGGACAGAGGTTGGGGAGTTAGTAAATTAACATTAAATATATAGAACATCAGGTAGTAATTAGTACTATGAATGTGAATAAAGCAGAAGAAGAGGTTAGAGATTAATATTGAGAGGTAGTCCTGTTTTAGGTAATGTAGTCAACAAAAGCATCTCTGATAGGTAACATGTGAGTAGAGCCCTAAAGGAAATGAGGAAGAAAACTGTTTGAATACCTGAGATTTTACTCCTTTTAGGCACAGCAAACTCCAAATGCAAAGACCTTAAGGCAAAGTATTCAGGCATGTTTGAGAAACAATAAGCAAGCCAGGTGGTTGGAGCAGGGCACGGGGTGTGTGACAGGGAATGAGCCCTCTGAGGTAGCTAGGCACCCAGTCATGGTAGGTCTTATAGACAGTGTAGAGATTGGGTTTGGAGTGGATAAGAAATCTTGCGCGGAATCTGAGCAGAGAGGCGATGTGATCCATCATACACGTTAGAGGAATAATTGTGGCTGAAATTTGGAGAATATGATATATAAGAATAAGGTAGCAGCAGGGAAACAGTTAAAATATTTTTACCATCTCTGTTGGAATCTTAACCCTAGTAATATTATTGTCCCCATTTGAGAAATGTGAAGCACTTATGTTCTGGTTTCTGTTCTATCATTTTACTGAGTGCTCACAGTGATATACTGCTTCTCAGATCTAGTTATTTACTTCATATACTATTTTCAGCTATTGTGTTCCTTCTGGCCCTGAATTAACTCTACAGCATATTTATAGCAGCTACTCTTTACATCTTTTGGAATAGTTTTGCAAAAGGTTGCTGGTCACAAGTTTTGTATTGATTTCATATGGTTATAAAGAAGCAGCCACCATGCTTATGACTAAAAGGAAACTTGCATATTAAAAAATACTTTACACTTAGACTTTGATCACTTCAATGTTTTTATTATTTTTGGTGTTGTGAATTTTTTCAGAATCAGATGTGGTAAAAATGTCTGAACAACCTGGTAGTTCAACACATTTTTTTTCCTTTTATCCTGGGGAGAGGGAGCAAAGACTAGCAAAGTTATTAAATCCTTCTTGAGTTTTTGCAGCATAGAATGTCTTCCTTTTAACTTGTGATCCAGACTAAATAAAGCAGTGCCCTAGAGCCTTACTCCCTAGTGTAAACCCAGCCTGGAAACTCAAGGGATGCATGACAAAGGTGAGACTGAAGTCTCCTTTGGGTAGGGCAATCATATCATTTCTTGTTTTTTAGCTGATTACTATGCAGATTGCATTTAGTGATTACTATGCAGATTACATTTTAAATTTATTATAGTCTGTTTTGAATCAACACTGACTTAGCTTCAATAGTATACAGACACTCAGCTCTACAGCTTCATTTCTTCCCCTTTACGCTGTTGTCAGAAATTACATCTTAATACTTTGTGTGCTCATTAACAGATTTCTGATTTTTGCTTGATAGATTTGTCTTTAAAATCTTATAGAGAAAAAAAGAGGCATTCCAAACTAAAAATGTAATACTGGCTTTATGTTTACCTAGGTAGTTATCTTTACTGGTATTTTTGTGTGCATGCATGTATGTGCACGTGTGTATATGTGTGGGGGGGCTTCAAGTTATTGTCTAATGTCCTTTCATTTCAGCTTGAAGGACTCCCTTTAGCATGTCTTGTAGAACAGGTCTACTAGCAACAAACTTCCTTATATTTTGTTTATCTAGAAATATCTTAATTCTTCCTTCATTCTTGATACTTTTGCTGGATATAGAAGTCTCCATTGGCAGATTTTTCTTTATCAAATTTGGTAAGTTTTTCACCACTACTCCTTCAAATATTTTTTTCTGCTCCTTTCTCTCTCTATTCTCCTTCCAGGACTCCCATGACGCCTATGTTGGTATGCTTAATGGTCTGTCACAGGGCTCTTAGACTCTTCATTTTTCTTTTCTTTCTGTTCTCATACTGATAATTTCAATTGACCTATCTTCAACACTGATTCTTCTACCTTTTCAAATCTTCTGTTGAACCCCTCTAATGAATTTTTCATTTCAATTATTGTACATTTCAGCTCCAGAATTTCTATTTAGTGTTTACAGTTTTTATCTCTGTACTTTTATTCTCTATTTGATGAGACATCATTCTAGTTTCCTTTACTTCCATGGCCATGGTTTCCTTTGGCTCTTTAAGCATATTTAAGATATTTGATTTAAGGTATTTGTCTAGTAAGTCAACGTCTGGGCTTCCTTAGGGACAGTATCTGCTTATTTCTTTTTATCCTGTGAATGGAACATACTTTGTTTCTTCATATGCCTCATAATTTTTTGTTGAAAGCTGGATAGCTTAAATATTATGTGATAGCTCTGAAAATTAGATTCTCCCCATCTGCCGGCTTTCTCATTACTACTCATTGTGGGCTGTATTTGCTTGTTTAGTGACTTTCTAAACTATTTTCAAAAGATCGTGTTTTCTGTTGTGTGTGGTCACTGAAATCTCTGTTCTGCTAGTTTAGTGGTTAGCTAGTGACTTAACAGATTTTCTTAAGTTCTTGGATCAAAAAACAAAAATATCCCCAATCTTTGCAACTGTATACTATGTCTGTATTGGATCACAAGTTCAAAACTCAGCTCAGTTTACAGCTCTGCCTTTACCTTAGGGCCTTCTTAGGTCTTTTCTGAGCATGCACCCTGACCATGGCACATGCATGGCTTTCTAGATTTTCAGGAATATGTGGAAGCTTTTCAAAACTTACACTCCAGCTTTTTCTCCCAAGCTTTTCAGCATGTGTGCTGCTGGCCTCAACTGGCATCCTTTGCCTCAACTGGCAGCAGCTGGTTCATTTGCCTTAAAATGTTTTCAACAAAAGTATCAAAGCCACTTCTCTGCCTTTTGAAATTTTCCAAAAAGAGAAGAAATCCAAATCAGATGAAATGAAGGTATTAGTTCTTCAGGAAGCCACCCAGCAGGTCAAAACAGACAACCACAATTCTTTGAGAACAAAGACTACTCTGCTCCCTGTAGCACCAGAAACTCATACCAAGAACATAGGCTACCATCTTTAAGACCGCCCCTGAGCCAGAAATGGGGGATGAGGAGAGGGTAAGTTAAAATGCCAGAAAAGCCTCCTGCCAGGTTTCAGTCGCTTTTTTTCTTGGTTAAGCATTCACTTGGTTGCTCTAAACCTCTGGCTATTTTCCAGAGTTTTGATAATGTTGATTCTGACAGTTTTTGCTAGCTTTTCTGTGTTTCAGTGAAGGAATGGCCCTTGGATCTCCCTACTCCACATTTTTCATTGACATCACTTGTTTTTAAAGATGCCTATTAGAATGTGTTGCATTCTATAGTTTATAAACTAATTTTATATCCAGGATCTTATTTATTTCTTACCATGACCTATGTGAAAATGCTGATATCCTCAGAATGGTGAAGTTACTCTCCAAGAAATGGGCCAGAACAAAAACCTAAGTCTTCTGACTTCTAATCCTGTACTATTATTAGGATTGTCAGTTGGTTTACAGCCAACTGGGACACTTTTGAAAGTGTAAGGAGTTGCTAAGAACATTAAGCAAGACAACAGGCATACAGCGAGATAGATGTATGTTTACTTCATCTTGAGATAAACCCCAAAAGAAAATGTATCTAATGGTACAAAATGGGATTTTAGCCAAGTTTGTGGGATTTCAGTACACCCCCCAAGGAAGAAGAAAGGGTTTGGCACATTTTATATTGACTTTTGAATGCAAGGAAGCAGAGCTTTTTTTAATTTGTTTCTGTAGAGAATAATAATTTAAAATGTTTAAATTTAAGGCTTAGAGGACTTATAATTTCATTGTGTTAACTATACACTCTGCCGAATGTAAACTTAATTTTTGTCTCTCTGAAACAAAAGTTTTAAAGATAACTAGGGATTGTATAATTTTTTCTCATCAAGATAGAGATCTTGCAGGCCCATTTCACTTATGAGATTGTCCCATTTTCCTAACTATTATACTTCTGCTTTTTGTTCAGTTCCATTAACAGTTGTCTTCAGTAACTTAAATAGTAATCAACTGGTCACAAAGACGTATTTGTGAATGAGCATGGCCACACCTGGCAGAGAGTGCTTCTACCCTTAGATATTTTGCTGGTAAAATCTCCAGGAATTTGGGCTCCAGAAACATGCCGATTCTTAATTAAGTTGCAGGTTCTGTTTTCTTCGTAGTAGATATTTTTAATGCTGTATTAACTGAGAATCTGCTCTAAGTAAGGCAAGAAAAATAAAAGGTTCTTAAAGATGAGAAAGGAAAAACAGAAATTAGTTTTTGCAAAGACATTATTAGGTTCACAGAAACCCCAAGAGACATTCAGATAAACTTTTAGAATTAATATATGAAAATACCAACATCACCTATATTTCTATTTACCATCAATGAACAGTTAGAAAGTTAAATTTTAAAAATATTCCATTTACATTCAGTACCTAGGAATAAATTTTTAAAAAGATGTATAAAAGTTCTATACACACAATTAATGAGAGAAATTAAAGAAGACCTGAAAAATGAAGTGTGATACATCACGTTCATAAGTGGAAGACTTAGTATTATAAAAATGTCATTTCTCCCCAAATTGTTTTATAGATTCATTGCAGTTTCAGTCAGAATCCAGCAGGTTTTTATAAATTTTTTATGCTTTATTAAATAATGCTTTCTAAATTTTTATCTCTTCTGTCTTTTGAGGGCCTGGTAGGAACCCCAAGTCAGGGTACAGAGATACCATATTCATTCCAGCAGGGCCACCGATCATTTTTATTCTTTAGCTGTGAACAGAATTTTTACCTTTTCCAAATCATTATTTTTACTTCTGTGAAATATGGAAAATAGTAATTGTTCCTTATGTGAATTGAAAAGTCTTTGGATTATGTAAGTAGAATGCTATGTAACTCCATGGCAATGATAATAACATGTAGTTATTATATGTTTCTGACCTTTTTTTTTTTTTACATGTTTTACATGTTTTGCTAAATTGTTATTATGAACACTCTTATTAAGGTCAAGAACAAAATAAGGATGTCCTTATCACTTATTTAACATTGTTCTAGAGGTACTAGCCAGTGCAGTTAAAAGTAAGAAAGAGAATTATAAAATTAGGACTATGGAGATGAAAAGAGAATCAACTGTGAAACCATGGCACACAATAAAAGAAGTATGCTGGTTGAGTATTAAACTAGTAACAAATCAATTGCTTTAAAATTGTCAATAATAATAAAAATTAAAATACCTTGGAATAAATTTAGCAAGATTTGTGCCTCATCTGTATAAAGAACGTTTTTAAATGCTACTTTTAATGCATTTAAAAGGATTGCTTGAATGAATTGAAAAGCATATCATGTGCTTGATTGGCTAAGTCTCAACATCATAGAGATGTTTATTCTCCCTAAATGAATCTTTACTGCAATCCCAATAGATATACCAGTGGAAATTTTCTTATAAGAAGTTGGAGCTAAATAAACTTAATTTTAAAATCATGTCGAAAAAGAAAGTAAAAATCAGGAAAATTACGAAAAGCATAGTGAAGGGTAGGTTGTCTATTAAAACATTATAACACTATAATAATTAAGATTATATGACATATCCGTTAACAGATTATTTGAATAGAATAGAAAGTTCAGCAGTAGACTCAAATATAATTTAATTTATGAGAAAGGTGGCTTCCTATGTAAGTGAGAAAAGATGGATTTTCTCTAACTGGTATTTGGAAACTAGATAACCAATAAAATTTTCTCTGTCCTTTTCATCAACTTCAAAATAAATTCCCAGATGAATTACAGGTTTAAGTAAATATAAAATGAAGCTGCAAAGATACCAAAAGAAATGATGGGAAGGGAACTCAGAACCCATACAAGGAAAGATTTATAAATTCAACTGTGTAAAAGTTGAAAATGTTTGCATAACTAAAACTGGCAGAAGCAAAGAAAAATTACAACTTTGGGAAAATATTTGCAGTATATCATAGATGAAGATCAAATTTCACTCATGTGAAGAGCTCCTATAAAACAATTAGAAAATATCAACATTCAACAGAAAAATGGGCAGTGGATAAGAGAGCAGAAAGAAATTACCAGTGATTTAAATGAAAATATGCTAATCTTCAGCCATCAGAAAAATGAAAATTAAAACTACCCATGTGCTGCTTTTTTTTTTTTTTATTACCTATCAAATTATTAAAGGTTCAGATGTTTGTTACTCACTCTGTTCTGCATTAGCACAACCTCTATGGAAGGTAATGTGCTAATAGCTATAAAAATTAAAGTGTACATATCCTTTAACCGAACTTTACTTCTAGAAATTTATATCTCAAATGTATTTACCTATGTGCAAATTAATGTATGTCTTAAGTTATTTATATCAGCATTGTTTTGCTGCAGTGAGTGCAAACATTGAAAACAACCTAAATGTCCATCAATAGGGAGCTAGTTTCAGTGAATACAGTATATTAATACCAGCAACTAATCTCAAGATATATTATTTTGAAACAAAATTTAGGTCTAAAACAATATAAGCAATATACTACCATTTGTAAGGGTTTTTTTTTTATTGCAGTAAATATACATAACATAAAATGCAACATTTTAAGTGTACATACAGTTCAGTGACATAAAGTTCATTGACACTGTTGTGCAACCATCATCACTATCCATTTCTAGAACTCTTCATCCCAAATGAAATTCTGTCCCCATTAAGCAATGACTACTCATTTCCCATTGTCGCAGCCCCTAGTAATATGTGTTCATCTCTCTGCCTTTGAATTTTGTCTATTCTAGGTACCTTCTACAAGTGGAATCATGCAATATATGTCCTTTTGTGTCTAGCTTATTTCACTTAGCGTAATGTTCTCACAATTCATTCATGGTATAGCCTGCATCAAAATTTTATTCCTTTTCAAGGCTGATTATATTCCATTGTATATATATAACATTTTGTTTATCTGTTGATGGACATTTGGGTGGTTTCTACTTTTTGGCTATTGTAAATAATGCTGCCATGAATATTGGTGTATGAATATCTGTTTGAGTCCCTGCTTTCATTCCTTTTGGGTATTTACTTAGAATTGCGGGATTATATATCAACTCTGTTTAACTTATGAGAAATTGCCCAGTTGTTTTCTACAGCATCTGTACCATTTTACATTCCTACAGCAGTGTACAGTGTTCCATTTTCTTTACATCCTTGCCAACACTTGTTATTTTCTCCTTTTTTTTTCAATGTAATAGCCATCCTGATGGGTTTGAAGTGATATTTTTTTATGTGGTTTTGATTTGCATTTCTCTAATGATTAATGATGTTTGCAAGTGCTTATTGGCTATTTGTATATCTTCTTTGGAGAAGTGTCTATTCACATCCTTTGCCTGGTTTTAATTGGGTTATTTGTCTTGTTATTAAGTTATAGGAGTTTTTTATATATATATTCTGGATACTGACTCTACCAGAGATACGATTCGTAAATATTTTCTTTTGTTCCATAGGTTGTCTTTTCACTTTCTTGATAGTGTCCTTTGAAGCACAAAGTTTTTAATTTTGATAAAGTCCAATTTATTTTTATTTGATTGCTTGTGATTTTCTTTCCAGCTTTATTGAAATATACTCGACAATTACTTACTCGTATTTACACTGTATAATTCATTGAGGTTTTTCTTTCAATTATAGTTGGCATACAATAAAATAATAGTTTCAGTTGTACAGAAAAGTTATTAGAGATCTGTGTAACTCAAATTGATCACCCTACTAAATCTGGTACTCTTACATATTTATTACATTATTAACTGTTTTCCTTATGCTACACTTTATATCGCCATGTCTGTTTTGTAACTATCCACTTGTACTTCTTAATTGCTTTGCCCTTTTTTGCCATCCCTCCAACCTCCCTCCCATCTAATAGCCCTCAAAATAGTCTCTGTATCTATGAGTTTATTTCAACTTTTGTTGTTTTATTTTCTTTAGATTCCACTTATACGTGAAATCTTGCAATACTTGTCTTTCTCTATCCAACCCATTTCATTCAGTGCAATACCCTCTAGGTCATCAGGGCAATATCTTCTTCCATCCTCTTCCTTTTAGTCTGTTTGTCTTTTAATTTGAAATGAGTCTCTTGTAGGCAGCATATGTAGGGGCCTTGTTTTCTTATGCATTCAGTCACTCTGTCTTTTAGTTGGAGCATTTATTTTTTTTTTTTTCATTTGAGATACTTGTTGATAGGAATGTAGTTATTACCATTTTTTATTCCTGTTTTTGATACGTTTTTATTCTTAAAGAAGTCCCTCCAGCATTTCCTGTAATACTGGCTTGGTGTTGATAAATTCCTTTAGCTTATTTTTGTCTAGAAAGCTCTTTATCTGTCCTTCAACTCGAAACGATAGCTTTGCTGGATAAAGTATTCTTGGTTGTAGAGTCTTGGGTTTTCATCACGTTGAATGTTTTGTGCGACGTCCTTCTGTCCTACATAGTTTCTTGAGAAATCTGCTGCAGTCTTATGGGTACTCCCTTGTAGGTAATTAACTACTTTTCTCTTGCTGCTTTTAACCTTTGGCATTTTAATTATGATGTGTCTTGGTATGGGCCTCTTTGGCTTCCTCTTTTGGGACTCTCAGAACTTCCAGGGGTTTTATGTCTATTTCCTTCACCAAGTTAGGGAAGCTTTCTATCATTTCTTCAAATAGCTCTTCAATTTCTTGTTTTCCTTCAGTTACCCCTATGACATGGATATTTTTACATTTCATTGTATTCCATAGGCTCCTTAAATTATTAATATAGTCTTGGCTTCTTTTTCTTGCCATTTCTTGCAAGGAAAGTTGCCTAGGATCTAGACGAACAGAAACACTACAACTAGGGAGAGAAATAATTAATCATCCTGCAACAGTAGGAGGTAGGAGGGGCAAAGATGCAAGACAGCCTGGTCCCACAGCCTCTGTATACTCTGTCTTCTGATTTTGAATCAGATAATTTTATTAATTCAGAAATAAAAATTTTAAACAATTGTTAGCTATGACCGTAATTTATTCTAACTTCTGTCCAATTTGCTTTTTCAGGCAAGTGTTCTGTGTTGTCATTCAAGGACTTCCTATCCTGCAGGCCAACTGAAATTCCAGAAAATGACGTTCTACTTTGTGAGAGCCGCTACAATGAGAGTGACAAGCAGATGAAGAAGTTCAAGGGACTAAAGAGGTTTTCACTCTCTGCTAAAGTGGTAGATGATGAAATTTATTACTTCAGGTAAAGCTTGAAAAACTAAGGAAGGAAGAACACACAGCTCTTAATAGTAAAACATAAATAGTGTAGTGCAGGTGGTTTTTTTTGTGTTTTTTTTATTATGTCTTAAAATAGAGCAGTATACATTTTAAATAGAAAATACTAATTAATTCAGTTAAAGATTAAAGGAAGTCTTCATACTCTGCTGAAATGTGGTAACTGCTCTAACAGTGCCCTTCGCATAGACTCTAGTAATTATAATACAAAGGTAGAAATCCTTGGTTCTGGTTTATAGCCTTTCTGTTAAGAGATTGCACAGTTCCACAGGTTACAAAAATTGTTTTTACTATATATTGGCAAATAAATCCCAACTTTGGACCTGGTATTTTTGTGAGTATTCAACAGAATCCTTTAAAAACAAGCATCTGTAAGTAGGTGTGACTTTATAAATACACATCTAAATCTTTTTCCTTGCTGACTTAGAGTGTACATTGCAGATTGCAGGAAGTCATTTCTAGATATTAAGGCAGAACACTGCTTTCTGACCAATCCTGGAGTAGTGTTAGGTGACTTTTTTTTTATGTCACTTCTTTTAGAAAACCAATTATTCCTCAGAAGGAGCCCTCACCTTTGTTGGAAAAGAAGATCCAGTTACTAGAAGCTAAATTTGCTGAGTTAGAAGGTGGAGATGATGATATCGAAGAGATGGGAGAAGAGGATAGTGAGGTCATTGAGCCTCCCTCTATACCTCAACTTCAGACTCCCCTGACCAGTGAGCTGGATCTCATGACCTACACACCCCCGCAGGTGAATGTGACAAGTTCCTGGTTACTTGTCTTATTCCTAACTTTGGTTTGCATCAGATTCAAACCAAAGTAAGGAGACATCCAGCCCCTATATATGTGAATTTCAACCTAGAATTCTGCAAGATAGAACAGATTTTTTTTTCTTTCACAATGCCGTTATTTAAGATTTAATATATTTTTTTAATTTCAAGATAGTTGTTTTTAATGGCAAGTTTAGTTAGAAAGCTCTCCTTGCCTTGTATTGAAGAAAAGCAATGAGAAATGGCATCCTGTTACTCTAGCTTTTATTGCCCCTGTCTTTTTAGTCTCTCCTTTGGACCTCATCTTTTGGTTGAGGTGATTCCGGTTGGTATTTTTTTCTCTTTCAGAATTTTCTCAAGACTTAGTTGTGAGGTCACCATTATAGATTGCAGTCATGGAATTCAGTAAAACTTCCATTTATTTCTTATATAGTAAGAGGCAAGGAAGAGCTGTGTTTTAACCAAGAAAATGGCCATCTATTAACTGAGCGTGTCTATAAAATAGTAGCTATTGAATCACATGTTCCTGGCTTCCAGAAACTTTGAGCAGTTAACCAGATGCAATATTCTGATGCACTATAAGAGCTTTCTGTCTTACAGTCTACCCCAAAGTCTGCCAAAGGCAGTGCAAAGAAAGAAGGCTCCAAACGGAAAATCAACATGAGTGGCTACATCCTGTTCAGCAGTGAGATGAGAGCTGTAATTAAGGCCCAGCATCCAGACTACTCTTTTGGGGAACTCAGCCGACTAGTGGGGACAGAATGGAGAAACCTCGAGACAGCCAAGAAAGCAGAATATGAAGGTAAATAGAGACTAAACACAACTGTCTCAACTTTCTAAGTATGGGGATGTTTACAACAATGCACGTGCATAGACAGGTTTTACTCTCTTATTCTTTACCACTTGCACATGAACTTTGTGTTGGGGACTGTCTCAAATGGCTCTCATCCAGCAGTTTAAATGCCAGCCTAGTCGTGACTGAGCAAGCACTGCCTTTCACTTGGCCTCTGATCCTGGTGTGGAGTTTTTTCCCCAAAAAAAGTTCTCAAACCAATATTTGGTATTAAAAATTGCATGATTTCTTCTTTCATTGAATCCTGTAAGTACACATGTGTTGAGCTGGGGAATAATTATACAGGGTGTTAAATATAATTTTGTTTAAAATTCATCTGAAAGGGGGCTTTCAAAATCAGTGGACTTCTCTGTTACGGCTCTCGATAAGCCATGTTTAAACTTCAAGCTGAAGATTGGCTGAAGCGCTTGGTTTCCTAGGCCAGTCCTGGCCTGTGTTATGTCTGTATTCATAGCTACTCTTAAGGCACTTGGGTTTTCTTTGATAACCCAACTGCCTTCATTTTTCTTTTACTCTGTGATTAAATCATTCTGGGCCATGAGCTATATGATTTAAGGATTTCGTGGTTTTTAGCCATTAGGGACAAATACTTGAGAGAGACTTTTTATTGTTTTTTGTTTGTTTTTTAGTATCTGGAATGGCTTGAATAAAGTAGTAAACATTAGATTATACAGGACTATTGTCCATAGAGCTGTATTTTCTCCATTTGGAATTGTATATAATGGTTTATTTTGCCAGTTGAGAGCCATCACTCAGTGATTGTCCACAATGGTCAACCATTATTCTTCTTGGCTGGTTCCAAATCCATTATTTTTCATCAAACATAAAGAAATTAATTGTTAATATTGATTGATTACTGTGAAATTAAACTAATATTTTGCAGAACATACTTTGAGAAATCCTAGGCAGTTCCATAAGAACCTAGAATTTTGGAGAGTTTTGGTATTTCAGACCTTAGTAAAAGTTAAGACCAAATTATCATTCAGTTGGAGGAGGAGTATTGTGAATGAATCTTACGTGGATGTAAAGCCTAATCCAGCACAAATGAAGTAAGTAATACATAGCTGGTTATTTAGAGTGTGAACAAGAGAAATGTGTCTGGAAATAATGTAAAAGTAAAAATACTATAGCAGAGCTGAAGTGAGGGAGAAATGATGGCTTCTCAGAAATTCTCCCAAATTTAAAAGGAAAGCTAAAATTCAGTGGGAACCAAGTTATATGACTCAGCAGTGCCTGTCTGAGACACAAAATCTAAACTTTCAGTGTTCTGACTATCAAATTCAAAACCCAAAGTTTTGAGTTTGGCTGGCCTCATTTAATATTTCTCTTTTGCAAGACAGTCTAAGTGGCTTCTCCCAGAAAAAGCCAACAGTAACCAGTCCAGTATTCAATGCACAAGCCTGAATTGTTCTATTTTCAACCCCATGTTTTTGCCCTCCCATTTTGCTGTGTTATTTGTCTAATGAAAACACTAGAATTTAATGTACGGGTCTAGGTTATCAATGTCTTTTTACTGCTAGCTCAAGGAAATAAGGTTGTTTAAATGGCTTTTGTCCCTCATGGTCATTGTAAAGAGGATCTGTAAACTGGGACAGTCTCTGCAGGCAACTGTGTCGCAGTCAAGGAAGATTTGACTTGTTTGACTTTCACATTCTTACACTGAAAAGAGGACTGACTGGTGCTCTTGCTACTTGATTCTCTTTGAAGCCATGTGACCTCAAGTTGTTTTCCCCCTCCTTAGATGAGCCAGTGGTAGCCTTTTGAATTCTATGTTGGAGTGTTAATTTGTGGTAGTTGGAGTGTGATACCAGGAGTCAAGGCCTCAGGTTGCTGGTTCTATCTGTATCCTTGTCCAGGTCACCACCTGTCTCCCAACCTCAGTTTGCCCAGGTAAAGAGTAGGACAGATTTCCTATTTTTGAATGGTGAAGCAAAATAAATTCTGTATTGTGGGAGCTTTGGGAATATACATTTCTAGAATTATCCAGTAAGAGAACAGCCTGCTCGATCCCAAAAAGACTGGGAATGTGATTGTTGGAGCTAGTGGCTATGGAGATGCAGGCAGAGTAGCTCAAAGGAATGAGAGGTATAGCATGGTGTCTTCCACAGCCCAGAACTGGCACAAGCAACTGCTCCTCTTGTATTTCAGATGAAATACGAGTGAATTCTGGAACTTTTGATGATTTAGAGTGATTTATGGTCAATATTGAACTGCTCAGCTTTAGTAAACCTGGTTCTGTCAATACATTGTTCATTGCTTCATATGTGTATTTATAATTATTCCCTTTTTCTGATAGCTGTAGCCTGGAGTATTATGTATTTTTTTCCTTTGGGGTTTATTAAACATGACCTTTTTGCTTTGTTAGAATGTAGAAATTAGCATTTATTTTCCCTAAAACCTTGTGGAAGAGGCAGTGAGCTACTTTTCCCTTACAGAGTTAATTTTCTTCAGCTGCTAAACCCCATGACACTAATAACATGAGTCCTCAAATCTTAGTAAAATTGGGTGCAAGGAATCAGGAAAATATAGTAAGCGACAATTGTGCCAAAAAAAAAATTACAATGGGCCATGGAATTGCTTCATGTTGAAATTAAAAATAATTTGCAATGCTATTAATATTAGAATAATGGTAGCACTTCTCATCTTCAGGGTGCCTTGTGAGATTAACCACGTTGATTATGCTGGTGACGTGTTTAAATAAAACCTGTGCTTTCTGAATGTGTGTTGCAGTCTTAACATTCTTGAAATCTTTGCAGACCAGTTCTCAAGATGGGATAGGAAAGCTGGACCCTAGGTTACCAAGTGAAATCGGCCCGACTCCTGTGTTGAGACTAGTCATCTACTGTTCCTTCCATTGAGACAGAACTGTTGCCTGTGTTTTTACTAGTCCTGTTGAATGCAATGGATGGTGTTTTGAATTCCTGGGTTAAAAACAGAATTGAAAATCTGAAATGCCTTTACAGAGCGGGCAGCTAAAGTTGCTGAGCAGCAGGAGAGAGAGCGAGCAGCACAGCAACAGCAGCCGAGTGCTTCTCCCCGAGCAGGCACCCCTGTGGGGGCTCTCATGGGGGTGGTGCCACCACCAACACCAATGGGGATGCTCAATCAGCAGTTGACACCTGTTGCAGGTAAAAACAGGAGCTAAGACCATTTTTTTCCACTTTAAGAAATTCCTTCATTTTTTTTTTCTCCATTGAGGAGTAGGCCACAGTCTCTAGACTTTTCTCATGACAAATTCAAAGTTTGAAGTCATCCATGTTGTCCTTATATTGCCTTTCCCATATAGGCAATGCCTCCTCTCTGCCCCAGAAATGGGCCCTGGACCCAACCCTGGAAATTGGTAGGAAGCAGCTCTTCCCTGGCTGTGGGCATGGTCTGGTACTGTTTTCCACTCCAGACTGCTCTTGAATAGAGCATTATAGCAGAAAATATAAATACACCCTGAATTCTCTTTTAGAGAGACTTCCAAGAGAAAATACAAAACTAGTCTTTAGGTAATGTTAATTTTCCCGTCTCATTCCAGTATTCAGTTTGCCTTGTTCTGCTGCAGCCATCCTCAAAAAACTGACCATTTTAAAGTATTTTTGACAATGAATTATATATAGATCTCAGTCACCAGTGTGCATGACTGCTATGTGGAATACATAGTCCTTATTCAATTCATTGTGCCCACTCTGTAATGCTTTTCTAATTGATTACATTAAACTGCATTTTCTGTTAGTATCCCAGTCACATATTTAAAAAAAAGGAAAGGAAAGGAAATGATGAATGTGGTTTGCTTGTGTATGTTGTCTCTGATTCTGGTAGCCATACCAAGTTTGGCTTTTCTCAAATTGGATATTCTCGTTTGACATGTCTCCAATGAGAAGCCTGCAGACCACTTCTCGGGTCCCTTCTTCATGATCTCTCTAAGCCTGGTGAAGTCCATAAAAACCCTGTTTCTTCTTAAGCAGAAGCAGTTTGACCTGTTTACATAGGGAGCCTGAGACAGTGTCATTCAAGGCAGGCTCATTGAGATGCTATTTTGTTTTTTGCTTTTGCTCTTTTTTTTTTTTTGTATTTGCTTTTTGAGGAAGAGTAGCTTAGAGTAACTTTTTCATTGTTGCTCCTACCTTTCATAATGGCAAGCTCTTACATGCACTATCGCTGAACTCAGCAGTTGCACTCGCCAAAGCACATCGAATCATGGCTTTTCAGTACTTTCGGTGTAACTGATGTTGATCTAACAAATCTCATAATCACCTTCTCTATTCCATGGCCCATTTTGGTTAATGGGGTTCCAAAGGTTTTTAGAAATCAGACCTTGAACATGGGGACTTTGAAAGTTAGAATTCCCTTGTTGACATTCTGTTTTGTTCATTTGATGTGTGATATTGTAGCACTGTGCCCTTGACTGAAAAAGCCCAAGGACACATTAACAAAATGAATTCAAACAGCTAAAAACATTTAAAAAAAAAAAAAAAAACAGCAGCTGCAGCATATTAGCTTCCTGTTGGGGAATAACATCGTAGAGCTCTGATATGTGGGGAGATTGGGGCCCCCTTCCAGAAAGCCTCTGCTCCATTATTGTGTACTGCCCAGACTTCTGGGCCATGGGAGTGAAGGGCAGACATTCTCTACAGTAACCAGTCTTTGATCTACAGTGGTAACTTTGCAGTTAAGTGGGCAATTTTTAATGGGTTTACAGGTTGCATAGGGCCTAAGTTTTAGCCTTGTTGCTGAGACCCGCTTTGCTTACAAGCATTGAAGCTCATTTGAACACATGTGACTGGGATAATAAATGCCAAAGTACAGTTTAATGAAGACAAGTGTCATGTCTTTCAGTTCTTAATAATTTCTTCAACCACAGCCCATGAAGGGTGCGTTCAGATGGGCTTTTGTAATTGAAAGCAAAGCCTCCTAACATTCTTAAATTCCCACCTACTTATCCCTAAAAGCTATATCTAGTGGTGTGGTTAAAAGGCGGTTTGGCAACATTGGATCTTCTCATGTTTAAGGTGATGGTGGCTATTCAAAAGTAGTTTTTACTCTCTGAACTTTTAAAAAAAAATGAAACTCATAATTCTGTTTCATATATATAGAGGTATTACTATTTAAAATTTGTTTTATTGGTTCGTGTAATTTTAAGTTTTTCAGTCATCTTAGATATGACTAATCTCAGAATTATCAGTAATTTTATAGGTTTAAAAAAACTAAACTTTTATAAATAAATAATTCTTTAGAGAAAGTCAAAGAGTAAAATTCTTAGAATCTTGAGTTTTCCACTAATTCCCAGAGTCCCTCTACAAAGAGTATTTTATAAAAGTGAGGTTTGGTGCACTAGTCCTTCAACCCTCCCTTTGTGTAAGAAGTTTGACTAAAGGTGATTTGCATTCTGGGGGGAAGCCTTATATGTTCATTGTGTTTATTTCAAACCCTAGAAGAGTCAAGTTGTTTTTCTTTAAAAAAAAAAAAAAATGTGTGGCTTCAAAGGACTTTTGATCAGTGAGTCTTTGACATTTTGAAATTATTTGTTTCCTTTTACTCCTTTTGCCAAAAATACTTGTTTCTTGAAACTTTTCCCTAGCCAGCAGAAAATATTTTGTCATATGAAGATGCACTTTGAAAATAAAGGAATAAAAGTCTCTGTTCGCAGATATTTTGTACCTCATTTAAAATGCTCCCTGTTAACTGATGGTTTATGTGAGGATATTTGTGAGTGTGGAGACAGTGATGACAATTGGCATTTTCTCATGTCAGCAGAGCCTGATTCTCCAGCCATTCCTCCTAAGGTCTGCATGCAGGCTACTGAGTGACCTGGGCTTAGGAGAGTTTAGGGTTTATCTTTAACTTGTTTTGAGATCTAAAGATGAAACATCATACATTGTGATGGCTCTTAGCAGTTCCCCAGCTCAAGCTTGAGCATGATGCATTCTTACCAGCAGTGGTGGAGCTAACAGAGAGGAGTGGATGTAGAAGTCTTGAAAAATTCTTGTCATCCTCCCCCAAGCTGGAGAACCATGCTTTGTGATCCGGGCTGTGCGCCTCATTTCCCTCCATTCCAGTTTCCCCTCATGTGTACCCATGATAGGCATATGAGTGTGGGCAGAGTGGAATGATGGGGTTATTACCGTTCAATTAGAATTGCAATTGCAAAACTGGTCCCTCTGTTTGAACAGCTTGCAATAATCACGACCTTGGGAAGGCTGTTACTGGAACTCCTCTTTATTTTTAACTGAAAACATGAAGCATTATTTATCCCAGGGAAAATAACTACAAATAATAATATACTAAGTACTAATTCATCCAGAAATGTTGGATTTCATACTTGTAACTTTTTATTTTGTTCATTATTGCAACAAAATAATTGCACTAATTGCCGTTGTATCATGCAATACTAAGGGTGCTTTATTCATTGGTAGTGCATGTGGGAGGTTTGTTTTTACTTAGCTTATGTTGCATGTTAATGATGCATGTCTGAAATTTGTTGTGTCCTTCAAGGCATGATGGGTGGCTATCCGCCAGGCCTTCCACCTTTGCAGGGCCCAGTTGATGGCCTTGTTAGCATGGGCAGCATGCAGCCACTTCACACTGGGGGGCCTCCACCCCACCATCTTCCGCCAGGTGTGCCCGGCCTCCCGGGCATCCCACCACCGGGTAAGAACTTCATCCTCATTCACTCATTAATCTCATCTTCGTATTCTTGTTTTTCTTCCTTCAGCCAGTTGTTCCAGGAGGCACCTGCTGCCCATTGTGGGCAGGCCTTCCTTCTCAGAATCCTAAGGATGTCAGCAGCAGGGCTGCTGAGATCCCAGGGATGTTGAGCAGGTGGATCAGCACCTGTGCCCTGGGGCACCTGGCTGCCTCGCAGAGTACAGGACATGGTATAGACCAGATTCAGCAAACCAAGGGGCAGGAGGCATACTCTGAAATCACATAATTTGGCATGTGCTCCAAAAGCCAAACACAGACTAAAAAGTCATGCCCTCTTTATCTGAATGAAGTTTTCCAAATTGCTAGTTGAGAGTCACATATTAAAGCACTTTTTTTGCTCCTGAGTGCATTTCTTCCTCTGATTCAATTCTTATCTCACCAGGTCTTCTTTATAGAGTCCCTACTCCATCTCTTGCTTCTCAAACAGCATTTCCAAGGGGGTTGCAGAGTCACTAATGTAGGACTTTTCAGAAATCCTTCAGTCAGTCCTTCTAGGGACAAAAAAGAGGGAGGGAGCAAATTTGCAGTGAATTAGTTTTCCATATCTGAGTCCCCTAAAGAAGCATGACATGACATTTTAAGAACAGTATAGTTCACCCTACTAATTGTTGACACTTGTTTGTCAACAGCTCAGAAGTTGTTTCATATAGAAACATAAATGGAGTCCAGAATAGTGACAGTGTTACTTTATAATTAGCAAGTTGAAAGATTATCATAAAAGGAAAATCTTAGGTTCCCATATTAATTGCCATCATATACAAAAGAACTGACCGTTAGTTATTACATAGTTGGAAGGGAATGTGACCTTAAGATGACTTGGAATTGCATTTAGTCCATTATCCAAAATATCAGCGGAAGGCCAGCCTAGATGATAACATGTAGAAATGTTAGATTTGCTTACACTAATATTGGACCTGCTGATCTTAGGGTTATACAGAGTTCCAAATGATGCTTCAGAGGGTGTACCCAGCACTGTGCAGGGTGAACAAACGTGGAGGCTTGGCCTAGAACTGCTAACCATACTCTTTGTGAGTATTGCTAGAGAATGTCCATAACTCCTGAAACATGTTTGATCCAGTTGTACCCAAAGGAGGGAGTGTGTGCTTCATTATGATAATGGTAGTTTATGTATGAGGTGCTGTTGCAGCAAGAGTTAGTCGTAAAATAGGTGTGCCCATGTAACAGAACTGGCCTTAATTCTGTGCCCTCTCACCTTAGCATAGGGTATGTGACTGAATCAGTCAGACCAGGTTGGAGCTGACTTCTAGGTGCATGCGGTACCCAGTGGGAGCCACATCTATGGCCAATTCCCTCTAGGTAGCAGATATCTTTTGGTCAGTGTTAAGTTAGTTATCTCCCTTTCTTCCTTCAGATTTTAAATTGCATTTGAAGGAAACACCACCCACCTGATCATAGTCAGGGAGACAGAAGAAACCCTCTTAGTGCCTACACACACACGGTGTGTAGGCTTTGAGGAGAGAATTCAGTGAATTCTGGTGACTCACCCACATTCTTACCTGCTGCCCCATGGCATGGCATTTGTAAACAGAGGATGCTGAGGAGGTTGCTGATTTGTTTGTGCTGCTCTGCAAAGTACAGGCAGCTCAGGGGATGCCCATTGTGTTGTGGAATCTAAGACCAGTGAAGGACCTTTTCAGCAGGGGTTAATATGTTGCTGGAGCAGCAGCTTACCCACTACAGCCCCTTCATTCATTCACAAATCATTAGGATCCTACTGTGGTGATCTAGGTATCTATCCTTCTGGGTACTTAGGATATAAAAATCCCTGCTTTGTAAACAGAAAGCTTATTTTTACTTTTTATTTTCTAACACATGTCTAATACTTCCTGGAAGCAGCACTTAGTAATTCTGAATGTTAGAATAGTGGGCTGCTTCTGCCTGGTCAAAGTATCAACATTTTAAATGCAGAGGAACTGTAAAATATGAAGTTAACTCCTATTGATCCTTTATGCAGCCAGCAGGATTTGTTCAAGGTTTAAACAGCAGTTCAGCAGGGTTTTGGTTGTAGTTTGTTAGTTTTTAATGAACTGGATCCCTTGTCTATTTCTGTGTTTTATGAGATTAGGTAGTAAGTAGATGGTCCTGAGATGATTACAGTAACCTCAAACACTAAATTTAAAATGCCTCATTATTATCAGCTAGTACCTGAGACAAATTGTGAGGAGTCACCAAGGAATGTTTACAAAATTATTATCAGATACATAGTACAAATATAGTAAGACCATGAAATCTTTCTCTTTCCCTTTGTCACTTTATATTTGAAGTGATAGCAATGATGGTCCCAGATGCTTCCAGATGGTCCCTTTTCATAGTACCGCTCTATCAGATGGAAGTATCCTCTCTCTGTCAACATTAGTGACTCCAGTTATAACCAGAGGTGCCAGTGGCCTATAAGGGGACAGCAAGGATGTGCCCCTGGCCTCCAAAAGTTCATCCAACTGTGCACTTGCACATCCTCTTCCCTTGTGTCCGTAACTGTCCTAGCATACTACAAACTGCTGAGTCTGATCACAACACCATTACTGCTGAAATTAAATACAGCTTCAGAAGAAAAATAGAGGTGTGTTCTAACTATAACTTACCTAGGAAAATACTAGAATTATCTGCAGGGTTCAAATCATTTCTAAACCATGCATAATTAATACACATCTGACAGGTTGTACTAGCATTGTAAAATACCTACAAAACAAAAGAAGATGGATTTTCTGTTGAATGCTACATTATGTTTTGGGTGCTCAGGGTTCCTATCTACAAAGACTCAAGGGCAGAGATCCATAGGCTTGCATTATAAATGGCATCATTTCTTATCAGACAGTAGTTTTTCAGTCATGTCAACCCAGAGCCTCTAACAGTGCCATTGTATTCTGAATTACAGGGGTGATGAACCAAGGAGTGACCACTATGGTAGGGACTCCAGCACCAAGCGGAAGTCCATATGGACAGCAGGTGAGCCTCCCAATTGGATTTTCTGGGACTTGACAGAATTCACCTCATCTTCTTTCTCAGAATATGTGCCGAGTATTTTTTTCCCCTCACTACGAAGTCTGTGCTCTTTCAGGTAGGAGTTTTGGGGCCTCCAGGGCAGCAGGCACCACCTCCATATCCTGGCCCACATCCAGCTGGCCCTCCTGTCATACAGCAGCCAACAACACCCATGTTTGTGGCTCCCCCACCAAAGACCCAACGGCTTCTCCACTCAGAGGCCTACCTGAAATACATCGAAGGACTCAGTGCTGAGTCCAGCAGCATTAGCAAGTGGGACCAGACTCTGGCAGGTAAGGAGAGTTCTTCTCAATAAACCTTTATGAAATCCACACTTCATTAAAGTCTTCTTGCTGCTATTGGCATATTTTATCATGGTAAAGACCCATTTTTATTAAACAAGTAAAAGAAATAGTGTATTTAATAGAAGGTTTTGGAGCTTCTTTGTATATTGACATCATACTTTGAAAATTATTTTTGCTGTATTTCAATGCATAGTTTTGTCATAAACATCACTAATCTTTTTAAGTATATTCTGAGTTTGTTCAAGTATTTTTCAGGCATTTGGGCATTAGCATAGAGGCATTTGGATAAATATTAAATTAGTCTACCTCAATTTTTTCAAAAAAAATCAAAATGTTTCTATTAAACTATGAAGTTATTCAGTTAGTTCAGCAAACAGTGTATTTTCAGTACATACTAAAATAACTTGCCTAGTTTCTGGAAAGAAATTTGGAAGTTTCTCATTCTTCATTTCTAAACTAAATTTGATAATTTTATTTCTTTTTAAAGAGTAGTATGTTTTCCCTTTCTTCACATTTTCTTTTTTAGGAATTTTTGTTAAAATTGAAGTAATTATTAAATATTGGGAGTGCCTACACCAATATAGTAATGATCTGATATTTTAGATATTTGTGCAACTCTTGTGTTCTCAGTCTAGTAGAGAATTACATTTAATAGTGCAGCTCTCATAAAGTCATTATTATAAATTAGATAATTTCTAAAATACAAAGCATAAATGAGACATCCTTGGCTAGATAGTCTCATGTCTAAGTGAGGCAGTTTACTAAAAACCAAGAACCTAATAAAATGATATAAGAAATTTACTTAGAAATGTTCTACAGAGGTAAAATTCATAACATTTAATAAATAATAATAAATGTTTTTATGTTTTAATAAATATCTCAGACCTTAGGACAGGGAAAATTCCTATTTATATTTCTCTGTCTGCACTTTAATTTTCAGCTCGAAGACGTGATGTCCATTTGTCAAAAGAACAGGAAAGCCGCCTACCCTCTCACTGGCTGAAAAGTAAAGGGGCCCACACCACCATGGCAGATGCTCTCTGGCGCCTTCGAGATTTGATGCTCCGAGACACCCTCAACATTCGCCAAGCATACAATCTAGAAAACCTATAATCACATCAATTAAGTTTCTTTTATAGAAGCATAAAGAGTTTTGTGGAATAGTAGCCATTTTAGTTACTGGGGGTGGGGGGAAGGAACAAAGGATGATAATTTTTATTGCATTTTACTGTACATCACAAGGCCATTTTTATATAAGGACACTTTTAATAAGCTATTTTGTTTTTGTTATATTAAGTTGACTTTATCAAATACACAAAGATTTTTTTGCATATGTTTCCTTTGTTTAAAACCAATTTCATAATTGATTGTATATGTAGACTTGGAGTTTTATCTTTTTACTCTTTGCCATGGAACTGAAACCAACAAAGGTTTTGTCTTGGCTTGGGGTTTTTTGTTGTTGTTGTTGTTGTTTTTTTTTTAATAGAAGAAAAGAGTATATATACACACACACATAAGAGTTTACAGATTAGTTTAAGTTGACAATGAAATGTGAAGTTGGTCCTAGTTTACATCTTAGAGAGGGGAGTGTACTTGTGTCTGTTTCATGTGCCTGAATAGCTTAAGCCACTTTGCCAGAAACTGTGTCTTACAGGATAAGTGAAAGGCTGTTATTTAGGTTATACATGTTTGGCAGACATGACATGTTTGTTCTGTTAACACAGAGGCTCACTGCAGAAATCTGAAGTCAGTGCTGTGCATCTTTGTGCAGCTAGTGCATCTCCTGGACACCTGGAAGGAGAGAGCACTTTTTCTTGTGCTGAGTTAGACATCTATAGTGTCAGTTATTTTTGCAGAACATTTGCACAACCCTGAATTATATTTAGTCTTGGCAGGTAAGTTTAAGGGTACTTTTGATCTATTTATAATGAATTCACAATGCCTATACATGTTAGATGATTTAAAATTTTAAATCTCTTACATTGAAAAACATTGAAGTTCATCTTGAAGAAAGCATTGAGGTGTACATGGAGGTGATTTATTTTTAAAAATAACATTTAACCTTACATAGGGAGGGGAGTGCATAACCAGATATGAGTTGCACCAGAAGCATAATTGTAAAAGTAGATCACCTGCATATGCAGATGTTTTAATATTCTTTGTTTCCTTCTCAGATGTGGCATTTTCTTCTAAGTTTCAGTGATATAATTCTCCACCAGAAATTTAAGACTTTCTAAAATATTTTTTAAATTTAGCTTGTGCTTTTGAATTTCAGGAGAATCATAATTTAAGAAAATGTTCACAAAAAAGACCATTACAGATCCCAAACACTTGGGTATGATGACCTTCTTTTTTATGACCCTAGAATAAACATTTGGAGGCAAAGTATGATACTCAGACAGGTAGAAAGCATCAAACATGGAACAGTATTTCACTAGGCATTTTGGAAACCTACTTTATTGTAACAAGGCGATTGCCATTGTGGACGTTCCGCTGCTGTTTGTAAGTTGAAAGACTGACTCTCTGAGGATATTTTTTTCCTTTTAATCTGGTATGAATTAATACCTGGATATTTAATTACCACTTACTAAATCATGGGGACAAGAGAGTATAGAATGGAAAAAGTCTCTTGTATCTAAATCTTTAAATACATGAAGCCCTTGTAACTTAATTGCCTATAGTCAACCACTGGATCTCAGTTTGCATCAAGTATTTTTAATAATTCTGAATTTTTAAAAATGTATTGCCATAGTATGTCAGTACATTATTGTTAAATTGAATCAGATAAAGAAATCTTCAGTTCCTGGTTATTTGGGCCATTGCATCATCATGGACTATATAATACAATCAGATTATTTTATATCTAGACATCTTTGAATTACACCAAAGAACCTGAAATTTAATTTTGGTTAAGTTATTTATTTATTCCATGCACCATTTTATTTCCCTTTTTAAGGTCTGGAAGAGACTTCTTGGGAAGCCTCTAAAACTTCACTGCAGGCTACGTTGGGCATTAGAAGCCAGAGCACTCCTCCTCCAGGCCCCTTCCCAGTGTCTAGAGGTGCTGTAGAAACCATAGATACAGCCAGGGGCTCGCTTCCCTAAGGCACTGCAGAGCCAGGCCAGGGGGCCACTAGGCAGGCCCTAATTAAGTCTTTTTTAAAATATTTATTTTAGAATCATGTCTTTCTGTATATTAACTTAGAATATATCAGTAATATTTAGGATATAAGGTTTGAGGTCAGCCATCTTCCAAAAAAGAAAAAAGTCCTAACTTGAGAAAGTATAAGTTAACCATACATCCTTTTTTTCTTTCCCATAAGTTTTAGGAACTGTAGTGATATGGCTTAGAAAGTATAATGGCCTAATCGTTATCAAAATGTAAGTTCATGTGGAAAAGAATTTTGTGTGTGGGGGAAACCTGTAGGTTTAAAATAGTATGTCAGCCAACTGATTGAAAAGGCCTTGAATTGCTTTGTTTTTGAACCCACCCTCCTCTTCCTATGAGGAAGAATTGAGAGGGGACGCTTCTTTGTGTAAAATCTCCGAATTGGTGTTATTGACTTTTGAGCTTGAACATTTTCAGACCTGATTAAAACTTGGTTTATTTTAATTTCTGTATCAAAAGAGGTTTAAGTGGTAACTAGTCTTATAACATGTATGTATCATATGTTTGTTCATCTAAAGCTTTTTAATCCAAATAAAAAGTTTGCAAAGTGACTTGGCTTAACCGGTTTGGTGGTTTGGTTAAAGCTTGTGTCAGATGTTAGTTTCAAGCAGGTTTAACTCCTGCAAGCCTTGATCTTATGCTGACAGGGAAGCGGCTACCCAATTTAGGGGAAGAGATCTCAAGTGGAAGCAAAAGTGTCCAGAAACTGGTTTAGGGCTCACTGCATTAACACAGAAGCTGAATGTAGTAGCAACCTAATGTGCCCCACACCAAGCCTCTGAGGCTGGCAGTCAAGGAATTCCTAACGTCCTCAGCACAGGCAGAAATGCAGCTTGAAGTTAAAACCAAAGAAAGTTACTGTTGGCAGAAGGTAAGGAAAGCATGTCCTGGATCATAAAGCAGTGTGTAACCCATTTCAAATAGCTAGCTGTGGCCAGAAGAGATAGTGGCCCAGGTATGTCTTTAATATGTTTGTAATCTCTTAAAATATGACACTTTTAATAGAAAGCATTAATAAAATCAGCCATTTTCCTCTAATATTACTGCATATCTCGGGTTCTGTTCTCCTAAGAGTTTAGGGCTGTACTACCATCTATGCTCATGAGCATATTTTGAATGATCATTGATGTTAACATTCCAGCTGAAAACTATGAGCAAACAAATACTGCTAAGTATTACTCTGTTCTTTTTTGCTTTGGAAGTGTGCTAGGTCAGCTGAACAGAAGTTCATAACTGAACAAATAGACTAATTCTATCCCCCAAAATAAATGTATTCACAACTTGTACATAAATATAGCCAGAAATTCCAAATGTAATACATGTATGTGAAGACTAAAAACATACTGCTCTGCTAGGAAATTGCTTTGGAAAACAACATCATCCAAGTGTATATTTTTTTGAAGAGAAGTAACTCAGTGTAAAAAAAATGAAATTTAGAAAAAGATTGATGTGATTAAGTTACAAGGTCAGATTTGGGCATAAATTCCAAAATAGGACTGCTAGATGAACAGAGTTACCATGTGCCTAATTTAGGGACTTACCCTATCAATTGAGATTATAAAGCACTAGAGTGGAAGTAGATTTCTAGTGACAAATGCTAATTAGGTTTTCATCATTCTGGTATTGTGGTTTTTAAAATTGGGGTTATTAAATTTTTGCCTTGTAGTTGACACTGGGGGGCACTCATCTGTAATGAGCATATAAGAACATTCATTGCTCTTTAAATTATTCAAATTCCTTTAAACAGTTCCAGTGACAGGGTAGTCATAATACGTAGGAGGGTTTAAAAATATTTTTGAGGCAAAAATGTAACTAGGAAAATTAAAAAAAAATTTTTTTGAGGCAAAGTTACAAAGTTTGCACCTTAGGTAACAAAGATTAGTTTTTAACTCTAGCATCCAAACTAATGTGCTCTGAAAGTATCTTCAGTTTATATAATTTTTTTTTTTTTTTAAGAAAACTCTTGGGAAGGTCACAAATTTTAGGCTAGTGATTCTGGGATGGAGGCAGGAGGGTGGATAAGGGAAGGAACCCATAGCAGACACAAAAATTAACAGATGGTTTTATTAGCATTTATAACTATTCTTTTTAAAAGGTGTATATTGGGTTTATATAGAGAATATTACATATTCTCTATATATCAAATATTAAACTCTAAAATGGGGTGGGGGAACTTGTGACATAAGGCCACATAATAGAATCACTACAATTTTAATTTCTTAAGCAGCAGTCTAATCACTAAAATGTCTATGAGGTTTGGTTCACCAGGAATTCTTTAGGTGACAAGTACACATGAACCACTTTCCTCTCCCTGGTGCTGCTGGTCACACTTAAGCCATCTCTGAGCAGTGACTCTTGAGCTTGCTGTACGTAGTGCTTTTAATGAGATGTGAGTAGTTAGTGGCTCTTCATTTATACTGAATTAGTTCTAACATAAATGGACTTGGAAAAAAAATCCCTAGAAAAATTTAGGAAGGGGTATGTTTGTGACAGAGATCAATAACTTGATACCCTGTGGCTTAAAGCATCTGCTTCATAAAAATAGAAACTTGAAATTTAGTATTAATATGTAGATATTTTGTTGTTTAAAAAGATGTTAAACATGGTTATCCAAGCATGGGAAGATGTCTTTGTTATTTTAACACCAGCTGTCCCAAACTTATTCTGGGTCAAATTTCAAAATCTCTGCCAATAGACTGAGCCTCTGATTTAGCTGAAGAGTGATTGCTTTACACTGAAGTTTCACTTTCTTAGGGAAGTAGCTTCAGCAGCTAGGTGAAAGCAATGTCTTTATCATAGAGAGGTATGAAACCTGTTACCCCCCTATTCCTCGTATATTAGTGGAGCCAGGCAAAGGAAGGGGTTATTTCTGTTCATAAGAGCACTTAATGTAATATGTTGTCAGTCAGAAATTCCCATCACCCTAGCAAAATGTTTACAAAGTGGCAGCTGGCAGGAATGTAATCTGCATAATTATCCTGGTTATGATGATCTTGTATCAAACAAAACTTTTGCTTAAATCTTATTTTTATGTCCATGATTAAATATGAATTCTGCAAAAAAGTAAATAAGGTTACCATTTGTTGCCTAAAACAAAGGAAATCACAAACAATTCAGACTGCACTTGAAAAGCACTGTGATCCTTGAATTGTTTGGGAAATATTTCATGAAATACTTTCAATGGGTAGGTGTATTAGGAGTAAATAATTTTCCCACATGTGCTGTCCCACAGTGACTTGGGAAGTACTCAAGCAGAGACAGGAAAACTAAAATTTTTTGTAAAGGCTGTGTAAGATATCTGAAAGGTACAATTTTAAAGGAGTTGAAATCAGTAGTAAAATTTCATATTCACTTTGTTGACTGCTGAAGTTCAATCTCTGATGCATCTTCCAGCCTTCTCTGATACTGTCTTTCTGAGGCTTTTCTACGGTAGACATCATCTGTATCAAACAAAAGTTTTACTTAGGTTTTTAAGAAACTGAGGAATTAAAAATACCCAGATCTGAGTATTTAACCAGTAGTCTAGGTCTGTCACCTACTCCTGAATCTCAATGTTTAACTCAATAACAAACTTAATTTAAAACAAAGTAGTTAAATGAGGACTACGTTAATGGCATTCTTCACTTTAATAGCAATATAAGAGTCTGTGTCTTCAAAGATAGTATCATGTCCTAGCATAGCTCTTAACAATATTTTAAGCCTTCCCTCACTTACTTATCCCCCACAATTTCTATTCTCTCTGAAATCCATCTTAATTGAAACCTGGCCCCTTCAAAGGCCTTTCCTAACTTGCAACTCTCTGTTGCTCCCTCTCCCACGCCTGGGAACTCAAGAGTAGGGTGGTGGGGTCAGTTCCTTTGTTCACAGCTGCTGCTTTTTCAGCCTACTGATTCTCCACCCTCTTTATTTGGGGCTTATGCCATTCACCACTATCTTCTCTGCACTGGCCCCTGCTCTCACTAAAACCAGAATCTAGCTCAGGCTCCTTGATCCTGTTCTATGCCTCTTCCCAGACTGTAACACCGCCACCCTTCACAGGAATGAAGTGCCAGCCTTTTTTACCTCCTTGTCTTGTCCAGACTTCTGCTACCCATTGGCAGTATTCTTCTAGAGTAATAATGCATTCATTCTGCTCAGATCACAGCCCTTACTACCTTTCTAGTCCTCTGTCCTTGGACCTTTAACAACTTCTTCCACAGGCCCTCAACCCCTCAGTCCTCTCCTGTTCTCTTTTCCTGCCCAAACCAGCTGAAATTCAGTTTCACTGATATCAATTTCTTGACGTACCTTCAAAATCCAACTACAAATTAATCCAACGTATTTCTTTCTCTATGCCTCAGTGTTTGCTTTGCACTTTGGGGCAAACATGCATCTAATTGGGTCCACTGTGATGCCTGACAATCCTATTTCCTCAGCCATGACCATGAACTTTCTTCACCCCCAAATGGCTACGAACTCTTTCTTCACTGAGAAAAATCATCAGTAAAGATGACTTTCAAGAGCTACTTCTACTGTCCTGCTCTGATCCCATCCTCTCCCACCTTACCTTCTCAAGGGCCAAGGTACCTCCAGCCTCTCTCCACCCTCTCTCTCTTGATCAGATTTGCATATCTTCAAGTCTCTCCTGGTGGGGGAAAGGGGGCTTACCTCTCCTTCGCATAGTTGAACTTTCTGAATCTCCTGTGTTCTGTGATATACTTTGCTGGTTTCTCTCCTTGCCTCTCTGGCCACTCTCAGTCACCCTTAAAATGTTAGGGTTTGACTCTATCATCATAATCTGCTTGTGAATGACCTACAATACCAGATCTATGGCCCAGAATTGCCTCCTGGGCTTCAGCTCTCCACTTCAGCACATCCAAAACAGAGCCCAGGATTGCTACCCATGTTCCCCCTACCCCAACTGTCCTACCTGAAACCTCCATGCCTCATCTCCTGAGTCCACACAAGCTCTGTCAGGGGTGTCTCTCAACAACACCCACTTCTTGGCATCCCTTCTGATCCACCCCAGACCAGGCCACCATCTCAAACCTGAACAATCACACAGCCTAAGTGTTCCTGCAACTCTCCAAAAGAAGCCATTGTGTTAATCTACTGCCGCTTAAAGACCTTCAATCTTTTGGGATACATTCTTCGTTCTCCAGTCCCTCAAAAAGAACTTTCACACCAAGGCCCCTATGTTTGCTCTTACCACTGGCATTAGACACTTTCAATGCCTCAAATGTTCCCCTCATCTGACTGACACCTACTCAATCTTCAGGTCCTACCTGACATGGTAACTCCTCCTGGAAGCCTTCCCTGCACCATATAGTCCTGCACCCAAGACTCCCATGTTCCCCTCACAGCATTCATCACAACAGTAACTGTCTTTATGATCTGTCTCTCCCATTAGAGCTTTTCTGAGATGGGGGACCCTCTGCCATATTCATTATATCCTCTCTCATCAGTGTTCATTGAATATTGATGAATGGATGAACAGAAGGGCTAAATATCTTCAGAAAGCATTAAGGTAACATTTTTTTCTTTTTTTTTTTTTTAAGGAGGGTTGGCAGTTCATCAGTGAGAGTTTCTGAAGAGAGACAAAGCAGAAAGGATCTAGGGGTTCAGAAAGTCTTTCCAGAAGATGAACTAGCCTGTCCAGAGCTAGTGCTCAATAAAGCAAAGACAGGCATTCTTTTCACAGAGGTAGGCCCTAGTGCCAATGACTCTGCCCGTAAAGACAGTGGTAATTAGCTAAGCTGGGCAGACCAGGTCCTTCCAGGGTTTGGACTGAAGAGTCCAGAGGACTGGTCAATTAACAAGAGTTTCCATGAATCCTCAAGATCCCACCCCCTTCTACTGTGCAGTGAGCAAGTCTGTTCCTTAGGCCAGGTGACACCAGCAGGCTTGAAAGGAAGGTGTCCTGAGTAGAGTCACGTGCCCTGTCCTCAGTGCGTAAAAAGGGTTTCAAGGCTGGACGCCAAAGTGCCTTTGTTGTCCCACTTACAAGAGAGCCACGACGGGTCTCGACGGTCCAGTGAACAGAACCGTACTTGCCCTTCAGACTAGGGTAAAGCAGTTCAGCGCTCTGAGTGGAACGAGCGGTCTGCAACCTAGCAATATCCACCAGGAAAATCCCCCATACCTCCTCTTGCCTTTCTGAAATGAAAAGGAGGCTGCTGCATCCCCACTTACAGAAAGTCTCCTGGCCCACGCGTACTTTAATCATGATCCACTCCATCATTCCTCCCAGGACAAAAAAGAAGGGCAGAAACCTGTAGACGCCGAGTCGCTGCTTCCCGGGCACCTGCTGCAGTACCCGCCTCACCTGGGCCCTGGAAAACATGCCCTACCGAGGTCGTGGAGAGGGGTACGAGAGCTGTGCCCAGGCCCTGGACTGAAGCGCAGAGAAGTCAAACTGTCTCGCCAGCCCTGGCAGAGTCCCGGGGTCTGGTCGCCAAACAACCCGCGCCCTACGCCACCTCCAGGAGGGTGCAGTTCTTCAGGAGCCTAGGCCGAGCTCCGGGCCTAGAGCCTGCAGAGGCTTCACCAATCAGAGCACTGTGGAGCGCGGAAAGTCGCCAATAGAATACAACTGAGTACGCGTACTCCGTGATGCCGAGCCCGGCCTGAGGAAGCCGACGCAGGCGCCTCGGTTCTGGAGGCGGGGCGGAAAAGGGGGCGGGGCCTCTCACGTGGCGTCGGCCGGGCCCCGTTCCCGGTTCCCCAACCCCCGCCCCATACAGCTAGCGTTCGTGTTGGTGACCGTATGCGCTCTACTCTGCCACCGCCATCGCCATCTTCTTTCTTAAAGTCCTGATAGAAGTGATGACGCTCTCTGATGGATCAAACATGTACTGCACCATAATCTAAAATGCAATTACGCAACGTCTTGTATTTATTTCCGAGTCGTGATTGGTAACTAGACTTCTAAAAATAGCAATTTGATATGCATTGTTAAAAGCTGAACTTTATCATTATCACAAAAGTCTAGGTAAGAGTCTTGTGACAACCCTAAAATTACTAAAAGCTATTCTATATGGGGCACTTACCGTTAGACAGGGACTTGTAGGTACTTTTTAAGCATCATCTTATTCACAATCACAGAAGAGCAGACTGGTTCAAGAGCATGGGCTTTGTCAAAGCACATTCCCTTAGTTGGTCTGTGCCTCAGTTCCCTACACAAAATGGGGACCTTCTTCTGATGCTGTTAGGATTTAGATAATACAAAATAAGCACTTAACACAATACCTTATCAATTAACATAACTATGTGATGATGATGATTTATTGAGCCCTAGCTCTTTACATGTATTCCGGAGCCTACTGAACCTTGCCTCTATTTTCATCATCTTTCATAGATGGAAAACTGAGAAGTTAAGAGATTAAGCCAGGTTGAAGCAGAGCTCTGATTTCAGAGCTTTTACTCTCAATGAGTTGCTGTGATTGAAGTTGTCTGTAAGGGGCTATCAACTCATTAACTAAAGCTTAAAAAAAAACTGGGGAGTATCTTTAAGGGAGACAGCTATTAGACAATTCAAGAAAATCAAATGAAAACTAAGAACCAATATAAGTCTGGTGATGTGGACACACAATCTACCAAAACAGGCTGGAAAAGAGAGTGCAAGCAGGATTCCTAGAAAAGGAATCTGCAGCTGAACCACCAGGCAGCAGCTGCTGCCTGTGTAACCTGCCTTCTGTGGCCAACCCCATCCACCACACACACACACACCTGCTAGTGCTCACTCCTATTTCTCTTGGTGGCTCCGGGGACCAAATACGTCAGAGGACCCAGCTCCCTCCCAGAAGAGACTTACTTACATGTGGCCCATAGCTCACTGGGGCCCACAGGAGAGCACAGTCACCCACCCATGGGCCCACACTTAGGCCTCCATCCTGCACAAGTACCTGGCCCAGGATATGTTACACTGTAGGACTTCAGCCAAGGTAGAGTGGATATTTGAATGTACACACGCCCTTAGGAAACAGCGTCCGGATGGCCAGCTCTCCACCAACAGGACCACCCAGGCTGGGTCAGCCTCCACAGGGCCCAGTGCAGGAAATGGTACCTATGGCGGCCTCAGAAAACGGATCTGAGTAGAAGTAACAAGGATGAAGAGTGATTCCAAGTAGGAAAGAGGAATTTCGTTGGAAAGTCTAGCAACCTTGCTAGAAGACACCAAGGCATCTCAAGAGAGGGCCTGCGCCGGGAAGCTAGGAGTGGAGCAGGTAGGTGCAGCCATTTACTGAGGTCAGAATAGGCAGGAGCAGTGACCCCTGGCCCACCACCCTAGAGCGCAAGGCTCTGTCGTCCCGCTCTGAGTTAAAACGGATCACCTGGGTGAGGTACAGAGTGGGAGAGAGAAGTGGCTGCTTCAGCGGACCTTGGTTGCGCTGCGAGTCTCACCTAGCAGCGTGCAGTAAGGGTGCTTTATTTACTAAAGGGGTGAAACAGCCCGGCCTCTGGTCTGCCGGCACAGCCAGTCTGAGGCCGGAGGCCGGGAACAGGACCCCTGCAGTGGGACTTGGGGGGGGGGGGTGCGGAGGAGCTGAGGTCAGGAGGACCAGGGGTGAAGGAAGGGACAGAAGAACCTGAGGGCGGAGATAGAGAAAAAAGACCGGGGACCGGGGTGAACCCGCCGCGCTCCCGCCCTCTCTTCTCCACACCCCGGCCGTCCGGAGCCTCGCAGGGACGGCTGTTCTTAGGCCCTCCGACCTCCTGGGAGGAGAGAAGGAACCTCTATCGCTTCCGTGGCGACCGAAGGGGGGCGTAGGGTTCCTCTCAGCCGCTCCAGAGACTCCGGGGAGGGGGCCCGGGAGGCTGCCGCGCCCCGCCCTGTCCCAGGACCTCCCGCCCCCCCGGGCTGAGGGACGCGCCCATTGGCTGGCCGGGCTCCGCGAGCTTCTCCCATTGGCTGGCCTCAGTGAGGAGCACGCGGCCACCGTGGCGGGCTCGCAGTCGGAGGGCGGTGGACGGACAGATGGGCCAAGGGCTGTACGGGCTGCAAGCAGCGGGCATGGCGGGTGCGGGGCTGCGAGCGGCCGCTCGGCTCTGGCTGCCTTGCCGAGGCCACGGCAGGCCGCGAGCCGCCTCGTCTTCGCCCTCCTGCCCTGGCTGCGGGCCCCCAGGTCCCGGCTCCCACTGTCCGGTCGCTCCGCGCTCTACACCCACCCTGGCGCCCGCAAGCGGCACAGACCTCAGTGCGTACCTGTGGGCTCGTTACCAGGATATGCGGAGACTAGTGCACGGTGGGTGAGCCGAGTGAGACTGGCGCCGGGGGGTGGGCGGTCCCGCGCGGCTGCAGACGCGTGCCCGGAGGGCCGACAGAAGGACCGAACTCCAGGGCACCGCCCCCGAGCCGTCGGGGCGCTGCTCTTCAGGGGAAGCACCCAGGTGGGGCTCGCCCAGGCTCCGAAGGCCGTGCGGCTCTTCAGCAGAGGCTCCAGAGGGTCGTCCCGAGGCCTCTTGGGACACCCCGACACTCGGAGGTGGGCAAGCGGGAAAATTGTTCCCCGGCTCCGTCTGCAGGACCTCGGGGTTCCCGAAGCGAGTGCCTGAATGCAGGGCACCCGTCGTCTTTTCCCCCGATTCCATCTGCTTGGAAGCTGCGGCAGAAACACTCTCAACCCCTTGTTCTCCTAGGAGCCCTAGCTGGGGCCGCAGTACCAGGGACAAAAGCCAGCCGGCGGCGCTGGCCTAAGCGGACTCCTAGGGACTGGCCGACCTCAGCGGACACGACTAGACTTTTAGACACCTTTAGATTATGCCCTGGAGGCCTGGAGCACTCAGCCCAAAAGGGGAAGACAATGGTTGGAGAAACAAGACCAAGTCGCCCCAGTCTCTTGGAATCCAGAAGGGTTGCTGCATTCCTGGCCAGGCCACTAAACCTTCTTTAGCCTCCTATCTCCCTCTGCAAAATGGGCTGAGAAAGCCTAAAGCCCCCTCTCAGGATGGGGTTGGCTGGGGTGCCCTGGTGAGGCCAGAGAGCTGAGAGTGCTGATATTTGTTCAGGTGTCCCCTGCGGCCCTGTCTCTGCAGCAGACAGATGTGGTTTGAGTCTTGGCCCTATCACTGACCAGCTGGGTGATGCTCAGCAAGCCTCGCTCTCAGATCCTCAGTTTTACGGGGGCCTCTATCCCAGGGTTTTGATGATGACTTAGAAAGATGGGGCAAGGGAACTTTCAGGGGAGCGCCCAGGGGTGACAGAATTTTCATTGTCTGGTAAGACAGAGTGGCCTGTCTGGAAGATTCCACCCAACTGAATGGCAGATGCCACTCCAGCTGTGTGGAAACCTGGGAGTGGTAGGTGAACCAGACGCACTTCTTGAGAAGCTGAAGGCAGAATAGTTAAGATCCCTGAGGAATGATGGTTTTAAAGTCCATGGGCTTCTATTGGGGTGGCACTCCCCACCCTCAGTGGAGGGAGCAAGCCTAGGATGCTATTTAAAGGTATCTTTGCTCTGGGCCTGGAGAAAACCTTCTACAGAGCAGCCTGAGAACACTGCCTCATAGGTGTGGGGGGAGGGACGTAGGGCAGTCTCTTGGGCTTTGTCTTCCAGGGCCCACATGGATTTTCAAATCTTCACATAGACCTTTAAACTCTTCTTGATGTAAGAGGGGCAAGGTCATTTCCAATATGCCAGGGTGAGTGCTAGGATGAGCCAGCCTCGAACCCCTGGATTCTAACTCTTCCCTTCTGAGTTTTCTAGGGAAAATTCTCGGCATTGGGGTGTATGTTGGGCAAAACTTTGCCAGGGAGCCAAGTTCCCAGGCCAGCTCTTCATTAGAAGGCTAAGCTGAGGGCCAAAGTGATTAAGACGGGGTGGGGGGGGTGACCGAATGCAAACCTCAACTCCATTGCCTACTGCTGAATATTTTGGTAAAAGTGACTTTACCTCCCTGAGCCCCACTTTCTTTCTCTGGAGGAAAGAGAATTAACTGCGACCACCTCACAAGATTGGAGTGAGCACTGAACAAGATGAGCTCCTAAGGCATAAAGCAAGTGCACCCAGCAGTAGCTGGAAGGGTGACACAAGTCAGTCTCATGGCTGCTATGGGGAGGAGTTGGCCTTGGAACCTGGATCCCTGAGCAGGCATGGGAACTAGGGGCTGAGGAAAAAGGAGGGTGAGGCCTAGGCAGTGAGACCAGTGAACATAGGTCGCCAGTTCGGGTGAGGGGCACATCTTCCTCACTGGCGCCATGTACCACAACAGCCCTATGGAAGGGATCAGGACCTCATGGCTCCAGTTATGATTTTTTTCAGTCCAGAAATCGGGTCAGGAGGCCAGGCTCTGTGGGCTGCTTCCTCATCCTGCTTTGTTCCTGGGAGGATTGTCCATCCGTGGGAACATCCTCAAGGGCGGAGGCAGTAGATTGCACTTGGCCAGAACTCTGTGCCAGCAAGGGACTACACCACCAAGCAGACCCCTCCACTCCTGGGGGCTACTGAACATTGTACCAGGAGTCACAGTTGGTACCCAGAAACTCAGGAACATGGGGAGGGGAAGGCCCAGGATCCTATTGACACCAGATGAGGGAATCTCAGAAGCAGCTTCCTGGAAGACTGAAATAGCTGTTTCTCCCATGCATTCAAGTGAGAAGTGTTCTATCTGCACCCACGAGTCATCTTCGAAGCAGCTGCTCTGTGCCAAGCCTAGGTTGGCCTGGGGCAGCCAGAGGAACCAACTACACCTGTTCCCCCACCTACATCTTGAACTTGGATCCAAAGAAAAGTTGGTAGGGGCAGAGCCTATGTTCCAAACAGACCTCCATGGCAAATGCTTGCAGCATGGGGGCTCATGGACAGGGCTTCTGCTTCAGGGATCATGACTGCTTGTGGCTAGAGGCTTGAGCTGTTTGCTTGGACTTCAGCCACAGGCCAGAGGTCTTAGAAAGATGGTGCCCTTGCAAGGTGGTGCCCTGTGCAACTAGTCCTGCCTGCTCCCCTCTCTACCTGAAATCCCTGCTCCTCGGGCGTTACAGGGAATCCAGAATAGGGAGGTGACGGGCTCCAGAGGTGCATTTAATTGTACATTTGCCACAGCTGCAGAGTGGGAATACTGCACAGAGAACATTTCATATGACCCTTTTACTAATTCTTTAGATTGACACAATTTTTATTTCCTCTTGAGAGACAAGGAAACTGAGGCCCAAAAGGTGAGGTGACTTTCCTGAAGTCATAGCCATGAGAAGGAGGAATTGGTCTGGTCTCTGACTTTAAAGCCCATGCTTTTCCCCATCCACCTCCCCAACTGTACAGATGGGAGAAACCAAAGCAGATAAGCCTGGGACCCCAGAGCCTACTCTGTTCCACTGAGCCCCTCTGGAGTAGCCAGGGCCTTGGGGTATCTATGATCACATCCTCAGAGGAGAGATAATGGCCCAGAACCTGACATCACACGTCCGCCTGTCGTAATTAACAATGTTCCCTGGCTAGAGGCAGCAAATGTTATTACGTGAGCTGGCAGGCAACTGCAATCCAATTAAAGAGGCCTTGCTGCGAAGGCTACAGTAGGTGCTCAGTGCTAGGAGCCTGAGCAGCACAGAGGATACTCAATACCCCCCACCATGATAACGTTTCTAAGATCCAAGCCTAGCTTCAGTCAAGGTGGAAAAGATTGGCACATAGCCTATGTTTGATAAGGCTTATGAGAGTCTGGAGGATGCTTGGGCTTGGTGCACCTGGTGGGCTGCAGGTGATACTGTAACCCAGGACCCACAAGTAGGAGCTCCAGCCGTGAGTTTGGCCCATTGCCAGCTCTGTCTTACCCCAACCATGTGACCAAGGGCACATGACCTCTCTGAGCCTCAGTTTGATTATCTGCATCATTGGGCTAAGACTACACATCCTGGGATGCTCTGTGAGCTCAGTAAGCATTTACTGCTACTGTGATTATTGTCTTTCTCATACTTGCATCTCTCTCTAGACCTCCTGCCCCCTGAGGTCTGCAGTCTCCTGAACCCAGCAGCCATCTATGCCAACAATGAGATCAGCCTGCATGATGTTGAGGTATATGGCTTTGACTACGACTACACACTGGCCCAGTATGCAGACTCACTGCATCCAGAGATCTTCAGTGCTGCCCGTGATATTCTTATTGAGCATTACAAGGTAAAGCAAGCTGGGCAGGGAACCCAGGCCCTCGGGGCTGGCTGGGAAGGTGGCTGAATTAATCCCCAAGGTGGCTGCCCAGCCAACAGGTCTGGCAGTGCCACTGGCTCAGGCCTGGCCCACTTTCCCCTGACAGTATCCAGAGGGTATTCGGAAGTATAACTACAACCCCAGCTTTGCCATCCGTGGCCTCCACTATGACATTCAGAAGGTAAGTGGCTAGACCACTGACTCCCTACCCCTTCCTGACTAGATGTATTTCAGGGACACATCCTTAATACCCCTATCCCCTATGGGGGAGACTCCTCATCTGTCTTCCACCTTGGCCTCAAAGCTGTAGCTTTCTCTTGGCATGTACATGAATCCCCTTGATACCATCCAATTGGGGCTGGAAGAGGCTGGCTCATGGCCATTGACAAACTCCTTTTTCACGGCCTGTCCCACTCCCCTGGTGCCCCCAGAGCCTTCTGATGAAGATTGACGCTTTCCATTATGTGCAACTGGGGACAGCCTACAGGTCAGCCTACCCTGACCCCACAGCAGCCCACTCCAGCTCCACGTTGTCCTTCCTAACTGCACTGTCCCCTGCTCTATGGGTCCTGGGATCAGGACCACTTTGGATCAATGATGTCTGTGTGCCCACCCAGGGGCCTGCAGCCTGTGCCAGATGAAGAGCTGATTGACCTATATGGGGGAACCCAGCACATTCCACTCTACCAGATGAGTGGCTTCTATGGCAAGGTACTCACGCTGCTGCTGCTTCCCAGGGAAGTCCCTGGGAGGCTCTGCCTACACCCCAGTGGGCCAGCCCTGACCCACAGGCTGCACCCCTCTACCAGTACCCCCAGGTAGATTTGGAGCCCTTTGTCTCCAGAGCTGGGGATTGTGGGGCGGAAGGGTTTTCTGAGGCGGTGGCTCCCTCCCCAGGGTCCCTCCATCAAGCAGTTCATGGATATCTTCTCACTGCCGGAGATGGCACTGCTCTCCTGTGTGGTGGATCACTTCTTGGGCCATGGCCTGGAGTTCGACCAAGCACACCTCTACAAGGACGTAACAGTGAGAATGCTGAGCCTGCTTGGGGTGGCAGAGAGGGCAAAATCCAGCCACAGCAGACCAGGCTATCCTGGCCCCACTGCACCCTCACTGTCCCTCCCCTGCCCCCAGGATGCAATTCGAGATGTGCATGTGAAAGGCCTCATGTACCAGTGGATTGAGCAGGACATGGGTAAGGATGGACAGTAGCTGCTGTGGTATGCCCGGGCAGGGTGTGGGTCTGGTTCTCATAGAGCCATCTCCTCCTGTTAGAGAAGTACATCCTGAGAGGGGATGAGACGTTTGCTGTCCTGAGCCGCTTGGTGGACCATGGGAAACAGCTGTTTCTTATCACCAACAGTCCTTTCAGTTTCGTGTGAGCATTGCTTTCCTGTGGGAGGAGGGAGCAGGGTGGGGGCTAGGTAGGGGTGGGCAGGCCTGAGCCTACCTCAGACCACCTGCCACTCGTCCCATCTCTGCCCAGGGACAAGGGGATGCGGCATATGGTGGGTCCTGACTGGCGCCAACTCTTTGATGTGGTCATTGTCCAGGCGGACAAACCCAGCTTCTTCACCGACCCACGCAAGTATGGGCCTGGCAGGGTTGATGGGGCCAGGGAGCAGGGACTGGCCTCTGCTCACCACTCAGTATGCTTGGGGTGGGGACATCCCCTTGCTGGTGTGTGGCTCACATAAGTAGGTGGGCCTTTGCAGAATGGGGTAGTGCCTGGCTTGTGGTCCTGCCACAGACTGGAAATCAAGGCCTTTACCCCCGACTCCACCCTAGGCCTTTCAGAAAACTTGATGAGAAAGGCTCCCTCCAGTGGGACCGTATCACCCGCCTGGAAAAGGGCAAGATTTATCGGCAGGTGAGGACCATCTAGTTGGGAAGAGCATCTGGTGAGGGCCACAGGGCTAACCAAAGCCCCAGGTGGAAGGGGCAGTGGCACGGCCTTCTAGACCCTGACCAGCCACCACACATCTACCATGTGTCTGTCCCCTTGCACCATAGGCCTGCATCTGGGGCACCAGGGAATGGCATTCAGGGCACAGGCCTGGGGAATATCAAGGGCTTAGCTTCTGGGTCAGGTTGTCTGCATTTGAATTCTAAATACACTTCTTGATGTCAGAGAGGGTATCTGGCCAAATTATTTGGCCTCTCTGTGCCTTGCTTTCCTCATCTGTAAAAGATATAATATTTGACTTGAGTTGTGGTGGCAAGGCCTTAGACTGGCTTGGCATTTGCTAAGTGAGTAAATGCCACTGTTATTACTTAGGGCTGAGCACTCTGCTGCAGCTAGACACGCCTGGTTGGGGTCCGTGAGTTGGGCTGGTGTGGGTAGCCCACAGGCGTCTAGGGAGATTCCTTTCCTGGCTGGCTAGGATGATGAGAAGGGACATGGTGTGGGCGTGGGTTTGGTTGGGGGGCGTGGCTCTGAGCATTTGGACCTGGATGGGATGCGGAAATCCTGGCTGAGCTGGTGAGCTGGGCTTCTTGGGGGCAGAGGATCCAGAAGCTGGGGGAGGGAGGAAGCCAGCGTTTCCCTGGTACAGCCACAGGGAGCAGCTTCAAGGTACCCAGTATGAAGACTCAGCCTGCAGGCAGTACTCACACCCTTGCCCACTGCTCAGCCTCCCTGTTGGCCCCCAACTATCCAGCCCATTCCCCAGGGTGCAGGCTCTTCCCGTCAGCTCTGAGGGTGATTTCCTCCTTTGTCTAGGTATCTTGGCTAAGCCTAAGGAGGGTCATGCACCTTTGTGGGGGAACATGTGACTTTGGCAGCTTTTAGATTTTTCCTTATACCTGTTCTGAAGTGTGTGTGTTTGTGTTTTCATGTGCTGTGCATGTGTGGGGGGGATCCTACTTGGTTCTCATCTTTCTTTGCTCTCTCCACTTCTCTCTCCCTCTCTCCTATTACTGGAACCTCAGACTATCCTTGCTGACTCAGCACCTGCACCTCAAGATTCTTTTGATTCATTCAAGGCACAACCTCTCTGCCCATCATACTTCCCTCTTCGGGGGGGTTCCCTGTTCCTCAGCTTCTCCAGTCAAGTTTATTTCAACAGTGAAGTCTTTCACAACCATTTGTACCTCCATGACTTTCATCTCCCGTGGCCTCTCATATGCACGGGCTTCTCTAGTAACTCCTTTTTGCTGACTCTCCGTTCTCAACTGGGGTGTAGACTCCTGCCCTGTTGCACTTCCTGCTCTGCCCCTCTCTCCCAGTTTCTGCTCCCCTACAAGCTTCCTCTGCTGTGTTTGAGCCTAGCCGAGTGTTTTCATCTTTTCTCTGGCCTTGGAGCAGGAAGGGCAGATGACCTCACAGTGAGATCTGCCATTGGTCTGCTGGACCACTCTGGGCTCAGGCTGGAGAGGCTAGGAGGACTTCACAATTGTGAGGCTGCTGCTGCTGTAGTTTGTTTCCCACAAAGAGTGGACTTAGTCCCTAGCCTGGGGTGGGTGTGAGGCCAGGGGTGGGGAGACCACAGGGGCACAGGGCACCATGCCAGGCCTATAAGAGACCTTCCTGCAGCAGGCAGAACCCCTTCCTGAGCATGATGGGGAGGTGACAAGGGCCAGAGCCAAGGGGGGACAGCGAGGCCACGGGAAAGGGCAGCCCAGCATCCGGCTAGAGAGACCTTGCTACCTCTGGGGATTTGGGAGGACGGGTAGAGAGCCAGGCATGCTTCTGGCAGCCTCATGGGAGCCCTTTTGGCACAGTGATCTCAGCAGTGTCCCCCACACCCACCAGGGAAACCTGTTTGATTTCCTGCGTCTGACAGAATGGCGCGGCCCCCGTGTGCTCTACTTTGGAGACCACCTCTACAGTGACCTGGCGGTGAGGAGGGCAAGACTGGGCCACAGGGGAAGCGGAGGGAGCCCCCCGGCTAGTGCTGAGCCCTGTCCTCTGCCCTGCCCCCCAGGATCTCATGCTGCGGCATGGCTGGCGCACAGGCGCCATAATCCCCGAGCTGGAGCGTGAGATCCGCATCATTAACACGGAGCAGTACATGCACTCGCTGACGTGGCAGCAGGCACTCACGGGACTGCTAGAGCGCATGCAGGTGGCTGGGATGTCCTGGGGGAGGGACCAGGCCTGCTACCTGGTCACATACCCAACATACACCTCGTCTCCCCCAGACCTACCAGGACGCCGAATCAAGGCAGGTGCTGGCTGCCTGGATGAAAGAGCGGCAGGAGCTGAGGTGAGCGGGGCAGGGCCAGGGCAGGAATCTCGGGCTCAGCCCCATCCTGTGCGGCCCCTCGCCCTCGAGTACCCCGTGTCACCTTCCCCAGGTGCATCACCAAGGCCCTGTTCAACGCTCAGTTTGGGAGCATCTTCCGCACCTTCCACAACCCCACCTACTTCTCTCGACGCCTTGTGCGTTTCTCCGACCTTTACATGGCCTCCCTCAGCTGCCTGCTCAACTACCGCGTGGACTTCACCTTCTACCCACGCCGTACACCCCTGCAGCATGAGGCACCACTCTGGATGGACCAGCTCTGCACCGGCTGCATGAAGACACCCTTCCTCAGCGACATGGCCCACATCCGCTGAGAGCAACTTTATTGTCCAGAACAGGCCCCAGTCCCCACTGCCCCACCAACTCTGGGCATCTGTCCAGATAGGCAGTAAAGTAGTTGTCCTCCTGCTCAAGCCTCTGCTTCGGCCCCAGGCATGTCACTTGACTGCAAGGATCCTCTGGGTGTCAGGGAATTCCTCCAGGAGTGAGTCCTGTGGGGAGGACCATGTTTAGCTGGGCTGAGACCAGGCCCTGGGCCCATTTTTACACACCCCTGCCCCTACACTCACATCGAAGGGCTCACAAAAGGTGTCATGGCTGCCAAAGACTGGGTTGGGGACAGAGACCAGGGTTGGGCTGGTCCCTTCCTGCCATGGGGAGAAGTCATCATCAGCATCATCTTCTGCCTGAGAAGAGAGGTGAGTGGTTAGGGGCCTTGAGAAAGACCAATGGACTCCACCCTACCCCTAACCCAACCCTACCTGGAAAGCAGAGAAGCCAAAGCCCATGGCCTTGGCTCGAGCACGGAGGTAGATGGCTCCAGCCACCAGGCCCAGCAGCGTTCCAGCGGCTACCACAGCCCCAACACCTGCTGCCACAGATGGGGCCTCAGGTGCCACCACTGCCCGCTACAAGCAAAGGAGAGTGTTAAGGACCTGGTCGGAGCTGTCCCCTATCCCTTGCAGCTCTGCCTGTCCCCCACCTACTCACAGGCTGTGGGGGTGCCAGGAGGGGGCTGGCCAGAGCATGGATGATGCCATTGAAGGCCATGATGTCCCACACGATGACATGACTAACCACAACTGCCCCTGGGGCCTGTAGGGAGACCAGAGTCAGGCCCAGGGTGAGTGAGGGCCAGGGCCAGCAGGGAAGGGGCAGTGATCAGACTTACCACAGGAGCCCAAGAACTGTTACCAGTGCCCACATCATTGATGATAAGGCTGACGCCTGAGTGGGAAGGGAGCAAAGTACCCTGGCTGATGTTGGTTCTCAGGAAGGTAGTGTTGGAGGCGTGTAGCTCCAGGTCTGGGCCACCCAGTGTCTGTGGGTGAAGCAAAGGCCCTGTTGGCCCAGGCCAGCCAAAGGGAGCAGGATCAGGCCATACCCCTGCTAGTTACCATGTTATCCACAAAGCCTTCGTTGACAGGGACAAAGAGCGTCTTGTAGGTGTGCTCATCATCCAGGAAATCCAAGAAGTCAAGACCTCGGGGAGTGGCATTGGCATAACCCAGCAGCATCTGGTGGTAAGACAGGGCTGTGAGTGGACTTTCTCCCCAGGGATCCCAGCTACCCTACACTCCTTGGCCCCCCTGCACACCCCATAGAAGGTGGAGAAGTTGGTGGTGGCAGCCAGTACATCAAGCAGCTTCCCATTGCACGTGCTGGTCCCATCACCCACAAAGCCATCATGGCATCTGCAGGCCACATCTGTGGGAAAGGGGGTTCAGTAGGTTGGTGGATTGGTGGGAAGGGGCAGAATTGGAGAGTGAAATGTGGTTGAGGTAGCTGCACCTTGCACACGGTAACAGTAGGCATCCCAGCGCTCTGACAGATTCTTCCGGGTCCCTAGGCTGACTACGCCCACTTGACCATCACCACAGTCTGCCGCAGGGAAGACAACAGGGTGGGCAGCTGAGCCATTGGCCAGCCAGCCCACAAGGCACAGGTGGAAGCCCAGCTGTAAGGACAGGAGGGGATGCTGAGACCCAAGGCCCAACTTGAAGGGCCCCCACAGGCTTGGCTCCATGTTCTTGGGCCCCACGCACCTGCTGGGCAGCAGAGAGCTGAGCAAAAGAAGCAAGGACAGCTCCCTGAGCTCCACATGCTGCCTCAGCCTCTGAGAAGTTAAGACCATAGGTGCTACTGGTGGCCTGGAGGTGGTAGACACCAGCTCGTTTCTCTGTAGAAGGGAGGGATGCATGGTCAGCCAGAGACACTGAGGTGAGGCAAGGGCACTAGGAGTAGGCAGGGAAGCATACCCTGGAAATGCAAGTCAGTGCACACGGCATCCACGTGACAGGGTGGGGGCTGGCCTAGACAGCGGTCCACAGGTGGCTCAGGCTCTTCCAGACACTGCAGTCCGTCACCCACATAGCCAGCGTGGCACACACAGCGCCGTGTGTTCTGGGGCAGGAGAGCAGGCAGGAACCCTTCAGAGACTAGAGAATTTACTCTGGGGCTTCCCTACCCAGCTGCTCGGCTCCTCTCCTGCTCACCGGCCCAGTGCTCAGGCAGTCAGCATGCTCACTGCAGCCCCCACGGTGGCTATCTTCACAGAGGTTGCGGGCTCTGCAGCTCCAGCCATCACCCTCATAGTCTGGCAGGCAGGTGCAGGTGACCACTGTGCCTACCTGGCTGCAGTTGGCATACTCACTGCAGCCGCCACGCCCATCCTGGCACAGGTCTGCCACTGGGGGCAGGGAGAGAGTGGTTGGACCAAGTAGCAGGAGAAGAGTGGGGCCTCCCACCTCAAGTCCCCACCCACCTGCTCACCTGTGCACATGCGGCCATCCCCTTCATAGCCCAGGCTGCACTCGCAGTTGTTGCCTGCACGGCATACTGCCTGGGGTGCACAGGGTGGTGCACACACAGGCTGCAGCTCTGTCCCCCAGGGCCCACCCCCACATATCCAAGTTAGTAGTTGCCCTCCTGGATGCCCCCACGACGCCTCCTATCCACCCCCGGTCCCTCTATCTGTATGTGCATGGTGGGCATGAGGACAAGGACCACTCACCCAGTTGCACCTCACAGCGAGGCCCAGTCCAGCCCTCATCACAGAAGCAGGAGCCAGAACCCCCAAGGCCCTCATCACAGTGGCCATGAGAGGTGCAGCGGCAGGCTGGAGAATAGGACAGGCAAGAGGATAGAGTTAGCACATAGGCCAAGGGAATCGGGGTAGGGTGGAGCAGGACAGGGAAGGACAACACACCTTGGCAATGGGGCCCAAAGGCCCCCGGGGCGCAGAGTTCACAGGCTGTCCCTGCAAACCCCAAACGGCACCTACACTGCCCACTGCCGCTCATGCCGTCCTTGCACACGCCATGATCACTACAGGGGTGGCTGGCACCCCCAGGACAAGCTGGAGTATGGAGTAGGAGAAGTGAGGTGGAGGCCAGGGCTCTCATCAGGATTCCCCACTCATGCATCTCCAACCCAGCCACACACCATCCATCTTCTACCTATTGGCAGCCTAGGATCTTCCAGAAGCAGCACCCACCCATGTCTCCATGCTACTGAGAACGCTCCAGACCCCCATGATCTGGAGAACACCCAGACCCCACCCCATAGCACACCCTGCCAAGTTTTGTACCATCTACACAGCCACTCCATCTCTTAGAGCATTCTCTCCTGGTAAAATCCACCCACCACCCCCAGACCCACCTCGCTCCTGAGTTTTTCAACACCCCCTCAGAAACAATAACCAGAGCTTGCACTTGGCTATTTTGGATTCTCACCTCGGCACTCACTGCCATAGTGACCAGGGCAACAGCTGGGCTTCCAGGTGGTAGTGACACAGTTGCGGTGACATCCCCTGCCCAGACCTTGGGGATGGCCCCAAATGCTGCGCAGTGCCAAGGAGCGCAGTGGAGGGGACGTCCAAAACTTTGAGTAGCGCCAGCAGGCCTGGGGGCTACCCTGGGCCAAGAGGAGCCAGGCTGCAAACTGCCTGAGCTTGGTGGTCCCTGGGCCCTGCCCAAACCCCTACCCAGCTCCCAGCCCCTTACCTGCTCCTGTGATCCCTCAGGACAGGGAGGTTCCCGCCCACAGATGCTGCAAATTTTCTGGAAGGAAAAAAGGCCAACACAGCAAGGTCAGACGAATTGGACAGTACAGGTGGGTTTGGGCCCCTGCCCATCCACCCCCAGCCTCCCTCACCAGCCACAGTGGCCGAATCTCAAAACGGTCACAACGGGCACCAAGGCTGGGTGGTTCCAGCAGCTGGTCGATGCCGTAGGCCAGGCCACCCTCAAAGGGCAGGTGCCGCTGCACAATGTGGGCGTCATCCTCACCCACTATGAGTTCACCCTACAGGTGGAGGATATGAGGCATATGGGGTCACAGTTGTGCTGCAGCATCCCTGTGCCAGGGCTCCTTCCTCCTTCCCTCATTCAAACTTTCTCTCCAGACTTACTGGCCGGGCAGGGCTACATGAGAAGGAGATGGGAGTCCCGTGCATGGTGCGGAGTGGTCCCAGGTTGGGCAGGTCAGATGCCAAGGCCTGAATAGATGGAGCCATGGTTGGAGCTGGGTAGGCAGGCTGCCTCTGGCAGGCAGTGGGGACGAAGGTCTAGGGTGTACCCACCTCGATGTTGCGAATTACATGGCCCCGCAGAATGGCTGCCAGCTTGTCACGGTGGTCCTCATGGTACAGCCAGGCTTGGCGATCAGGTGGCAAGGCTCGCAGGGCAGAGTCTGTGGGCCACAGCATTGTGAAGGGTCTATGGGACACATCTCGAAGCAGGGGCAGGAGACCAGCCATCTGGGGAGGAGAAGCAGAGGTATAGTAATCACAGACTAGTCGGAGCCTGATGGGCAGAGGTAGTGGGCTGAACCCAGAGACGAGGAAGGGGTTCCGTGGACCAAGGTAGCCTTTTCACCACCCACGCTCCTCTGTCATCCCAGGCCAGTATTATACATGGACATAAATGCAGGCTAAACCTTGACTTGTCTGGTATGCAGGCACATATAGCATGCCCTTGTGCTCCTACTGAGAAGCTCATGCACAATGGCATCACCTCTGCATAGATGTGCTCAATCACACAAAGGACAGGTTTGCCCACAGGGGTGTGCACAGACAGGTGAGCATACACACAGTTGCACACACATTTGCCAGTCACTCACATATACACATGTGCACATATGTTCACATTGACAGACCCACACATGGGAGCAGTACCTTCAGAAGGCTGCTGAAAATCTTGTAACCGAAGCTATCTGCAGCGGCGGTGACATTTCTCTAGGGAAAGGCGCTGGTGAGCAGCGAGGTCAGTCGGGGAGAAATGATCCCAAGCCCCCAGCCACCTGTCTTCGGGCTCCCAGGCCCATGCCCAGGTCATACCCGTGGGGTCGGGGCGGCCTCAGGCTCCCAGTGTAGCACGTCGGGCGGCAGCAAGACACGGTCAATGAAGTGCAGGATGCCATTCACTGCCTGGTGGTCACTGCTCACCAGTCGTGCGAAGTCATTGAGATATATGCTGCCCTTGGGGGCAAGGCACGGGCACATAGGGTTGGAGCCGGGACTGAATGAAGCCGATCGGTGGAGTGGGTGGGGCCTGAGGGAGGGGTGGAGCCTGGGCTGGGCAAGTCTTGAGGCGGAAGGTGGGCAGGGTCAAGACAGCAGGTCTTGCCTTCCAACCAGGGAAATAGCCGCGGGCCAAGTGGGAGCGGGGAGCGGGGCACCAGCATAGGGCCAAGCTCAGAAGTCTTGAGCCCGAGAACAGGTTCATGGTGGTGGGTGGAGTCCAGGGCGGGACTCTATTCGGTCTCACTGAAGCCCGCCCTGGCCCAGGAGAAATGAGGGTCTTAAACGCATGGGGACAGGGCGCGGGGGTGCTGGGGCGGAGGCTTAACTGCAGAGTTTTGGGTCTGTGAAGCACCCAAGTCCGAGACCCGGCTTGGGCTCACCTCCCTCTCGCTGAAGCGCAGCGGGTGCCCCGAGAGCGTGGTAACATAGCCCTCCTCTAGCAGATCCTGGCTCCGCAGCTGCCGGCAGCCGACAACGTGGTAGCGAAACACAAGCTGGCTGTGGGCTCGAATCCGGGACAGTTCATCCTGGAGTGGAAGTCATGACGGTAGAGGGTAGGAAGTCGTGAGGGGCCCTGACTGTGCCTTTACCTACCTCCACCCCATGCTCATCTCTCCCCAGCCTTGCTCCCGGGGTTTGCGTTACCTGTGACAGGTTGGTCATTAGATCCGCGTGTGGCACGAAGATTGTGAAAGGCCCTTTGCCCTTGAGCTCATTGTATTTCTGTAGGGCGGGGGGAGGAGAACAGCTTGAGTGGAAGAGGGCAACATGGGACCAAATCTGGTGCTTCCATGGATCTTTTATGGAAAGACTCAGACCTTGAGAAACCAGACTGTTCAACCCCCTGATGAGAACATGAATGCCCACAGAGAAGTAGGTAGGACCTACAGGTCAAAGAAGCCCAGGCAGGACCTAAGAAATGAAGGCCAGCTGGTCACTCACCAGGAGGTGGAGGCTGAAGAATGAGGCATGCCTGTCCCGAAGGAGCTCCTGGGGGGGGGGGGCGAGGATCAGCTCAGATTTTGGGTGGCCCCCATTCAGGGCCTGCGGCCCAAGGTCTGGCCAAGGCAGAAATGAGGAAAGGAAAGCCAGGGGGTCTGAGCTGGGGTCAGGATTAGTTTCATGAATCAAAACTGGGTCAGGCCCAGGTGGAGTCAGGGGTCAGGGTCAGGAAACCTGGAGTCTTAGCCATGGATCAGGCCTAAGTGGGGCATAGCCAAGGTTGCGTCAGGGATATGACTTGGGCATCATTACCAGGCTGACTCTAGCACGGCAAGTGAAACCATCGCCCACAGTGTGGGCTGCATCACAGGTGCACATCCTCTGGCCATCCCCTGTGCTTTTGCACACAGCATAGGGGCTGCAGCCTCCATTACTCTGAGGCAGAGATAAGAGAAAGAGGCATCAGTGACTCCCAGGACTTCTCTGCCCCAGCCAGCCTTGGGGAAGGGCCATGAAGGTTCCTGTCCAAACCCCCAAAGCCCTGTTTTCTACTGATCAGATTTGAGCTTGTGGGAAGGGTGGCTCTCCCTTCAGAGGCCCTTAAAACCCTGCTGGGGGCAAAAAAACTGTTTCCAGCCTTAGTCTCCTCCCCTTGTAAAATGAGGTGGGTCTGGGGGCCTAACCTGGGAGCAAGGGTCCAGGAGATCACAGGTCCGGATGCCATCCCCGCTGTAACCCTCGCGGCAACTGCAGGAGACCTGTCCCAAATCCTGGTTGGTGGGGCTGCTGGGACCCAAGAAGGGACCAGCACCCTGGACAGAAGGAGCACCCCCAAGCCTTGTCTGGGGGGCCCCACCCTATGGGGGAATGGCACAGCCCATGTCCAACCCTGTTGTGCTAACCTGCTGGGGGCCTGTGGGGATACATTCAGCATGCACGTGGCAGCCCCCGTGGCGGATGAGACAGCCGTTAGCTTCTGGGGGAAGAGACACTGGGATGAGGGGCACCCTAGGCAGCCCCTCCATTCATCTGTCAGTCTAGGTGCTCATCTCCTGCTCTCAGCACCCTCAGGCCCCACACCCTTGTGTGCCCCTGAGCCTTTCCTACTCTAACTCAGACTGCTGAAACTAGACACCTAGCCCTGTATGCACCCGGAAGGGATCCCAGCTTCACCCTGGCACAGCTCCCCATCGCCTGTGTAGCCGTCCTTGCAGGTGCATGTTCGCTGCCCAGGTGCCACCTTGGTGCAGTTGGCGTAGGGGGAGCAGCCTCCACGGTCATGGGCACAGGGGTCCACTTCTAAGGGTAGATGATCCCAGAGAGTTGTGAGGAGCAGGCAAGAGGACCGAGGGGAGACAGGGAAGAAGGACGTAGGGAAAAGGAAAAGGTCAGAGGAATGGCTAAGACCAGAGATGGGACAGGGAAAGGGACTGGATCTAGAGGGAGTGGAGAGGGCTCTGCAGGGAAAGCCACCCCCAAATTTCAGAGAGAGCCCGAGGCATCGGTATAGCTGGACCTGAACAATAGGTGCCGTTGCCTGAGTACCCTGCGGCACAGATGCAGGCAGGGGCTGCTGCCGATTCCTGTACACAGCTGGGAGGGATGGCAACAGTCAGCCTATGCCCCCCAGCCCCTGCCTTGACCCCAGTCCCCCACCCACTTGCCCATCTGCTTTAGGACCAGCTCACTCACTTGGCATTGGGGTCACACTTCTTTGGGCAGTGAGGGCCAGTGATTTCTGGGGAGTAGGAAGATGGGATGGTTCTGGTCATTCAGACCCAGGAACCAATTCCCAGGGAGTCACCTGCCTCCCCTTTGGGACTACTCACTTTGGTCACAGCGGAGGCCCTGCCAGCCCACGTTACAGGCACAGCTTCCATCCCCTTGCAGCCCCTCCTGGCATAGCCCATGGGCACAGTCACACACTGAGGACAGACAGGGGAAGATAGGAATTATGCATTGCCTCCATCCTGCCTTTGCCAGGGTGTCTCCATGACTGCCATCCTCTGCTGGGTTGCCCACCATTCCTGCCCCCTCCCCATCCTCACCTCCAGTGCAGTTGGGCCCGTAGCGGCCCAGCTCACACATCTCACAGGCTGTTCCGTGAAAGCCCTCATGGCAGTGGCACTCCCCGTTGCCCAGGAGCCTGTCCTGGCACTGTCCATGGCCCGAACACACCCCACCCAAACCCCCCGGGCATGGCTCACACAGTGTGCCGAAGAAACCGGGGCAGCAGTCAGGTACCTGTGGGGAGGGGATGCAAGGAGAGGCCCAGCACAGGCCGGGACAGATGTCAAGGGAAAGCAAAATGTCAAGAAGGGTGAGGGTATCTTGGGGCCACAAAGCCATAGAACAAAACAAGTTGGCCCCAGGGAAATGGACACTTCCCTCCACAATCCTCCCCCACAGACCCCACAGTGAGAGGCAGAGCTGGACCCAGTTGCTGCCCTGGGCTTGGCTGATGGTGTCATCTGTGGGCCTTTCTCCTCCCCATCCTCTCTTTCTGAGGGTATGGCCATAGGAACAAATACTGGCTCCTCTGACTTTGGCCCTCTCTCCTTTGCCCTTCTTCTGGCCCTTTGCTTTACTGGCCTCACCCAAATCCCAGCCCTGCCTCTGCCCTTGAAATCTAATTCAGGCTCCTTCTCTGGGCCCCCACTGCCATCTCCTTCTCTTTGGTTGAAGATCTGGGGATGAGGAAATTCAGAGCAAACCTGGATTTTCTTGACACAAGTGTAAGAACAGCCCCGGGAAAAGGAATAGCCAGATCGGTAGACACAGCTCTTCTTGGGGGTGTTCTGGAAATGGGGACAGGCAGGAGACAGACAGACAGGCAGACAGACAAACTAGGTATCAGTGGGTGACACAGGCAAGAAGGATATCTGAAGGGACAGGGAGAGACTGAGACAAATCAACCTGATGAGGAGAGGGAGGGCAGGATCTCGGCCTGGGCCACAGGGTCTTGGGCCTTTGAGTGCAAATCTGAGTGAGGCCTGCTCTGGGCAGACCTGGGCCCAGGCCTCCTGGCCACCATCAGGGAAGGTGAGCAGCCCATGCCATTCTAGTTCTTCTTGCCTGGGCAAGCAGAACTGGGCCCCAGAGACTGGACACCTTAAGAGAACTGAGAGCAAACAAATGAAACGGATGGAATTGTGCCAAGCCCAGGCTCACCTCCAGCTGGAAGCCCTGAGTGCAGCGGAATTTCCGGGTGCAATTAATACATTTTTCCTAGGGGGAGGGAGAGCAGAGAATTAGGTGCTCCTGAGGAGGGAGCCAGCAAACCCGCCTTCCTTCCTCCAGGGCAGGCTGACAGCTCTCCCACCCCTGACAAAGTGCCCGACCCTGCCAGCAAGCACCTCCCAGCTCTGAGCTCCGCAGCTGCCCCACTCCAGCCCCAGCCTCTCACCCTCAGAGCCTCTGCGTGGCTGTGTAGGCAGCGGCTTGAGCCCACTGTCAGGACCCCTGAAAGACCAAACAGCGAGCGGCCAGGGGCCTCCAGCACAGGGCCTTCCAGCGGCACATGGTTCACTTCAGGCTGAGGAGTGGGGCAGGAAGCTGAACCCAGCTCACCCCAACCAACCCTTACCCTGGGGGTTACAAGCCAGGGAGGGCCCCAGGGCTGGGACCATCTCCATGGATGGGGGTCTCCCAGGACGGGCAGTCCCTGGATTAGAGGTTGGAGGCTCCCAGCAGGAAGAACTCCAAAGGGGATGGGCCTTCAAGAGTAGAGTGCCTAGGGAGGATCTTCTTGTCCCCACAAACCTGGCCGCTATGGTTGTAGAAGACAAGCCAGTGGGCGGGACCAAGGAGGGAGTTTCGGTGTCCACCCCTCCGCAGGGCTTCCACGGAGAGTGCCTCCCCCAGGACCACATGATGTCGCACTATGTCTGCATCCTGAGGGGAAGGAGAAGGACGGGGGCTCCAGGACTATCAAGAGCCCTGGACAGTGGTGTTTCTCCCACTGCGTCTCTGCCAGGGGATAGGAGGCTCACCCTCTGAGCCTTCACCCTTTCCCCTCGGTCATCCCATCCCAGTGACCTCACCAGGCTGCTGCTGTTGCCCTGGGCCTCCAGAGAGCGGTTCGTGGGCACGAAGATGGTATAGGCAGTGGCAGCCTCAATCTGGGGCACCAGACTGTGGTGCTAAGGACCGGGGGCCAGGGTCAGAGATGGGCATAATTGCCCTCATTCCTGACCCTGGGAGCCAGCCGGCAACCTCTGCACATGATGGTAGAGTGCCCCTGACCGAGCACCCCACTCTCTTGCCCTTACCTGCAGCAGTTTCCGGAAGAGACGGAAAGCAGGCACTGAGTCCAGCTGCTGCAGCAACCCCTGCCCACCTGGTACGTCCTCTCTTGGAGGCAGTAGGACCTGGCAAGGAGTATGGGGGCTGGTCAGTATGTCACTGCTTCCTGGCTGCATAGGATGTTCCCTGCAAAAACTCCCTTCCAGCCATACCTGGCTGAGGACATGTAGAACACCATTGGTGGCAAGGAGGTCAGCCACGTCCACGCTGGCATTCTGCACCCAGACCCTCTGGAAGAAAATAGGCAGAGCTCAGCTATAACTGGGCATAGGTAGACACTTAAGAATGGGTGCAACAGCAACAGAGAGACTGCTGGGAGCCCAGATACTCACAGGTGACCCCTAGCCTGGCCCAGACATCCTCAGACTCAGGACCTCAGATGGGTATGTATACCCTCAGCAGGGCCCATGCATGAGAGGGACAGTATACACATGCAGACAAAGATGGGCAGGCAACTCTTGGCAGGACAGTCACTGCTAGCCCAAAGACACAGCACAGCAGCAAAAGTGTCCCTGGCACACCCTCTGAGCAGGGGGAGAGGATCCCAATCTCAACCCTTGGGAGCCTTAGTCCAAGAAGCCTATAGCTACTCAAGTTCCCTCCCATGCCCTGCACAGGTTCTTCTACACCAGAGTTCACCACATACCCCACTGATATTGCGAATTTCCCAGCGTGTGGTAGGGCTCAGCGTGGCTACCTCCTGCCCACCCAGCTGGGCCAACTCCTCCTCAGAAAGGGCGACCTGAAGAAAATGAGCCCTGAGGGGGCACAGTTGGGGAGTACCATGGAACCAGGTTAGTTTAACCTACAGAGACCTCTTTGACTGAGCTCCATCCCCAAAGGTAGACATGACACATGCCAGGCTGGGAACGTTTGGGGAGGGGCTGGGTCTTGCACAAAAGCCCCCTCCCAGAGCCTGGCCCTGCCTGCCCACCTGACCAGGTGTGGCAGCATCCTCGGCTGCAGCCAGAAGGCCTGGTCCTCGGGGCTCAGCCTACGGATGGCAGACTCAGAGGGCACCAGGACTGTGACTCGGCTGTTGGCAGGGAGAGTGATGCTGGCTCTCTGTGAGGTGTGCAGAGTGACAGAGGGAGGATGAAGGCAGCCACCATCTTAAGATTACCTGCTCCCAGCCTCCAGACCTGCCCCCACCTCCAGCTCATAGAGATGTTATGTGGGACCCCTGTATTTAGGGGGACCTCCTAGATTTGAGCTCCAAACCCAGCATTCTTCCCTGTGCTACCTTGATCCATTGGTAGAATATGGAGAAGTGAGCATTTGCCTCCAGTTCCTAAGGGAAGAGAAAGAGCCAAGATCATGGACGTAAGGACAAACCAGAGCCTCCCCTCCCCGCCAGGGCCCTCTGAGCACTGCCCCTTCCCACCTGAGGTTCATGAGAGAACCCCTTCCTCAGCTCAGGGAACCACTCACCTGGAAGATGTCTCCATAGCAGCTGAAGCCATCACCCCCATAGCCAGGGGGGCATGTGCAGACCCGCTGACCTCCCCCTACTGCCTGGCAGGTGGCCTAGGGTGAAAGTGGGACAGAGAAACATGTTCTTTCGTTTGGCACCCATATGGAGAGCTGGATAGCACCCATTCTCCATCTCTCTATCTACCCTTATCACCACCCCCCTCCTCCTTCTGTCTGTCCACCTGTCCCCACTATTTCTCACTCCCTCCATCCAATCTGCATTCATGTTGGTCCTTTGGAGTGACCTGGCCCTGCCTTTCAGGATCACTGAGAATGTGACATGAGTTACCCATCCCATCGTGACAGATGGGTCACAGAAGCCCAGATCTGTGGGAACACCCAGGACGCCCTGGACCCTCAAAAGAGGCCTGAGCTGAGAGCAGGAGGAGCTAGCCAGGCCATAAGTGTGGTACAGGAAGCCCTCCAGAATACCCGGGCGGAGGTATAGTGGCATTAGAGCAGAATGAGGTCAGGGGACAAGAAGCTCAGAGTGGCCTTGCGGAAGAGAATGGAATGGGGGCAGCAGGGGCCAGGGTGAAGAGAGGAGTCTAGGCTGGGGCTGGGGCCTTAATAAGGAGTGAAAGCTCTATCCTGTGGGCAAGGATGTGACAGAGTTTGGATTTGGGATTTAGAAAGATTTCAGTCCTGACTAGAGACGAGACACCCAGAGAGAGTGCAAGATTGCAGCCAATGCCCACCCCGGAGCCTCCTAGGCTCTGAGATCACTCACCAGGTCATGGCAGCCACCGTTGCCTGCCCGGCAGGGGTCAATAGGGCTGCACACATAGCCGTCCCCAGCGAATCCCAGCTTACAGGTACACCGGCTCTGAAGAGGTTGGGAGCAGAGGGCCTCTTCTTACCAAGAGGACCTAACTTTTTCCTCCTCTACTCCTCAGCTCTTGATAGGCACTGTACCCTAGAGAGGCCTGCTCAGACCCTAGAGGACTTCTCTCAGCCCCACCCTTGGAGAGCTATGTTTCAGATGGGGAAACTAAGGGTAGATCAGCTCTTGGGTTGAATCTGATAGAGTGATGGCATCAGCAGGGAAGCATCCATGGAGGCTCTGTGCCCCTCTGCTCTCAGGCCTGGGCCCTGCCAGGGCAAGTGGAGTCAGCGGTGTGTGCTGAGTGGGCAGGTGTTTGCCAAGGCCAGTCCTAGGGATAGTGGCTCAATCTCACCTCCAACCCTTCCACTCTATCTGTTAGCTCTGATCCTTCCCACTAAATGACAGTGTCCCCACTACAGGCGAATTACTGATGAGACTCCCCGAATCTTAGTTGCCCTTGTTTGCAAGCAGGGGTGGGTCTCAACCTGCTCATTTCACTTGGTTCTGAATGTTAAAGCTCCCGCTGGAGCTTGGACCTTCTTCGTTCATGCCCATCTGAGCTCTCACTGCTAAGGTCCCATGGGCTGGTGTCCCAGGCCATCATGGAGTGGGAGGACAGAGAGCCCCATGGGTCCTTGCACAGGTCTGGGCCATGCAGAGGCTGACCCTGAACCAGCCAGGCCTAGCCTCCCAATTGATGTATTAGATATTCTTAAATGCCAGGCAGTCCTCGAGTTTACCAGGCCTAAAACACTTCACACGGACGTCTCCAGATTCTGAGACTGTGTGACTAGTCTGAGATTGCAAAGTTACAGAGCTGGAGTCCATTGGTCTAAAGATTTTGGGAAACCAATAAGTGAATGAATGAACTAACTGTCAGAAGATGATGGCCTCAGTGGCCACCTAATGTAGAGAACTCACTGATTTAATTATGAGAGTCCTCACCCCTGGAGTCAGAGCCTTCTGATTTAAAAAAATGCTGCCTAGACCGGCCCTGGAACGTGCTTTCCATTGAAACTCTTGGGGCCCTCACATAGCTCCCATCACTGACCACTGCTTCCAGATTATACTATTCAACATTTCAGAACTGGATTCTCATTGTGTCTGAGGTTTGAGACCCTGAACTTGAGCTCTTGGAGTGGGTGTTTCCAGTATCTGAAGGGGTACAGGGAGATCCTCCATCTCACTCTGCTGTCTCCGGGCCTGCTATGCCTCACCTGGCCAGGTCCCACATAGCTGCAGAGGGCATCAGCATGGCAGCCACCTCGTGCGTCCAGCTCACACTCGTCGATGGCCACGCAGACACGGCCATCCCCACTCCAGCCTTTGTGGCATGTGCAGTGGTGGGTGCCCAGGGCCCCAGGAACACATTCAGCCTGTGAAAGCCACAGATAAATGACTCAGGGCTGCAGTGCAGTGGGGCAGAGGGCAGAGGGCAAAGGAGTCCCACCTCCCACCCCTGGATCAGGACTTCAGGAAAGGGACAATGAGACTGACATTCTCTGAGCAGCCACCACGGTCTGGGTGGGAGCAGGGGTTGCCGGGTGTGCAGGAGAAGCCATCACCCTCAAAGCCATCGAGACAGAGACACCTGGGGGTGGGTGAATGGGGGCCTCCAGTAAATCTCTGAAAGAGGCTAGAGGTTGAGCAAATGACAAGAGAGGTCATAGACATACAGAGAAGAAACTTGAACCCTCACCTGGCGATGCCCGCCTGGCTAACACAGCGGGCATGCAGGTGGCAGTTCTGGGCCTGCTCTGTGGACCCACAGTTCTGGGCCTGCTCTGTGGACTCGTTGCAGAAGCGGCCACTGAAGCCTGGGGCGCATGTGCCACCCTGACACACACCCCCACTGCCTGGACGGTTGTCACATAGACCATGGACACAGCCACAGTCTGCAGGGAGGAGATGGGAACAGAGAAACTGAGATAGGGGCCAGGATGCAATTGAAGACATGCTGGGAATGGGGCAGCCAGAACAGAATTGACTTCAGGGTCACAAAATCAGGTGATTCCAAATTCAATGGGTTGGCAGAGGAAATGAGAGGGGGCACTTTTTGCTTTAAGTCACCCCATTCTAGCTGCCCTGCCCCCAAATCCACTTTTGGGAAGTTCTCCTGTGTGTCTGACCTAATCCTGAATGCTTTAGATTCTACCATGGTTCTCTTCCTGGAATGGGTGAAGAGACATCTATTTCTGTTCCCAAATCCTCCTCCACTCTCTCTGGTATTTATCCTTCCTCCAGGGGCTCTATTCCCCTTTTTGGGAGTCCCCAGCCCCCTTTCTAAACAGAATCTTTTTCTTCCTGGTAGGCGGCCTGGGCTAGGATCACCTACCTTCCTGGCACTGGTCACCATGCTTGTTTGGGTTGGAACAGATGTGGCAGGCAATGCCCTTGTAGTCTGGGAGGCAGAGACAGGCCCCATTGCCCAGGACCCCATCGCTGCACTGGAGGTAGGCAGGAAGCAGGATCAGTCACAGGGAAGGGACTCTCCACACCCCCTCCCCCATCACCCATTTCCACTGTGGCTGGCTCTGAGCTCCTGATCTCTCTGGAAGACCTTATCCTGGAAGAGATCTTCCAAACCACCGATGCTGCCTAGGAACTAGTACCCTAAAACAGCCGTCCTCAACCTTTTTGGCACTAGGGAATAATGCTCCTATGAGAATCTAATGCCTGCTGAACGAGGTGGAGCTGAGGTGGTGATGACAGTGCTGAGGAGCGGCTGCACTATCCTCAGATACAGATGAAGCTTTGTTCACTTGCCGACCGCTCACCTCCTGCTGTGTGGCCCACTTCCTAACAGGCCACAGACCAGTACTGGTCCATGGCCCCGGGGTTTGGGGACTTCATCTTAAAGGCACCTGGCCCTAGAGGCTTTATGGGTGACTTTTGCTCAACCTAGAAACATATAACTCCTGTGTTCTTCCCTAGCCAGGTGTTAAAGTAACCCTGATGTTACAAAGAGGCAAAAGAAAAATGTCCCCCCCAAAAAACATAAAACACAAAAAACATACTAATAGCTTTTATGAAAATAGATACAAAATCTATCTAATTAACTATTTCTAATTAAAATAGTAAAAATAATATGATCCAACTTCTACTGCATAGATGTGAGGGAACTGAAGCCAGAGAGAGGTGGGTTTGGTTGAGCCTCCCAGCCAGTCACTGGCCAGCTTGAGAAAACCCTGCCTTCCGACTCTTCACCCATGGGCAGGAGGGAACTCACATTGCCTTTGCCATAACAGGGGTTAGAGAAGCCCCCTGGACACTGTGCACAGTCCGGCCCAAAAAACCCTTTGCAGCAGCCAGGTTTCTGTAAGAGACAGAGCATGTCTGAAGGTCTGTCTGGCACAATGCCACCCCCACTTCCCAGGCTGCTTCTGCTCCATGGTCTTATCTCTGGAGCAAGGGGGTAGTGACCCCTCTGTGACACCCGTTCCACCATTAGGATGCAGCCTAGCTCCCTGAGGAAGGCAACCCACCCAGCCCCAGCCTGGGGGCCCCAGGGAAACAAGTGCTCCAGGTTGCCAGACACTAAGCGCCCCATGCCCAGGCTCACCAGGATGGTCTGGTTACAGTAGCGGGCACAGCCCTTCTTCAAGACATTGAGTCCAGTAGGGTCATGGATGTAGACACACTCCTCAGGGGAGATGTCCTGGATAGGCCGTGCAAGGCTGGTCAGCAGGTATGGGTCCTTGGCAACCCCCTTCATCTGGCAGCTCTGGTCAAGGGACCTCTGTCCCCTGGGTCTAGCACTGCCACCCTCCAGGTCCAGCCTAGCCTCCCAGCCCCACCGTCCCACCTTGACCCCATGCAGAATTCCTGCTGGACAGTCAGGAGTCAGCCCTGAGGGCTGGGCCAAGGGATGCTCACCAGCTTCACGCTGTTGGGGGGGCATGTGTTGGTGCTATTCAGGGCTTGGCAGTCCACACAGGAGCCCTGGGCAGGACAGGGCAGGGGAAGATGGAGAGAACAGTTAGCCCTGATTTATTTGTTTAGCAAACCCTAAGAAAGTGGCATGAAGCTGAGGTATAAAAACAGTCAGCCACAAGAGGGCCAGGAGAGAGCCAAGAAGAGCAAGAACAAAGGCCCGACAGTGGGAAGGAACTTGGTGCTGAGAGCATAAGAGTCCCAGGCCTCGGCAGGGAGGCTGTGGACAGGATGGAAGATGCAAGAGTGATCTCAAAGGGACGATCAGCAGAACTGCTGAGGGATGCAGGAGAGTCCAGGTGAGTCTGTGAGGTCTGTGTCTGGGCCCCAGAGCCACCATCAGCCCACCCACTGACCTGAGGAGAATTTCTCTTGGAAAATGACCCGTATACCAGCAGTGCTGGGGGTGTCAGAAAGGCCCGGGTTATGTGGTGTGCACTTACCACCACGATCTGGTGCTGTTCCTGGATGCAGTGCTTGGGTAGAATGGGGAGAATGGTCGGGGGCAGCAGGATGCCCTCCAGCATGTGGATCACGCCATTGGCAGCCAGAATGTCCACTGTCCGCAGAGGGATCCCTGCAGGTCCCAGCAGGATGCGTCCCTGTGGCAGAGCCCAGTATGCAACCAAAGCAGCCCAAAAAGCTCAGCCCCTCCGCTGATGTTACCCCCCACCGCTGCAGCTCAGTGAGATGAAGGCCCCACTGTCTCTTCTCCCCGCTCCTCAGCAACACCTTTTGCTCTGGCAACATCGCTCCAGCCTCCATGCCCTGACCCACACAGTTTCTGCCACATGGAGCAACCTCTCCCTACCAACCCTGCCACCCATGTGATCCTGTCCCTCCTCCTCCTGGAGTCCTCCTAGACTGTCAGGCTCCCAAAGGATTGATCTGTGCCTGCCTCCCATATGACCCCCACCAGAGCCTGCTGGCCACAGGGCTTGGAGCACAAAGGTGGGCCTGAAAGAGGTCGAATAATTGGCGAGTTATCACCAGTCCCTCCATTGATCCATTCATTCCAGGTGTTTCTGGATCTTACCTCCTCAGAGATATTCACAGACAGGACCTGGTTTGCCATGGTGAGAACTCGACTCTTGGAGATGAGCTTCTCAACGGTCAGCTGGGGCAGAGGAGAGAGTGGCCTCAGGCTGGGTACAAGCCACACATTTTGGGGCCACACCCAGTCCTGTCCAGGTGACTCACAAACACCACCTTTGTCCTGGACTCTCCTCTGTGCTATAATAGTCCAGACAGGCGAGGAGAGGAAAAGAAGCCCCTCGGAAAGCTGGAACCCACAGACAAACCTCTCAACAGCCCAGCATCAAATGCAAGCTGGCCACTCTCTGGGAGGGGGACCTCTCACCTGGCCGTGGCCATAGATGTGGTACCTCACCAGCTCCTGTAGTTTGGAAAGACCCTGGCAGGGGAGAGAGAGTTGGCTGCTGGAGGCCCAGTAGGAGAGGTAGAAGCCCTGGTGCTTCCATATTCCCAGTCCCTTCTCTCTGCCTAGCTTACTGCTGTGAAGAGGTAGATGAGGCGTCCGTCACGCAAGTTGTCCACAGCTTCGTTGCTTGGGGCAAAGACTGTGAAGGGCCCAGGCCCATCCAAAATGGAGGGCAGCCCACAGTTCTGTGATGGTAGGAGAAAGGCTCAGAGGGGCTCTGTGGCTAGCCCTCAACTCTGAGCCATGCCTGGGCCCTGCAACCCTCAGCCCACAGGGAACCACCACCAGGAGTAAGTTGGAGACATTGGCAATGGATCCATGCTACTGCAGAACCTCAGGGTGGTGATGGCGAGTCCTAGGATGGGGGTTACTCCAGGACCCCAGATCACTGTGGAGTAGATTCTGGGCTTTGAGGGGTCCTGGCTCAAAAGATCAGATGGGCTAGGAGCTTTCTCCCCAACTCACCTCCAGGATGGTTTCAAATCGGCTGAAGGCCTCAGTGGAGGCAAGGATCTGGCTAATGGTTCTCTGCAGGAAGGTACAAGCATTAGGGCCAGAGAAGAGGGTGAGGCTTCTTCAGTACCAGAGAGAAAGGCACTCTGCCCCAACCCCACCCAAAACTGCCCCTGCCACCTCCCTGAATTCTGTGGGGGTCAGAGGTCACCCAGTGCACAGGGTTGGGGAGAAGAGGACATTAGCTTACCTTAGGGTCTGCAGGAAGCTCTGGTGGGGGCTGCCACCGCAGGGCAGAAACTGTGTGGAAGACACCATTAGCTGCTGGGTAGTTGATCTTATGGATGGTGAATGTCTGCTGGGGCAGGTCTTTGTATTTATAGGTGTATTGCTGTTGAGAAATGAGACCTCTGGCTCAGACTCCACATGTTAATTTCCTGTCCTGAGGCCCTGTCCCATCTCCACACCTTTGCTCAAGCCGTGTCCCCAATCTGTGACTCCGCTGGTCCCCAGGCTGTGGTTCCCCCACTTACCATGAAGCGGTTGAAAGTAACGGTGATCTCCTGCCCAGCCAGTGTCCACCACCTGCGTGTTTGCTTCTGGGTCCCTAATTCTTCCAGTAAGTGCTGCCCTGCGATGATGTGCTGTCTGCATAGCTGCTGGGCAAGGGATGCCTGCGGGCACAAGGGGATCGGGGTGCCTGGGGGGCCTAGGGTGGGTGATCTTCTGCATGCCACCCTGCCAAGCTACAAAGGGGACAAGATGGCTCCCAGGCCTCAGTGCCCCAGAGTGGAGACTGGGAACTCTCTTAGGCCTTGAAGCCTGGGGCAGGGCTCAGGAAGGGGGCAAGGGCTGGCAGCCAGCTTCTCGATGGGGAGTGTCTCACATTCATGGTCCCGGGGGGGTTGGAGGAGAGAGGTGGCACCAGCATGGTGGATGAGCCTGGTCTCACATTCATGGTCCTGGAGGGGGTGGAGGAGAGGGACGGCACCAGCACGGTGATTGGGCCCGACATGGTGAGGATCTCCCGGCAGCCCTGGTCTGGGGGAGGGGGGTCAGGAGAGGGTACATCAGAATGGATCTAAGGAGACCCTAAGCCATTAGTCTTCTGTTTTAGGGAGTTGTGTGTGGGGGGGCATTGGTTCTAGGATCTAGGGTAGATGTGGGCATCAGGTCTGGGGAGCTAGCTCTCACCTCCACCATGAACCCCCACCCAGTTCACCCTTGTTTTCATAGTTCTTGGGCAGAGGAGCAGTGCTGGGCGTGAGGGGCAGGGTCACACACCCAGCATGGAGAGGGCGACTCTCATCCCCAGGCCAGTCTTCTGCACCTCGTGAAGCAGGTGTCCGTAGCAGGCATGCCCATCCCCCACCTGGCCCTCCTTGCACACACAGCTAGGGCATGGGGAAAACTGGTTGGGGCAGGGGTGTGGGGCCAGTCACCACCTTCTGGCCCCCTTCCACCTGTCCCCACAGGGCCTTGAGCTGAGGGTGCACAAATGTGCACACCTGCCCCTGCCCAGTCCACCCTTTCTGCCCTGCCCTTGGTGTCTACCCCGAGGCCCCTGTGCCCACCTGGTCTTCCCATCAGGGGTCACCTGGCAGGTGGCTGACCGGTCACAGGAGTAGGGGAAGCAGTAGGCAAAGCAGCCCGCGAAGGCATTGTGGTTGATGCTGACCAGGCCTGGCTTACATCTGCAGGAGGCCTGGGCCACAGGGAAGGGCCAGGAGCGTGACATCACATCCAAGAGGTCGGCTGGCATCTGCCACACCCACAGAGCTCTACTCGGCTCCCACAACAATTCTCCAAGAAGAGGGTTCTATCCTTTTCCCATTTTAAAAATGGGGCAGCTGAGGTTCTCTTTGCTCAGGGTCCCACAGACAGTGCGGGTGGGTAGATCTGGCCTGGGTCCCCACTCACCTTGCCTGGCCCCTGGTACAGACACAGGGTGGAGTTGCTGGGGCAGCCACCATTGTTGGTGTTGCATGGGTCCTGTGGCAGACACACCGTCCCATCGCCATGGTAATTCTTGGGACAGCGACACTGCGCATACCCCTTGGGGCTCACTGAGCACTGGGCCAACGGGGAGCAGGGTGATGGCTGGCAGGGGTCAGGGGCTGCCAGGGAAGAGAGAGGAAACTCAAGTGAACTGAGGACCCAAGAGGCCATCTCCTCCAGTTTCCATTATGATGACCCAAAGATGGAGTGAGCAGGTTGATCTAGACCTCAGGGACAGGCAGCCTTTACCTCCTTCAGGGACAGTTCTCCCTGCCTGTAAATGGCCAGACTGCACTTGCTAATTTAAAAAGATGTTCTCCTACTGCCTGTTCGCCCTGAGCTGCAGGCCTGGGCATCTAAGTCACAGACTTACCTCGGCATTCGCGGCCCTCCCGGGTATGGCCAGGCAGGCAGCTGCAGGTGGGGGCCTCTGTAGAGCACTGGGAGTTCTGGGGACAGTTCAGGGCCTGGCACACAGGCAGCTCTGAGTAGAGAAGGGAAATGGCTAAAGCTCCAGGTTAGGGAGAACACAGGAGCATATGTGCTCTGCTGTGTAACTCTGGCAAAGGCTCCACCCTTTCTGTGGTTCTGGACAGTTGGGGTCTCAGATGAGATCTCCCCTTCCCCCTGACCAGTAGTGTGCCTCTCTTACTTAGAAAGAAATTAGGCTGCAGGCAGAGGTCTTGCTAAAGCTCAGGCCCCATCTTTCACCTAAATGACCTCTCCTGTTCTGGCCAGGCTATCCCAGCAGCACCGCTCACCTTGGTCACAGCGGGGTCCAGTGTATCCAGCAAAGCACAGGCAGCTTCCATCCCCAAGTGGCCCACGACTGCACACACCATGCACACAGTTGCACACTGAAAGGAACACATAGGAACAGGTGGGGCCCTAGCCTCTGGGTGTAACCCAGGGATACACAGGGACATCGAGTCTCTGCCCTCTGCATTTTCAGAACTCAGCTCCAACAGATACAACTTCAGGAGTCCAGAGCTGTGATGCAGGGCCACAGGGGTAGTGGGAGCCCAGGGAGGCACCTGGCCCGGCCCGGGAGTTCAGGAAGGGCTTCCTGGAATAGGCCTCCAAGAACAGCATGTGGAAGGGATGGGGGTATGATGAAAAAATTTTTTTTCTCTAGAGAAGAAATGCAAGGCTGAGGGGCTGGGAGGGAAGTTGGTGGGGCCTGGTTGCAGGGACTGAGTGTCTACAGGACCCCAGGTAGACATTGACCCTGCCTTCCTGCCCGCCAGTGCTCACCTGACTGGCAGTCAGGCCCAAACCGGTTAGA